>OZ021692.1:8268202-8868202 GCA_963978525.1 Ornithomya fringillina | reverse complement strand
AGCGAAAAAAAACATTTATGTATTTTGTAAAATTAATAATACCAATTTATCATGCATTTAGCGAGCAATAAAAACCTTAAGATGCACTATTATTACAAGCACTAAATTTTACAAGGATCCTAGTTACATTTTGGATCTTCAACCGAATTTCCTTTTTACATTCGAACAGGCAAAACGTATTATATTGTAAATATAATATTGAAAATTTTTACATAAAATAAAGCAATTTCGTAATAAATAAATATGTTTCTAAATTTTTTTGAAATTCTTCATTTTTATTTAATTAAATTTGGTTTATTTTCGGAGTAGGAAAGCTTCATTCTTCAGTTTATTTACTTAATTTAGATGTTGGGAAGATTACTTCCTTAATGGATAAATACATAAATATATTTACACATGTATAAGTAAATATATCTATGAAAATATTATCGATAATACACAAAAAAAAAACAAAAACATTACATTAATCGAATACTGTAAATACTGAGAAAGCTGCTTTGGTTAAAACGCGTCTGCGCTACTGTTGAAACTTGAACTTGATGTGTGACTGATGCAATGTTATTGGTATGCGTGTGTATTGAATATTGCTGCAGCTAAAAATGTTTTATGTTGTTGCCACTGCTTTGTTTACTGTGACCTTAACAGTGGAAGTACAATACAATACAAGGGTAAGTGTGTGCTCCCAACTAAATATTATTTTTGGAGCATGCGCTTCATTAGACTGTAAAACAGCCTAAAATCATTTTATTCATTGGTTAAGCTTGAAACAATATGATTAAGAAAATAAAAAATATATTAACAACAACAAATAAACAAACAAACAAAACATCATTCAAATTACGCGAATGAAGAGGGTGAATGTTTGCTCGTTTCAACCGGTCAGTTATTATACCGCTCAGCTTAATAAAATCACTAAGCATGTGTCTGTGTTCTCTAAGTGTTAATTTCAGAGTTGTAACTCTTATTTTCTCTCTTTATCTCTCTCCACCTCTAACGCTTTTATTCAGTTTACCCTTAACACACAGTAGACACCAGCAACAGCAACAGCAACAGCAGCAGCAACAGCGGTAGCAGTAGCAGCAACAACAACAAGTTGTTGGAAATCGGTCCGGTCCGATGTGGTCCGGTCGTTGTTTGTACGCTCTCAACAATACGCTGCTGCCAACGTCGTTAATATTGTGTTAACGCCGTAGGGTATATAAACAGGGCCAGTTGGGATAGCAAGCATGCATTGATTCGCTATCATTCGCTGTGATAACTTGCTCTTTTGGTTAAAAAAAAATTAAACGATTTTTCAAAACGTTTTCTTCTGTTTAACCATACATTCAGTGATTCAAATAAATTTTAATAGAAATTATTACGAAAAGTAGTTGCCTTTATTACATTCAAAAAAAGAAACAAAACAAGGAGATTTTTTGTGATTTGTGTGAAAAGATCAACAAAAATCAACAATCAAAGAACAACTACTTGCGAAATAAAGGATTTTGTATACTTGCTTTTTTTTACCACAAAAAATAGAAGCAAGTCCAAGGAGAAATAAGCAGTAATCTTCCAAAAAAGAAGGCTTATTACAAACGATCAACGTAATACTCAAAAGCAAAAAGTGCCAATTGGAAATTGGAAACAATTTGTATCAGATTTATTTTTCAAATTTTATTACAAACTTAAACAAAAAACACAGCGAAAATGATGGCCGTAGCAGCTGCACAAAAGAATCGCGAAATGTTCGCTATCAAAAAATCCTACAGTATTGAGGTAAGTTGAAGTGAATAGCAAGCAGTTGTGAAGGTGATGAACTTGAGGCTTTATTAGGCTTAGATTTAATTCGTTAGAAACAAATACTCTTGTTCAACTCATCATAGAACGTTTCAGTAAGGTTTTCAAACTATTTAGCATTTGTAGAATCTACCTACAATCGAATCTGTGAATTTTCTACAAAAGAGTTATGATAGGAAAGAACTTGAGGTATTATTAGGCTTAGATTTTAAATAGAAATACTTGGTTTTCCACTCATCTTCAAACGCTTCAATAAGGTTTTTAAACTGTGTAAAATTTATGGAATCTATTCCCAATCGAGTCTATCTTTAATAAAAGCTTTTTTAGAAATCTTTATACCTCATAAAAGACTAAAAATTAAACGTTTCAAAAACATTCTTCATTAATGGAACCCCTCCCCATATAAGATGTTCTTTATAAAGAAAGTCTTTCGCAATTCTTAATATATGTTGACAAAATTTAGTACAACATAAATAATTGGCTCAAAAATTGACCATACCAAATTTGAAACCAATCGAATTATTTTTAGAACTCCTTTTCTTATAAAAATATTTCAGGAAGGAAATTAAATGACTATTACACGTTTATTCATTCAACTCAACTAAGTATAGTAAAGGTGTAGGGTATTAAATGATCTGATATAATTGATTATAACATTTTCACTTGATTTTATTATTAATTTATTAGAAATCTTCTGTGTTGAATTGTTTTTTTATTAAATATTACTCATGATGCAATAAAAATAAAAGTGAAAGTTTAACGAGTCTGATTATCTAAACTTACTATTAATTTTAATAATAACAACAACAATAATGTGGTAGTGTGTGTCCCCAACTGTTTAACAAGGTCGGAAATATTTTACATTCATTGATGATGATATGATTTGAAGAGAGCTCTGATCTCTAAACTTATAAAACGCATAAATTATGAAATAGCTCTTCGTCCGTTTTTCTTTATCTACTATCAAATCACTTTCAATCTTTATCACCAACGGCATGGCATGTAATCATTTAATGAATGACATATATGCATTTAAAATACCGTGTGTGTATGTATGTGTTTGTTGATAGGGTCTGTGTATTCATTGTATTTATTTATGGCTTCATTAATAAAGGTGTTAATAAAGCTGTAAACATCAACTTAAAAAATCATAACAAAAAACAAACAGTAAGAGGAACAAAAACAAAAACAAAAACATAAGCTGTAAGAAGTTGAGTTGAGTTGAGTTAAAGCGAAATTTGAAAAAAAAAAAGACAAATTTACATAAATTTCAAGATGTTTTATTTTCACGATTTCTGTTACTATTTATTTATAAATAGAAAACAACCGTTAAAAATTGATTAATTTAATTAAATAAAAATCTAAAAATATATATAAACACTCATACGCCCTGGCTTCTATTTTTGATTAATTGTTTTTATTTTTGTCATTTTTTATTTATAATAGAATGGTTACCCTTCACGTCGTCGTTCCCTGGTAGATGATGCCCGTTTCGAGAGTTTAGTTGTTAAACAAAACAAACAAATTGTTTTGGAAGAAGCCCGTACTAAAGCTAATGGTGAGTTTTTTTATATAAATTAATTTGTTTTATAAGAAATATGTATAAAATTATAAAATAGAAAAGTTTTGAAAAAGTAAAAAAATTTGAAAAGAATTTTTTTATACAAAAAAATTTTATAAGAGAAAAATATTAAACAAATTTAGGATATTTTACTAAAAAAAATATCAACAAATACACATATAACAACAATATTTTTTTAAACTTTTGTTTAACGTGATTTATTTATTAATTTAAATATTACTTTAAAAGAACAATTTTCAATATCATAAGTTTTATGTTTTTTATTTTTTCTCGTAAATTATTTAAAAAAGAATATTTCATTGTAAGACTTTTCTATTTTTTATATATTTTTTTAAGAAAAAAAAAATATTTATTTAAAATTGCAAAAGAAAAAATTGTAAAATTTATAAATTATTATTTATATTTTTTATTATTTTTTAAATTTATTTTAATTTTTTTTATTAAAACTTTTTATTTCAATTTTTTTTTTCTTTAATTTGTAAACGACAAAACAGAGGAATGTTTGGAAAATGTTATTTTACAAGGCAAGAGTGAGCAAGTGCCCACCGCCGAAGAGAAAATCCAAATAGAAGATGACCAACAAGTGAATGATATTGAATTGATTGATGAACAAGAACAAGAAGAAGGTAAAGAGACAGTAATTAAAACGAATGGAAAAAATAAAGTTTTTTTTTTATTAAAATGATTTTTTTTTATTAAATTACTTTTTAATATTAAAAACTTTTATTTTTAAAATTTATAATTTTTTATTGAATTCTAATTTTGTTTATTTTTTTTGTTTATTTTTATTTTCATATTTTTTTTAACATTTACACAAAATATAGTCATTGACCACGAAAGCGTTAGCACCGATGCTGAAGAAAGTAACAATAAAGATGGTAAGAATTGAAAAGTAATTTATTTATATAAATAAGAAATTGGTTTAAATCTTATTTTAATTATTAAATTTTATTGAAAAAAATTCTTTGAAAATTTAAATAATTAAAAAGATCTTGTCATTCGAAACTTAAGCCATTTTCATAATCAGCAAAGAACATGTAGAAAATGAAAGGAAAAAAAAATAATAATAAAATAAGAGAATAGCTTAAATAGTGTAGGTTAATGCAACATAAAGCCACTTAACTGTTCCTTCAAGTTGACTACTATTACACTATTAAGCTGCCATCATTTATAAGTAGAATTAAAGAAAAGTGGCTTCAAATTACATTAATCTTGCTCAACACTATGTATTGTAGTTATGAGTAATAGATTGCGTTGATTGCATGTGTACGTGCCCAGGCTTTCTACCAAGGGTTACAGTTGAGTTGGCAAGGCATTATAATATACGCATATAATGCTATTGTTGCAATGAAATTGAATTTAAAAAGACATAAAAAGAAAGCAATCATAATCATTCCTTCAACTTGGAAGAGAAACGTGCACTACATTGCCAAGTGGGATTAAAAAGAAGTAATAATGTAAGAGAAGAATAGAAGAATTTCTACAATTTATCAAAACAAAAAAAAAAATATAAAAAGTAGAAATAAAAATGAAAATTTTTAATTTTTTAAAAATAAATGTTTTTTTTCCTTTTTTTTTTCATATAAATAGATGCCGGCCTTACTGAAGATGAACTTGTTTTGGCTAATGCCGCTTCGGAATCTCCTGAAGCTGAAAATGCCATGCAAAGTGCCGCTATTGTGGTGCGCCTAAAGGATGGCATCGCTTCATTGGGTCGCATTTTAAAAGCTGTCGAAACTTTCCATGGTATCGTGCAACATGTTGAATCACGTCAATCACGCGAACAAGGTGTTGATCATGATGTCTTGATTAAAGTACAAATGACTCGCGGCAACTTGTTACAATTGATACGTTCTTTGCGTCAATCCGGTTCATTCAGTGGCATTAATTTGTTGGCTGAAAATAATATCAGTGTTAAGGCACCATGGTTCCCCAAGCACGCCTCCGAATTGGATAATTGTAATCATTTAATGACTAAATATGAACCCGATTTGGATATGAATCATCCCGGTTTTGCTGATAAAGTTTATCGTCAGCGACGTAAAGAAATTGCTGAAATTGCTTTCGCTTTCAAGCACGGTGACCCCATTCCTCACATTGAATATACTGAAGTGGAGAATAAGACTTGGCGTACTGTATTCCGTACTGTTAAGGAATTGACCCCAAAACATGCTTGTGCTGAATATCGTATCGCCTTCAAAAAGTTGGAAGAAGAGAAAATCTTTGTTGAAGAACACCTGCCACAATTACAGCAAATGTCTGACTTTTTACGCAAAAATACCGGCTTTACATTACGCCCAGCTGCCGGTTTATTGACATCCCGTGACTTTTTGGCATCATTGGCTTTCCGCATTTTCCAAAGTACACAATATGTGCGTCACATCAATTCACCCTATCATACACCTGAACCGTAAGTATTGCATTGGAAATCAAATGAATTCAAATATCACAAAAACTGTCCGTCAGTCCGGGTATATGTATATTTAAATCAGAGGGGGCCGCCCACATCACATGCTAATTTAGTGATAAATATTGATTTTTGCCTTTGAGAAGGTATCTTCATCTTCTTTCTATACAATTAACACATAATTGTTTATACACACATATGTTTGAACATCATATGAATGAAAGTGAAAATTTTGTGTGCTTTTGACATGAAAAGAAAAATATTACGGAAATTGAAGAATACTTGACATGTTAAAACACACTCTAATAACATAAAGTCATTGTTGTATTTGGCATTTGTCGACAATAAAAAGGAAATGAAAAAAAATTAAAATAAATGAAATAACTTGAAGAGGATAATTGGTTGAGTGGATGTCTCACAAAGTGTGGAAAATTATAATTTATAGGTTGAGAGAAAGACAAAGCGTAGATGTTGTTGTTTTTGTCATTATCATATCTATTACACTTCTAATTGAGTTATATGTGTTTAATGATTTCTAAAAGCTTTTAAAGGACACGCACTCATCCTTCGTTTTTCATAAGTTCAACTAACATTACGTTCTCTTTTTGTGAATGATAATAATACGTTTTATATATTTTTTTTATATTTTTAGTGACACTATTCATGAATTGTTGGGTCATATGCCCTTGTTGGCTGATCCCAGCTTTGCTCAATTCTCTCAAGAAATTGGTTTAGCTTCGTTGGGTGCCTCTGATGAAGAAATTGAAAAACTCTCCACTGTAAGTATTAAAAAACATTTATGTTATAAAGAATTTTACAATATGAGCATAATATGAGGAGGCGTTTACCAAGCGACACTTTATTTATTTGCAACCTGTTTAACAAATAGCTTGTAGATGTAGATTATTTAAAAAAAGTCAGTCATTCCGTGCATCATGGTAGCTTGTCACGTTTGTTTTTTTTTTCGTGCTTTATTATATAAATTTTTAGTTCAAGGTTAAAAGAAGGCGTGTTAAGAAACCTTCAACTTTTATTTTACTTGACAATAAATGAATTTCTCACAAGACATGGTAGACCTCTCTTTATATACAATACAATTTATATAATGAATCATAGCTTCCGTAATTTATAATAGTAAAAAAAACATTCCTTAAATATTTTCTCCTTCCGAATCAGAGGTGTGACAAGTTCTTTTAACCTTCTTATTCTTTGAACTTCTGTAGTTATTGAGCTGATGGTTGGTTTTGTTTCTTTTTTTTTTTTTTACCTCAACCGCCTTCATTACAATAAAGTCCGGTTTTAAACACTAGTTTAGATTAGATATGCAGTCAATAATAATTAACTATAATAAATTAATAAATTATACATGAACTATAACAATAATAACAAAAAACTGTAATATATTACAAACCCTCATAAAGTCAAGTTCGCTGTTAAAAGCCAAAAAGTTAATATGTTGCGGTGGTAAAAAATGTAATAAAAGAATATATTTATAGAAAAAAAAAAAACTCAACCTCGTGGTGGTTGAGTTAACCAGCCAATCGTTTAATCTTGACTTCAATGTGCATTTTACCGTGCAACGAAACTGAGCCAACTAACAGTTGTAATAACCTTCTAAGCATGAATGATTTTTTTGGCTGATCGTGAATTAAACAGAATTGCATTAAATTGTATTGACTTGACTTGATTAGACTATTTAACTTCTTTAACCTTAACTATTGAAAGCTATTAATAAGTTTATTAATGATTTTATTTCATTTTATTTATTTCGTAGGTCTACTGGTTTACTGTTGAGTTTGGTCTCTGCAAGGAACACGGTGAAGTGAAAGCTTATGGTGCCGGTTTATTGTCCGCCTACGGTGAGTTGATGCATGCTTTGAGCGACAAATGCGAACATCGCCCCTTCGAACCCGCATCCACAGCTGTACAACCCTATCAGGATCAGGAATACCAGCCCATCTACTATGTAGCTGAAAGTTTCGAAGATGCCAAGGATAAATTCCGTCGTTGGGTATCAACCATGTCTCGTCCCTTCGAAGTGCGATTCAATCCTCATACGGAACAAGTTGAAATTTTGGATTCGGTAGATAAACTGGACACCTTGATCCAACAAATGAACACTGAAATCTTACACTTGACCAATGCCATTTCCAAATTGCGTCGTCCTTTCTAAATCCTCAAACAGCCTGCACTGCGCTGGCGCATGGTTTTTTTAGAAAGAGAAGTTGTCAGTGTTACTCATCTCAGCTCAGCTCAACTCAACTCAATTCACCTCATCCCATTATTATTATAATTAATAATTATTCACACCCATTATCCCACTCCCCCTCCCTCTCCTCCTTATAGGCGTAGTATATAGCCTTAATTTTAAGATTATATCAACTGCGTCTGGTTAAAGTATTTTGTTTTCCCTTAAATTACATGAAACTCATGTAATTTTTTCACATTCCTTTAGATAATTTATTATTTCAAATTTGTTTTTTAATTTATTTTGTTTTTTCCCCTCAAGTGTATTATAAAGTTTAATATCGGACCAAAAATTTTTTCTATTTTTTTTTTTTTGTTTTTTTAGATATTAAGGAGACAATGATGTTTTTGTAAAATTTTTGTTAATTTTGTTTCAAATCTCCCTCTCTTTCTCATTCTGTTATGATTGTTAAAAAGAGAAAAAAAGAAAAGTATTTTGCTTTTAGCATTGATTGCTAGGAAGGAGAAGAAGAAGAAGAAGAAATAGAAAAAATTGTATTTTTGTAACTATTTTCCTCTTTCAATACGTAGGATATATTTTTGATGATAAATATTTAAGCGAAGCACAGTAGAAAGAATTTAATTGTTAAATATTAGTTTTTTATAATTATATTTTATATACCAATCATTATATATTTAAAGCATGCAATAAAATGAATAAAATCCACAAAAAAAAACAAGAAATCAATGAATATAAAAAATAATTAATGTGTTTTTCTTTAAGAAATGGAAAAATTAAAAAAAAAATAATACATTATATAAAAAGATTTTTAATCTTTTTTCAGTTTTGTCTAAGGATTGAAAAATATTTATTTTTTACATTTTTAAAAAATATTTAATGCTTGATTAAAATTAATAACAAGAAAATAAAAAAAGTTAATAAAAAAAAATCATACAAAATTTGATGAAAAGCAAAAAGAGCAAAAAATAAAAATAATTCTTAATATAAAAAATTACAATTGAATTTGTAAACAAGTAAAAAAATAATTATTTTCCTAAGCCACCTTAATACCTTTCACTTCTATAAACAAACTGAGGGCGTGACAGGTATTTCCTAACGCACTTTAATAGTATATGTATTGCGTAGCTACTTAGAAGGCAAATTCTGAGCCAAACATGGTTTAAATTATAGGCGTGTCTGTTTTATATTCATACCCATTTTTATCAAACGATTGGTTTCACTAATTATAAACATTGTGTGGGTATCAACTTCTAACTTTATAAGTACGTTGTTGTATCTGTAAGAGATTTTTGTTTACGCCCTTTAATGGTCTTTGATGTCTCCTTTTCGGTACAGTATATAGTACATGAGAGTATAAAACACATATAAAAAAAAGCAAAGTTTTTATTAAACCTTTAAATATATTCATAAAATGAAATAAATGTTTATACAAAGTATAAATGAAAACTTTCATTTATAAAAATTAATCAAGACAACATATTAAAAAATATACAATATGAAAATAATATATATATGTAATAAATAATATATATAAAACATTAAATATATATGTAAAAATATTGGTTAAAAAAGATTTATTGACTTTCGGTAAAAGCCCGTTAGCTTTACTTGCTTTAATATTGGCTTCAAGTCACTTAACGCTAATGCAAACTAAGAATTTATCATGGTCCAATATATGTAATAAAATATTTATAAAATTACAAATAAGTGTAACACATAAAAAATAAAAATTAATTATAAAATATATCCGCGTGTTCTTTTTTTGTGGATAAAAAATAATTATTTTTATATTTATTATATATTGAGAAAAGAACTTAAATCAGTTAACGTAGGAAAGTATTTTCTCACAATATTGACAAGTTCAAGTCCAAATTTCACAGTTATTGAAATCAGGTCCAATTGATTCGAATCATTTTAACTTTGATAGCGTCGTCGATATGTGTATAAAAAAATCGTGTACTTCGAAAATTGATAAATATGATCATATATTAGGGTATATTACGGGACCATATCTTTTCAAAATATCGAATTAGCTGGTTACCCAAACCCAAACGCAAACAGTTCTCTAGTGATTTTTCTCAGAGAATGGCGTGAAGTAATGTATTTGCATAAATTATTTTCGATTTGGTGAATGAATTTTTTTTATAATCTTATTAAACATATGCGCAATTAAAAGTGTTTTTGTGATTTCTTTTTAATTATCTACTCAGGAAATCAAACTTAATTAAAATTTTAGATAAAAGATACAAGCTTCTCAAGACTTAGAGTAGATTAGTGTTTTTTTTTGGCTACTTTAGATGGGTTTATTATTTAATGCAGCTTAGTGCACAAATATAGCAATAGTAAATACTAATTCTAATTCCCTTAATAATTCCTATGCTGTGTGTCTAAGCGTCCACGGCAGGTACACACGTAAAACACATCCTGTATGTCAACCTAAAGTGAGCAACGCTTTGCGATAGAAACTGAAATGATGAAACTACTGCCACGGTAAGCTACGGTAACAACAGACCGTTTATAATTACTTAGTGGGATCTGTAAACTCTCCTTCTGTTAGTAGAAAATGCAAATAGCTAACTTGGCATACCTCACCCTATAATAAGAAGATTATAGTACATGTATAATTATTTAATTTATTTTCTATAATGAACAATTTTTTATAACTTTATATGTTTAATTATAATTACTTTGTAATAATGTAGTCAAATACAATGTTGTTACATTTTAATGATATTATGTCTACACTTGTCTTTCCAATCCTACACTGCCTTTTTCAATAAATAACTGCAAAAGGTAAAAACATCTTAGTTATCCGAGTGAATTGTTAAATACTCCCCCTTTTAGTTTATAGTGGTGGTGCTTTTGAATTCTATTTTAATCCAAGAATATTTAATCCCAACTATTTTAATTAGTTGTAATTATTATTGTACACCTGTTACTATTAATTAGTAGAATATGAAAGTAGAATACTACAACAACTATAATAATAACAATAAGTTAAAAAAAAAAGCTATAGTTAGTTAAGGGACACTCCTTTCTACACATTTTTAAATAGAAATTAATCAGATAACAATTAAAATACTTTCATAAGCTAAGCAATATCAACGATTTTTTTAATACCCGCCATATAAGGTACTAAGGTATATAAAATTTGTCATTCCATTTGTAACACTCAGAAGGAGGTATCAGAGAGCACACAAAGTATATATTCTTGATCAGCATCAAAAACTTACTTCATGTAGACATCCTTCAGTTGTTGGCATTCTCACAGTGGTAAATTGTGAGATACTGAAATTTTCTACAACACTTTTAGTTTTTGCATGAAGATTACTATTTAAAATGGGCAAAGTCGGTCCTGAACCACGCCCACAAACAACAAAAATCTACATATCTGCCACAAAAATTTACCTGTGAACTGAAAATTCGATACACATATCTATAGTTATTCCATCCATTGATGTGCCAAAAATAGGCGTGATCGGATCATAGACATACTCGAAATTAATAAAAATCTATATATCTGCAACAAAAATTTATCTATAAATTTGAAATTTAGTATGCTTATCTATTCTTAACCTTAGATTGTGCCAAAATTGGGCATGGTCGTATAAAAAACATGCCTAAAATTTACAAAAAACCTTACTCAGCTTGACTTGCAAGATGATACATATGCGTACACTATTAGAGGGCGTTACCACATCTACCGTTGTAGATGTGGAAGGTACTAAAGATTTGCTTTAAATCAAATTTAGTTTTCTTACTTGTTATTAACTACATTAGTCGCTCAAAAATGCATTCGAAAAGTTTGCTTCTCAAATTGATACGTTCCGCAAACTTTTTTCTGAGTATTTCTTGAATTGAATTGAACATTTATTAACAATTGATACATATGTTGGGGTTTTTACAGTTACCTTAATACTTTCAATGCCATGACACATATGTTGAGTCACACTTTTTAACAATCAAAAGCCGTGTGTCTGATTAATCAGTTTCACGATTATACTGCTGCAAAAAAACGTTCCAATACCAATACCATTACCTCAGGTTTTAGCTTTTTTATAAAGGAGAATAATTACTTTGTAAAGATGAAGAAAAAGAAGAAGTTGAAGAAGAAGAAGAAGTCACTATTACCATCATTACTGGCCGATTACAACTTGAAGAAGTACTTTAGAATAATTAAGTCCAACATAAACTTTGTTGAACTTGTATTCTAAGTATTCTAACACTAAACTTGTTACTGGTAATTAAATTGTATAATAATAATAATAATAATAACAATAACATCAAAAAAGCATCAACAGCAGCCGCTAAATCAATAATATCGCGTGAGTGATAATTTATGTATAAATAATCTGTATTGAAATACTGAAAAAATTAATAAATAATGGGCGTGGAGTATATATGAATATGACAGCCAGTCAATCGATCAACCAGCCATTGTGTCTGACAAGTATGTGAGTAGTTAAGCTAGTTGCTCATATTAAAATGTCTCAAATGGTGAATGTTTTAACATAAACTACCAATGGAAACTGGAGCACTCCTTCTTTAATTCTAATGCTTATGAAAATAAAAGAACTTATGTTTAATTCAATATGAATAACCACCATAACAATAGCAATAATTTTTTAACAAAAACAAAAAACAACACAAGATTAATGAAACCTTGAGACCAGCACTTATGGAAAAAGAAAAAAAAAATCAAGTTGCATTATTGTTCTCTTGAAACATTTAAAGGCTACACCAACCAACCAATTTAACCAAAATAAAGTAATTTTTTTCCTTTTTTTGAAAAGATCATGACTAAAATAATGAATTTGAATCATGACCACCAAAAATCTACATAGACGGTGCCATTACACATAATAATTGAATGGAGAGCATGGTCAAGAACCATTGTTGTTATCAGGTCGCCTGCCAAAAAAAAAAAAAAAATTAAATTAACTAACAACCACAACAATAATATTATATGTATGGTACATGCAAACGAACGACTTTAGTCAAGGTTTCAACAGCAACAATAATAATAATAACAACAACAATAACAACAATAATACAATGTAATTCCAACAATTTTAATGTAGTTTTTGAAAAAACAAAACAAGTAAGAAAAAAATATTTGGCTTAAGCCAAATCTTAAATACCCTATACATCTTTATGGAAAGAGTAGGCGTGGCAGGTACATGATTATATGCTTTAATAGTGTATTTATTATGTGTCAGCTTTAAAGTCGACTTGAGTAAGGTTTTTTATTGTAAATTATGGTCGTATATGTTATCCGACCACGCCTATTTTGGGCATATCAGTGGTCGAGGTAGTTATAAATTTTTAACTTTATGGTTAAATTTTTCTGTCAGATAAATAGATTTTTGTCATTTGTGGGCGTGGCTTTTGACTAATTTTGTGCAATTTATTATTCTGGATGTTGCAACTGCCATAATAAATTTAGTCATCCTAAAAAACTCTAGAAATTACAACAAAGAATTTGGCCAAATATATAAATCGTTGTTTTTTATACCTGCCACATAAAATGGAATGGAAATTGAGTTTATCATTACATTTGTTTTAATTAGCTTGAAATCCTAAAACAATTTAGTTTAGTTCGTCCGTATGTCTGTCTATTATTGACTGTGTCATGGCTTATATAAATTTTATATTTAGTTGACATTTTGGTACGTATCTCAAGATTGTTTTGGTAGGTGGATTTGTATATAAAATATTTGAAAAAGACATATTGAATGCCACGCATACAAGACTTAAGTCATTTCTCACAGTCTTAAAGATGAAACTGTAGTTTGATATGGGAAATAAGAATTATTCAGAAATAGAAACGGAGTAGAAACCTTACTTAGTGTAGAATCTGAACATTATGCTGATATGCAAGCCACGCCTACATTTTATACTTTACACATAATTCTGTAGGGCATTTCATTTTAAAGTCTTAACAATATATAGACTTTTTTTGTTTAAACATTGAAACTTTACAACAACAACAACAAAAATAATAATAACAATAATAATAACAACAACAACAACTTTGTACATATTTTATCACAACATTAAATGAACCATTGCTGTTTAAACATGAAATTTATGAATGACTTGAAGAAATTTATTACATACAAAAAAATCAATAATTAAAAGAAAATTGTTAATAATGTATTAACAAGCAATAAACGTCAATGAATGGCAGATAAAAAAAATTCAATAAAGTTATGTGCAAAATCAAATCTGATAATAATTATTTAACTGAACATGCTAGGTAAAGGAGTGGAATAGAACAAAGATACAGAAATTGCCAAAACTAGGCTTGTGCAGAGAACTCTTTGATCAATTTTATGCTCAATGTTTTGGCACTTTTAATCTAGAATGGCCTTTAATTACTTAATCATGTTATCTGATTATTGTGTTTCAATTTAAACATATTTATACATATTTATAACATGTTTATAATAATATTTAGAGTAGAAAATTTAAAAAAAAAAATATTTCAATAGAGAAAATCGTATGAAGTGTTTTAATGAAAATGTATTGAACTGTAGCCTAAATATGACAGAATTTGTCTTGTTATGCATGTTTATGTCAAAAATAGTTAAATTTTTATTTAATTTTTTTTTTAAACAGGGAATGGACAAAATAATATGAACACCAGACATAAAATGCTTCGCTATTGCAGCACTTGCTTGAATGTTAGCTTTGTGGAGATGACGTCGCAGACGCTTCTGCTAAACGAGCACCAATGCTGTGCTCTATTTCCAAGTCTCACATATCACGGATTGTTTGTTTTGACGTAAACTGTGTACGTACGCGTCGCATTAGCAGTGTTGCCAAAAAGCAATGATGTTGCATGATGTTCTTATTATTTTGTTCATACCCTGTATAATCAATTACAATTAGCGATATGTAAGCTGGGTATGTGATTTTGGGGTTTTTTAAATTGTAAATTGTAGGCGTGTCTTTCATCAAATTTTACTTATTCCCAGTATGTCGATGATATGTGTATTTTCTTCCGGTTTTTTTTTTTTCAACAAAAAGTTCAATGACTTTATAAATTGTTGTTTAATAAAAACAAATAAAATGCACTTAATTTTTTTGGATGAAATATTTAAAAAAAAAAAACATGTATAAAAACTAACATTATAAATAACCTTGAAAAGAACATAATTATAATTTATGTGTATGTGACTTTTTACACATAAATGTGTGCACGCGATTCAAACACAAAAATTCCATTGCAGCAATAACAACAGCGGAGCAGCAGCAGCAGCAGCAGCAACATCAAGTGTCAAGTGTCACACATTGAGTACGCATACGCATAAAATGAATAAATATATACATATACATATACACATACACAAATATATATTAACAGTTTATCTAATAGATGTATAAATATATTTTTGTACTTGAAACAAGTCATGTTTTGATTATTTCTTGCTGGTTTGGCGTGTAAAACAAAAACTTATAACCGAAAAAAAAAAAAACTTCCGTTTATATATGTTTAATATTGTTACTAGACATTATAAACATACATATACTTTATTAATATTATTGTTATTGTTGTTGGTTTTTTTATTTTTAATTTCATTGATTAATTTAATATTTAATTTAGTTTAATAACGCTTGTAACCGCTTAATGGATTTTCTAACAAAAACATTTACAAACACTTACACACACATAAAATTCTTAAATGAACTAAAACTGCAACAAAAAAAATTAAAAATTAAATAAAAAAAAGAGCAAAACTAAAGGTTTGTATAACCTTGGCATCAAAAATGTTCATACAATGTATTTATCGGTACCCTTTGGTGGTGTTTCTTTGTTATTCTAAGTATGGCTTGTAGAAGTAAAAATACTTGTGCAGACATCTACAAGAATTGTATTATTGTAGTTTGAGTGTATGCAATAAAAGTTATATAACTCATATCAATATGTTCATACTTACACATTGATGTTATTTTTAATTATTATACCCTCCACATTAAATATTAAGGTGTACTAAGATTATCATTCTATTTGTAACCCTCAGCAAGAGACGTTACAACAAAGACTATATATTTTTGATCAGCATGAAAAACTGAGTTCATCTAGATAGTTATGTCCGTGTGTCCGTCCGTTGATGATATTCACACATCTGGTTTCTTTATTCAGATAGTTATTTAAGTTGGGCAAAATCGATCAAAAGCCACGCCCAGATAGATTTACGCTATTAAGTTGAAATTTAGTACACTTATTCAAAAATTATCTCATCTATTGATATGCTAAAAATAAGCATGATTAGATAACAAACACGCCCACAATCGACAAAAATCTACTTATCTGCCACAAAAATTTAGCTATGAACTTGAAATTTAGTATGCATATTAATAGCATCCATAGATGTGCCAAAAATGGGCGTCGTTTAGTACAATTTACAAATAACCGTATTCAGCGTAAAACTCGACTGACAAGCTGATACGCACTGTATAGATTATTAGAGGGCGTTATCATATATTTGTAGATGTGGAGGTCGTTTAAGATTTTGCCTAAGCTAAATTTAGTTATTATTATTATAGGGTCAGGGACTTTAGCTGTTTTATTGTACTTATACTCTATATTCATACAATACAATGTATTATTGTTTTTTCTTAACCCTCCACATAAGCAGAATGGTGTACTAAGTTTGTTATTTCGTTTGTAATTCTCAGAAGAAGGCCTACAAAGTGTTCATATTAAAAATCTTATAACCATCATAAGACTTTCTATTAATCCAATGAAATATTGTAACAAGTTTAAACAAACTAGCTTTTTTAAATCATATATTTTAAACTAAAATTAAGCTTAAAAATATTAAGAATAGTCTAGATGTTAAATTTAGTGACACAATTATATAAATATTATTTTTTTTTTTTCAATTGTTTAAATAACTTTATTGTGCAGTAGAAAGTGTTCTAATTAAAAACAATTTTATGCATATAATTCAAGTGGATTGAACACAATAGCAAAGCCTTTCAATAAAGTAAATAATACTTAAAAAAAGCTATTACCTATTATAACTATATAATAGTAGTAGAATATTTAGCAAAATGTCCAAGTACAACGGCCTCAAGCGGTCTTATAAAAAACTCTATAAATGTGTTGGAAATCCAGCACTTATAGTTCAAAGCTAATTTGTATAAAGCTTAAAAAGCTTAATTACGAATTCGTAATGGGTTTTTCAACATAGTAAGAATCTCACTAATTGTTATATTCCACTTGTAACACCCAAAAGAAAACGTCTAGATATCTGTCCGTACGTCCATGGCTTTGTAAATCTCACTTAAGTTGACTTTAGCTGAAATAGATCTTTGACTTTTTTACCCCAAATTTCTATTTCTATTGTCCGCAAGGGGTTAACAGTCACACCCACAACTGGCGAATATTTTTCAGGACCATAAAAATAAAGCTGAAAGGTTGAAAATTGGTAATAAACTAAATGAGGTTGATATGCCACTCCCAAGGCAAGGCGGAATATCCGAATTTAGATCTGATTGAATCATTTTTAGAGCTTTTTTAATTTACAAGCTTATTGATAAGAATAAATTGTCCTGACTAAGTGGTGTAGAGTATTAAATAGGCGAGTAAAACTGACTCTAATATTTTCACATTAGATAAGCTTTTAAAGCACCTTCTAAAAGTATCGTTATTAGAAACTTTTTCAACTTTTTAAACTTATTGTAGAGTATATCAAATTTATAGCTAAAGTAGTAGACAGAATTTTCACATCAAAGCTTTTTAAGCTTTTTCTGCACTAAATACTCTATTAAGTTAAATTCTGAAAAATTAAATAATAATTTTTTATTTTTTTTATAAAATCATTGATTATTTATTTGTTCTTTTGGTAAACTGCTGTCACTCTTCCCCCGACTATAAGGCCGAGCTCCAGCCAACATACGTTCCAATAAACTCTGTTTCGATTTACGTTTCGATGCCAACACATCCCGACACAAATCATGAAATACATCGGCCACTTGATCTATATGATCGGCTGCTGATACTTCAGTAAATTTACATTCAAAATCTTTGGCCAAAATTTCACCCTCATCACGGCTTACTTGTCGCAAATGCACCATATCCACTTTATTGGCCACTAGTTGTACGGGTGTATCAGTTTGTAAATCCAATTTAGCTTTACGTATATAATTGAAACTATTACGATCGGTTATTGAATAAACCAATAGTAAACCATCAGCCCATTGTACCAATTCGGTAGCATTGGGAAATTCATCATATGTCTGTAATTAATATTTAAAAAAAAGAACAAAGGGATGACAGAGTAGTTAGACGGAAAGATGAATGTCATTAAAGAATAATAAGTTAAGGATTGGAAAGAGTTTTAAGGTTCAAAATTCAAAAACTTGACTTTTCTTCAGTTTTTCTTCAACTGTGACAATGTCCTTCGATTGTATCCAAATTCAATAACAAACGTGTGTACGAGGGCAACCAATATTTCTGTGAAGTTTATTTTCGCGCCTGTAAAAAATTTCACCTTAGAGGGAGACCCAGCAAAACCGGTTCAGAATGTCATTTTAAATAAAGATAAGGTTTCTCGTGCTTTTTTCTGAATTTTAATATAGTTTTGATAAAAAAGAGTGAAACCCTGACCTCAAGATAGAGGGCATAAAGGCCTTGTCTCAACATAATTTAACATCACTTGTAGAGCATAACAATTTAACCATTTGCTCTGCTCCAATAGATTATAACACATTGTTTTCCAATACCAAAGTCGTAGTCAATTGAATGATAATATCCACAGGCCTATCATACGTACCACCATGAACAATTTTGTTGCCCATTAATATTAAATTTCCTGTCACTTGCAATGTATTGCATTTTGATGTCAACATAGAAACTCACCTTGGGGCATGTATCTAACAATTCATATAAAACTGGCTCTCCATCAATTAAAGTTTCGTGTTTATATCGATTTTCTGCAAAAGAAAAAATTAGATAAAGGGTAGAAAGGCAACAATAACATAAAACAAATGAGAAAACCAAGTTTGGCTTAAACCACATCCTGAATATCCTTTACATCTACAACTATGGGAGTGGCAGTTATATATTACGCCCTCTAGTAGTATATATTCTACGTATCAGCTTGTAAGTCTATTTCGAGGGTGGTTTTTTGTAAATCCGGGGTGTTATCCGACCACGCTAATTTTTGACACATCAATGGATGGTATAACTGTACATGAGCGTACTAAATTTCAAGTTCATATATGCATATATATATAGATTTTTATTGAATGGGCCCACGTCTATTTTTGGCATATCGATGGAAGAG
This sequence comes from Ornithomya fringillina, assembly GCA_963978525.1. NCBI lineage: Eukaryota > Metazoa > Arthropoda > Insecta > Diptera > Hippoboscidae > Ornithomya > Ornithomya fringillina. Next base: position 8,848,928 of record OZ021692.1, on the reverse strand, counting down.
TTACTTGTACATATACGTACCAAATTTCAACATAATAGATCAATTTTTGTGGCAGATATATATGTATTTATCGATAGTGGGTGTGGCTCTTGACCAATTTTGCCCATTTTAAAAAGCGATTTGCGTACAGTGCTTGTACAAAATATCGGTTCAATATCTCAAAATGTACGCCTCTGAGAATGCCAACAGTAGACCGACATACAAGTCTAGATCGACTCAGTTTTTAATGCTGGTAAAGAATTTATATACTTTGTTGGTTCTCTGAAGCCTACTTTTAGGTATTGCAAATGAAATGACAATCTGAGTACACCGCTATCTTATGTAGAGGACATAAAAAATCTGTCAAAACTACGGTATGAAAAAGATAAAATAAAGCGAAAGCCTGTTCAGTATATGGTGACAAAATAGAAAATCAGAAAGAAAGAATGAATGTGAGGGAGAGAAAGCGAGCAGGATAAAATGTAATCGACTGTGAAGGTCTTGGTTTATTATTTTCTAAAAATAAAATTTATTTATATAATTAGTTAATAATACGGGCATGAATTTTCCCCCATCACACTTCACTTACCTAACTGATGGTCATACTCGCCAATATAACGTTTGGTTAGAAAGCGAACGATTAGAGCTGTAGAATATGTAAAAAATGAAAAACAAAAAATATTAAATCTTAAATAGTTGGTCATTAATAATCGAATTGTAAGGTAGGGGGAAGCATAGTACAACTCACACGTGTAATAACAATAAATTGTAAAGCACCCTCACCATCAACTTGCTACCACTATTAAATTAAAATCGTACAAAACATAAAAATATAACATATTCATATACATACATACACACATGTTATATACATACATACATTAACACTTGCAAACACACGTTGTACAAGAACAAATATACATATAAAATAAATTGCTCCCAATAAGCGCCCAACAATATAAAGAATGAGGTCAAATACTAAAGTGCTACAACAACATAAACAACATAGCACGAAAACTCTAAAAAAACCAACCAACAAAATATATTTCTCTATGATACATACATGTAAACATTTATATATAAACCAGAGACTAGATTTCAGGATTAAAAAAATTGATTCATCAATGAATTCAATATAAATTCAATCTAATCATTATAGTAATTGAAATATTTTAAAAATCTAGAATAATGACTACAGAATCGAATAAAGATTTATAAAATAAAGATTAAGAAAATAAAAATCAATCGAAAATCGACTAAATTAAATTAGATCGAATTCTCACGAAAAAAAATTAAAAATTAAAAAAAAATTAAGTTTAAAAAAATAAAAAAATAGAAAGTAAAAAAATATCTTAAAAATTAATACATTAAACAAATTACGTATAAATAAAAATTAAATTAATTTTTTATAAATAAAAATATCTTGAAAATAAAATTATTAACAAATTTTTTTAATTATTTTAATTAATAAATAAATAAAAAATAATTATTATTCACTTTTAATCGTTATATATATTCAGTCTCTGTTATAAACATTAAGTGTAAAAACTATTTTTCACATGTACGTAAGGTTTTAAAATATATTGAGGTGAAAAGAACGATTAAACTCCAAACAATGAAATCATATGGCAAATATACATGTGTGTACAGGTGAACAAATGTTTAGAAATACTATACAATTCTATTTTTTTTTTTTTTTGCAATATTTGAATAATATTTATTTTCTCTCATTCAAGTGTCATTTATGCTTGAAAAAATATGTTTTTACATAGGTTTCTCTACGTGGTGTTTATACATATTGTACAGTTTAAGGGTTTTCAGTTTGTATATACGTTTGTTCAAACGCGGACAATTCAAGTATATGAAGTAAGGGTCCTCCTAACACAACTTTCTGTGTTAATTGATGAATTGTCTGTCAGTCTGTATTTCTTGGGTTTAAAGTAGCTTTACAGTTATTGATTTGAATATTTTTATATATAAAACCAATATAATACCAATTTCTTTAAAATTCTTTTCATTAATATATGTATATTATTATTTTTCAAAGGGTTGTAATCACTTTCTGATTCAATTGAGATATGTCCGTCGGTCTGTCTTGTAGTTTTTTCTTAAAGTCTGTCTTAAACGAGAATCAAACTTATTAAGCGCTTGTTTTAACTTTTTACATTATTTATATTATATCCTTTTTTTATTATATTAAAAATTAAAATCACTTTCCAAATCATTTGAAATGTGTCTGTCGGTCCGTCTTTTAATTTTTACATTATTTCAACAACATACCCACAGACATACAGACGGACTTTTCTTAATAGTTGTAAACGAAATGACAAATTTAATAATATGAAAAGTATAAACATTGTCCAACATGTAACACATTCATATGTTATTCACCCGGTTACATGTTTTTTTTTTATTTATTTCCTTAGCACAGCAGGAAACAGTTTCGGCCATCATCATTAATGTCAACGGCTTTTTGTAAACATAACATATTTTTATTTTGTTTATTTGAATTATATATCTACAAGTGTAATGTGTGTATTCATACATATATAATAATAAATAATTTTTTATATTTATAATAATTATGACCGTCTACGGCATTGTTGTGGCAAGTGTTTCATTCTTGTTTAAAAAGGATTGATTTGAAATGCATTCATTTAAGGTTTATTGACCGATAAATTAGAATCAAAGTTTAAATCGAAATAACTATGTCTGTCTGTACATCTATATAATTCATGTAAACAATCCATAGATCATAATTTTGCATATATTTTAATGAAATTTGGCATGGCTTCGTTTTTTAGGCCAGGAAGGGAGGATTACTATTGAAAATGAACCCGATCGCTTTATTTTTAGGATACCTCCCCATATAAATATCTATTCGAAAGGATGTCTTTATATAAAAAAAAAAAATTCAATTTTTCACAAAATTTGGTGAACAATTGTTGATTAGCTTATTAATTTTAATCCAATCGAACCATTTTTAGAACCCCACTCCATATAACTTCCTAATACTAAATTTGTCTTTATATGGCAAAAACCCGTATTTGTTAATTATTTTTAACAAAATTTAGTCAAGAATATTTAATTATCGAAATAATTGTTTAGATTAAATTTGGACCTGAACGGACTATTTTTAGAACCCCTTTCCATATAACATAGTTTTCACAAAGTGACAAAGACTCGCCTTAATTCATGCAATTAAATTAATTATTCACCTATAATTCACAAAAAACTCTACTTAGAGATACCAGGGTCTTAAATGTTGATATTAGTATATGTTGGATAAAAAAATATTTAACTTTTCTTTTAATAAATCGCAAAATATTTGAATATTTTATTTATTAATTCAAAAAAATAAATAATAATAATAAGAAGAAGAAGAAGAGAGTGAAAATATGGAACATACCACTTTTGCCGACACCTGGTGCACCTACAACTGCAATCTTCAGTTCTGTTAGCGTTGATTTCTTGCGTCGTATGCCACGTGTAGTCATCACTATTTCAAATATACACTTAAAATACGGTGTGTATGTGTTTGAAAGTGAAATTGTTTAAAACTATATAATATATGAAATTTATATTCTTCTTCTTTTTCTTCTTCTCTTTCATAAATCAACCAATCATTATAGTTTTGTAATGCACGCAAATTGCATTCATTGATATCTGATTGTTTTGTTATTCTTGTTGTTGTTTATATAAAATTTTTCAATAATTTATATATATTTTTATGATTAATTCCATATTATATTTTTGGTTTTTTTTTTCTATTACTTTTTTTTTAATGTAAACGTTTTTAATTAGTCCGTTTCCTGTCTTTTTCGAATGATTAACATTTTGATTTATTTATTATAAAAAAAAAAAAATTAAATAAAGTTTTCCATCTTCAATGTTAAATGCTATCATATTTTTGATAAATGTATTTTAGAAAGTATGTTTGTGTTTGTTTATAGGTGTTTAATTCAATGGCATTTTCATTTTAATAATTTTTTTAGAGCAAAATTTCATAAAATTAATATGATTTGTGTGCGTCTGGTTTTTTTAAAAAATTTTTCGATTTTTTTTCAATTTTTTTTTTCTTGAACAGGTATGTAAACAATATTCCGTGTATTTTTTTTTTTTAATATTGTATAATTTCAACTGAAACAAATTCACTTGTGTACTACAATCGCAGACGATTGTGTTCTGCATTATATTGTGGTCTATGATTTTGCTTTTGGAAAAAATTTATTTAAAAAAAAAAACAAAAAAAAAATAAGAAATTCAAATTTATTTCACTTCTACTTCTCACGATCACTGGCGTTCTCTCTTGTTTTGATAAACATTTTCTTATTAGTTTATTTAGGGAGCACGTAATGGGAAAATTTCGAAAATAGATTTGAATACTAATTCTCTTGAAACGTAAAGAGAACATCAGTTCGCTATGAAGCAATATTTTTATACTCTGCATACCTTGTGGCAAAAGGTGTATTAAGTTTGTAGAGATGTTTGTTGTTTTACATACAATTATATAGATTTAGAATCACAATCTGAATCGATTTATATATGTCCATCTGTCTGTCCAGGTAAATTTAAGCTAAATTGCGATCATTTTTAAAAATATTTTCATGAAATTTGATGTAAAACCATATTCTTTGATTCAAAGAGGAATCCAAAGAGGAATCCAATTTGAACTTTCAAATTGGACCATTCTTAAAATTCCTCCCCACATGAGATCCCATTATAGTGAAAGTCTTTGTATGGCGAAAAATCGCAATTCTTAATATTTTTTGACAAAACTTGGTGAAGAATAGTTAATTAGTTTAATAAATGGCTGTAACAAATTTGGATCCAATCAGACCATGTTTAGAACCCACGTCCCTGTAACAATTGTTCATGAAATGACTTATATGGCAACGTTTCTGATTTTATTCATACAACCACAACTAATCATAGTATAAATTGTAGAAGTGCTGTAGGGTATTACATGGTTGGGTTGACCATTTTATAAGCTGACTCATTAATGAAGTCATTGTGTTATTACTTTTTATTACTGTAAATAAATTTTTCAGTTTCTTTAAAAATTGAATTGAATTTTATTTAAGAAAATCCTCATAACATGTATTTAGGCGTAAGATAATATATTCTCTATATACATATATATTATAAAGGGTGAAGAAAAAGGATGGAAATTCTCGAGTAATGACTTGGAATGATATTTTTCGAAAACAAACAACTCCATAAACATAAGTTTTCGGGTGAGAAGAGGGAGAAGATCAATGTCATCATATTTTAATCCAACAACTTTTGTATATGAAGTTTTTTTTGGAAAGTTTCCATCTTTTTTCTTAACACTATATATGTGTATAAATATTTCAATTTTTGTAGGCGTGGTTTGTAGCATATGGTGTGAAATCGTAACGTAACGTATTAAGAGTCTAGTTTTTTATTTTGTATTATAAAATCTATGACAAACGTACAACAACAACTACTAAAGAAACAATAACAACAATTACTATATTACTACTATTACTACAAAAACGACAAGAACAACAATTACTACTGCAAAAACAACAACAATAAAACAGTAAAAATAATAATAACAACAAAGATACCGACAACTACTCAGAAAAGGAAGACTAACGAGAACAGTAGCAACAAAAACAACAACAATAACAATAAAAACAACAACAAAAACAACAAATTAACATATTATGTTTATATAACATTTTTATTTTTATAAAGAAAGGAAGTCAAGTGAAGTCAATGATAATACCATACAAGCCTTAAAAGGAAATGCGATATTTCCGTTTTACTCATATGCAGTAAATACCACCACAACAATTGTACAATTAAACATAGAATTTATAAATCAAAATCATACGTTATACGAATAAAACGTATCCTTGTAAAGACTATAGCAAATCTTAAACATAAATGGATTCAAGAAGAGTAAAATAAAAACCTACATAAACATAGTACAGCAAGTAAGTAAGTAAGTTTACTAAGAACCACACAAAAGCTACCGTGATACATGAAAAAGTATGTATGTGTGTACTGAAGGGTGTTAGAAACTTTTATAGCATTAAACTAATACAGGAGTGCAACTGTACTGTCGTATATTTCCTTTAAAACTTGGTGTTACTGTTGCAAACGTACTTGTGTAAACGGTAGAACTTCCTTTTCTGCTTAAATGTTATTCCGTTCCAATAAGATACTAAGATTGACCAGTGTCATATACCCTACAGATACCTACGCAGTATATATATTAGCATCAAAAACTGAGTCGATCTAGATGAAAATGTCTTGATATGCTCAGATCGCTATTTAAATTGGATCGAAAAAATCGAGTTATTTACCCTAAAAATTTAGCTATTCAGTTGAAATTTGGTATATATATAATTAACTCATCGATCGATAAATCAAAAATGGGTGTGATTGGATAAAATTTATGCCAACAATTTACAAAAAAAACCTTATAAAGCGTAAAACACGATTTGTAAGATGAAACGTAATACCCTGCATTATTAGTGAGCGTAATCATAAACTTGCCACGCCCACTTGTATGTATATAGATATAGAAGGTATTAAATATTTGATTTGGTTTTCTTATTTGTTTTAAAAGCAAACTTACTCAAGCTATGAAGAGAGGAGAGAACATATTAAATCAATGTATTGCAATGTTTATATAAATATATATAAATAAGTAAATAGAGGTACAAATAAATACATATACATTATATGTGCATAATATATTTAATGTTGGCGCGTTTTATGCTGCAAAATATATTCATTTGGTAAACACTACGCTGAGTGGTTGAGTAAAAAGAGGTGGTGGGTAGTTTTATATGCACCTATCTATATATCTATACATATACATATGTATAGATTTTTTATATGTGTATATACAATATTACAATATTATCGTGAGAGGGCGCTTTATACAAACAAGCAGATTATTTTAAAGAAACCGTTGTGTTAGCGCTTTCCATGCATTTAGTTTAGTTTTGATTTTAGCGAACGATGGATGTGATCATAGTTTAATGTCAAGCACAATATATAGACAAATAACGGATATAATATAATATGTATTGAATTAAAAATCTACTATATTACAACTAAAATATATAATATATATATAAATAATTTAATACATTCTATATACACAAGTGTTGAAGTGTTTATTAAAAATAAACCAAAAAAAAAATCAAATATATGAGGTGAATAAAATTAATTTCATTTTCAATTATAATTAAATATATTTTTTTTATTATTTTTTTTTGAATTTTAAAAATTTTCTATAAATTAAAAAATTAATTCTTAAAAAAAAAATTACTAAAAATAAAACATCTTATATGTATCTATGTAAACAGAACGACCTTCATGTGCATTATATATATATGCATATGTGTATGTGTGTATGTAGTACTAATTAAGTAAAAAAAGAAAAGAAAGAAGAAAAAGAAAAGCAAGAGAGCAAAGTTTATAAAAAAATGCTATCTCTAGCAGCACATGTTGCATATACTGCATGATGCAGATGTCCTGTTAAAAAAAAAAAAAAACTTCAAAAGAGCTCTTCAAGCCACTTAGTGATGCTAAGCATTTAAAAAAAAATAAACCAAAACAAATGAACACAACGTTTCAAATTGTTGCAAAAACAAAATAGCAACAATAACAAAAACATAAATGACAAATGCTGCGCATTACAAATGTTTATTGTTATACATATATACGTATGTGGTATAGAAAAAGAAGAAAGATTGATATTAAAATTTAAGAGAAAAAAGAAAAGAAAAGTTATATGTATTGTACAATAATAATAAAAAATACTTGTGTGGTTAAATGCATTATTTTTTTGTTTTTAATAAAAGATTGGTATAAAAAACATGACCAAATGTTAAAGTCGGTTCCACCCAACCATTTAATACCCTACACTATCTAGTTATATAAAATGTTGTTATATGGAAAGAGATTCTAAAAATGGTCTAATCGGGTCTAAATTTGTTCAAATCAATTATTCAACTTAGTAACCATTTTTCAATAAAATTTCGTCAAAAAAATATTATAAAAAACGATTTTTCCACATATAAAGATTTATTTTGAAATAAAACCGATTAGAGCCAATTTCAATAGTAATTGTGTTTGACTTAAAAGGCATTTCTTAGTCAAATTTTAATAAAAAAATATGAAAAAATGCCCACCGTAGGTTGATTATAAGAAAAACAGGGACAGATGGACATACGGATTCTCATTCAATGAGGTTTAAAGTTCTAAAAGATATCTCTTTTAAATAAAATAAAACCAACACAACAATTAATAATAAAAAAAGCAAAAACCACGCCCTCAATCAATATTAATGGTTTCGTTTTTCCCATATATGTGGAAGATGTTTTTGTTTTAAGCTTAAGTTTGCTTTTTATTTTTTATTTTTTATTATCTTTAAAGTAATTAACTTTGTTTGTTATTGTTGTAGTATTTTTTGTTTTATGACTTTTTTTTTTTTTTGGCCAAAAACTGTGCCAAACTACATAAATAAGTGACTCATGTTCAAAATTGTAATGCAGTGCAGACCAAGTACACCCAATCACATAAACAGAGGGAGAGCGAGCATACAGCAGCAGCAGTCTTAGAAAAAAAAAAATGAGTGGGAATTAAATGTTTATCATGAATATATGTATATGTGTCTTACAGATCTAACAGATATTATAAAATTTTCTCATTCAATTATTAATTTTAAGTTACTTTTCTGTTGAATTTCGGTTTTCGTTTTTTAGTCACTTTCACTTTTGCCTTTTTCTTATACTCAAAACCATTCATTGCCTTCTTTGTATTGTAGTATTGCAGACTGCACGTCTGCAAAGGACTTGTGCATATTATAAGTTATTTACAAAAACAAAGAGTATTGAGCATACTAACCCAAGTTTTAAAGTGAAGTCATCGGAAGAAAAGTTCAGTTTTGTTCAATTATTAGGTCGACTATTCTCTCCCTCTCCCTCTCTCTCTCTCTCTCTGTACAGAATTCTTTAATTTCGTACCGTTTTCTTACTCTTCCTGTATTACATATATACATATATGGATGTATATTTCTCTGCATTACATCATATGCAACCAACACATATTCCATGTAATTGCATTAATATTGATTTCGGTGACCTGTATGATATCATTTAAAAAAGTTTTTTTTTTATTCTAATACAATCTAATGCAAAGAGAAATTACTTATAAAAAATAATAAATTCATATAAATAAAAAAATAAAAAACATTTCTCTTAAGATATATCTATTACGGGATGTACAGTGGTGGTCGTTTGAATAGATAATAACTTTTTTAGTTGAATTGTTTTTGGCATAATTTTTCTTCGTTTAAGTTTAGAAACAATTTAGTGATGCAATTTGATAAAACAACTTATTGAGAATAATAAAAAATATTTTTTTTTAAATTAATATTATTTTTCTATTTTTAGTGAATTTTTTACTGTAACACTATTAAAATATTTATCATTTTCTTAAATACTGTTAAAGGAAAAAATTCACCAAAAATAGAAAAATTTTATAAATTTTAAAAACTATTATTTTATGTTATGTACAATAAATCCTTTCATCAAACTGTATCATTAAGTTTTTGCTAAATTCAAAGGAAGATAAATTATTGCCAAAAAAAAAATATATCCTACTGAAGAAGTCATCTATTCAAGAGATCTTCACTGTTGAGTTGTGCCAAGTGTAAACACTAATTAATAGGGAACATAATGTATATTTCTATGCATATAGTACATATATACTCTCTTTTTAATTTGCATTGCACGTATTTATTATTATTATTATGCGTGGGTGCTTGTTGATTATATGATAAAATATGTGAACTGCATGTGTGCGATATATTTGTTTATGAAATGAAACTTTTCCTTTCTCGCATTAGAAATCTAATAAATTATTATTTGAAAAAAGAAACAAAAAAAGTCGATAATTTTTAATTTCATTTGTATGGAAATGTCATTTATACATACATACATAATTATCAAGCACACGCCCTTACAATATAAACGGTGCAGCTGTGGAATTTAAAAAAATTTAAAAAAATTACTTTTTTGTGTAATTTTATGGTCATAAACTATTAACTTAATGTGTTTTTCCGACATATAGCTATATATCTATTTTTATAATCTCCACTTGATATGGGGGTTATACTAAGCTTGTTATTCCGTTTGCAACATCCAGAAGGAGCCGATAGAGACCCTACAAGATATATATATTCTTGATCAGCATTAAAAACCGAGTCGATCTAGACATGTACGACCGTGTGTGCGTATGTCTGTCTGCTGTTGACATTTTTACAGGCGTAAATTTTAGGATATTGAGGTGAAATTTTGAACATTTTGACAAAATTGGCCAAAAGCCATGCCCACAATCGACAAAAATCTATTTATCTGCCACAAAAATTTAGCTATAAACTTGAAATTTGGAGTTACAAATAATCAATGTGCCAAAAATGGGCGCGTTCGAACAGACGCGCCCACTATTTACAAAAAACCATACCTCAGGTAAAAAGCTGATATGTAATACGAAAACTATCTCTCACTACAACTTGTTACCAATAATTTATTACTACTGGCTTTGTAATAAATTGTTCAAAATTATACCCTACAAAACTTTTAATAAATTAAGTTTGTACAAATGTTGTATTATACCCATCAAATTATTTGGTTTAAATCGGATCCATTTTTAGAACCTTTTTTTTCTTATAAAAAGGAAGAGTTTTCGATTTGATTTTTCTTTATTAACAATATTTGTTGTTGCTGTTGTTTTTGTTATTATTATTATTGTCTTTGGTATATTTACCAACCACAATTCATTTTTCAAGTTGAAGTTCAAATCAACTTGTTCATGAATTGAATACTTTTTTGTTCCCCCAATCAGTCAGTCAGTCCGTACGTCTGTCTGTATGTACGTCCCTCATTTGGCCACAAACCATATATAATAACAATAATGGAAGGAAATGGAAGTAAAACTGGTATTATTTTGTAATTCTGTATACTCAACACGAGCGGGTATACACAAATATTTCAACGCATCCATTTAACCGCACAGATCGCTTCAACAGCTGTATTGTGTCCGTTTGCCATTCTTACAGCAATTCAATTGTTGTTAATGTAAATAAATTTAATAACCGGTTCTCAGTCTCTGCATTAATATTAATGTTGCTATTGTTGTGTGGCATATCATGCAGTTATAAGAAATATAAGTGTCATGATTGCTGCTGCTGCTGTTGCTGCAGCTACTTCTTCTATAAATTGTCACAAATACATGAAATGCGTTTAATTGCAATTATTTTTTAAACTCTTCATGGATAAGGAGGTGTAATAAATGTGTTATTTCAATTGCAACTATCCAAAGGAATCAAATTGGATCCTACAGCATCTAAATATGATTCATTCTAACCAAATGCGTCCGTATGTCCGCGTGTCTGTTGTTAAATTGCTTACAGTCGTAAATTTTGAGATATAGAAGTAAAATTTTATACAAATATTTGTAATATCTCTATGTAGCTTTCTATTTAAATGGATAAAATTGTATAAGTGCCACGCCCTCAATATACAAAAATCTCTTACAGACACAAAAACCTATGAAATTGAAATTCAGTATAAAATATTTATAATTAGATAAAAAAATCAATGTAAAAGTGGGCGTGGTCGAGTTACAAACACTCCACACTGTACTAAGAAAAACCTTGTTTGACGCAAAATTCGGTTTTTTTGTTCATATGCATTATAAATATATGCCACGCCCATTTTTTATATATAGAAATGGAGGGTATTTAAGATTTTGTTTAAACCGAATTTAGTTGTTTTATTTGTTTTTATTGAAATGATTGTAACTCGTGTTGCTTGTGGTTGGTTAGTAGTTGTTGTTGTTCTTATTGTTGTTGTTGCTATTATTCATTGTAAAGACAAACTATTATTTTGTAGCTGGTTTGAAGAATGCTAACAATTGACAAAAGAAATCGTTTTTCTAAAAATCTTCAGCAAAATTATCGGAAATTGTTGTTATTCTAGACGAGGCACGTTTCTATTGTTTTCCTGCATCCAGATTAAATTAAAAGAATTTTTTTTTTTATTCATTATTTTCAATTAGAATCTGTGTGCACAGTTCTTTGATGAAAAAGTGATTTTAAACTAATTATAATGAACAAAAAAATGTTATATAATTTATAGGATATACGCACCCAACAACATCTGCCCAAATGTAATTAAGACATTTTTATAACCTATACTACTTCTGACAAAGAGTGTATTAAGTTTGTAAAGATGTTTGTTACCTCTAAAAGACAAATGCCGTACGCACTTTTTTGTTATATCGATCGATTTAGAATCAAAATTTGAATCAATTTAATTTTGTCCGTCTGTCTGTCCATGTAAATTTCAGCTGAAATGTGATCATATTTAAAGATATTTTCATGAAATTTGGTACAAGGACTTGTATTGGCCCAAAGAAGAACAATATTAAAAATGGACCGAATTAATCTATTTTTAAGAACACTTTCCATACAAGGTTTTATTATAAAAAAATGCCTTTATATGGGAAAAAATCGCAATTCTTAATCAATTTTGACCAAAATTGGCGAAAGGTATTTAATTAGCTTAAAAATTTATTATATCCCATTTCAACCCGAATGGACCATTTTTAGATCCCCTTTTCATATAACGATATTTCACGAAAAGACTTAAATGGCAATCCCTCTGAGTTTACTGGTTCAACTCATTTAATTATTAAATGATTTGTGAAACTGAATGATGTAGAGTATTAAATGATCAGGCTTAACCTAATAATAATAATAATAGTTTCGTTTGTTTCTTTTCATATAAATTTCATTTAATGCACACTTTTGGCAAAAATATGAAAGAACTGAAATCAGATTTCAAGTGTAAATATATTGTAGATGTAACCTTTGTAAAAAACAAATAATTTATGAATATTTAGAAAATGCTAATATATGATAAGCAGGCTATACTTATAAGTAAAGTAGTCATAAGAAAACCTAGAATTTTGTTGGGGCTGGATCTGTTTGTTTAGTTTATTGCTTTATTTTGTTACAAAATCTACTAAATTTGGCATGAGTCAACTCTACATACATTTCTATAAATATTTAAACCCACTTCCATTAAAATGTGTGGAGAATTGTAGATTTTTTCTTATATAACCATCTCACACCCAAGACGGATAGATGGACAAAATTCAAGTTAACTATAGTTGATACATAATCCGTTTATATAATTTATTTCTTTAATTTGCAAACATATACACAAACTTAATATATCCTAAATATATAAGTATTTGTGTACATTAAAAATATATATAATTTTATGCTAAATTTTTATCAGAAACCTAAATATTTTTTTTCTTTTTCGTAAATTTCTCACATGATCATGTTTTCGTGTGTGTTTATACATATGTGTTATATAGATAGAGGACGACAAATAAAACTTGAAAGACATTTAAAATATAAGCAATTTTTTTTATACCCTACGCAAAAGAGGAGGTATGTTAAGTGTGTTGGTCCTTATGCATATTGATTTTTGTTCAAGAAACTCTGGGAAGAATTGAGTTATTGAACAGATATTTTGTGTAGACATTCCCAGCTTTGTAGATAGTTTTGTATTCATTCAAAATGAACAAAATCGAATACTAATCACGCCCCTATATAATAAAAATCTCTCATATTCTCCTGAATATATTGAAATTTACTTTGCTGTATTTATTTTATGCTAAAAAAGGGCGTGGTCAGATAAAACATACGCCCACAATCAGCCTCTCCCTTTATACCCGCCCACTTTTTACTTCTTAGAGTATTCAAGTAATTGGTCTAAGCCAAATATATTGTGTTTTATTTGCTATTTATGACAATAACAACAACAACAACAACAACAACAGTACAATTAGAGGTGGTAATAAAAAAAATACAATGGTAAACGAACGGCGTGTTTTTAGTAACATGGCAGTGGCAGTGTGATATGACATCATTTACAGTAACAACTACGGTAACAAAATACATGAAAAATTATTAGAATCGGTCAAGATCGAACATTTAATACCCTACATCAAAATTATGCTACAATTAATTTAGTTAGCGAGGCTTTGCGATATATAATTTTATGAAAAAAATCTTTCTTACCAGCTTAACTTGCTCAATTTTTGAGCTAATTAACTATTCTTCATTAAATTTTGTCAAATTTTGTATTAAAAATTGCTAATTTTTATCATATAAAAACTTTCATTATAAAAAAGGACCTTATATGGGAAAAGGATTTAAAAATGGTCCGATAGGATTCAAATTTGTTTCAGCCATTTATTACGTTAATTAATTATTCTTCACCAAATTTTGTTAGAAAATATTATGAAATACAGATTTTTGTCATATAATGACTTATTTAATATTAGAGAGTTATATGGAGAGACGTTCTAAAAATGGTTCGATCGGGTTCAAATTTGTTGTAGTCAATTATTAAGCTAATTAACAATTATTTACCAAATTTGGCCAAAATATATTAAAGAAGTGCGATTTTTTTCCATATAAATACTTCCCTTATAAAAGGTCGTTATATGGGAAGGTGTTCTAAAATGGTCCGATTTAGTCCATTTTTAAGAAAATTCTTCCTTGAGGCAATTCATAATCTTGTTCCAAATTTCATCAATATATCTTAAAAAATAATCGCATTTTAGCTTAAATTCACCTAAACACCCAGACGGATAAAATTAAATTGTTTTAGATTTTGATTCTAAATCGATGGGTATATATTTAAAGGGGTATTTTTAGCCATTTAATAGTTACAAACACCTTTACAAACTTAATATACCCTACAAGTGATGCCGAGTATAAAAAGTTACATAGAAACAAATGAAACGTCAGTCTATCATTAACATAAAATTTTATATGTTTAGATGACAAATGACAATAATAACAACAATATCATTAAATACAATGCATATATGTATGGCAGAGTGCCTTACAATCAGTTATTAATAAAAAAAGATCATAAATAAATAACACACAGATGACCTCAGCCCAAACAAAACGACAACAACTACAACCACAACAAAAGTGTTTCAGCAAAATCCATTCCCTCACTCACCAATATAGATTTTTCATGGTACCTTCTACTATATACAAAAACGTGTCATACCATACAATCTACTGATTATTGTTTGGCAGCATACATGATTTGACATTAAATTCATAGAACTATAAATTATTCACTGGTTAGCACATGCAGACAACTTAACTTGAGGGATCAACCACTACACTGCTGCTGTCCTTTTGCTTATATTTTGGTTTCAGGCAGATGGTTAGCTAATGTCATGCTTTACTATGTACACGATATATAAGCCAAAGACGTCATGTGTAGATGTGTAGATGTGTAGGTTGTGGCAGCTGCCTGCATTTTCATTTTATATATGTTTCTATTTGCATTACTCACTATATACACTTAGTATCCTTCACCTAGTTATGAAAATTTTTTGCCCTAATTGTATATGAATGTATTGTAGGGAAATAAAAAGAAATAGAAAAAAAAACCTACACGACTTTTTGTCTCCTATAGTTAAGCGGTTACGGTCTACATACCATCATTACAGAGAAAAGTTCGAGTCATGCAACAGAAACTATTTAGTGCATACAAATTTTTTTTGTTTTATATGAATGGCAACAAAATATGTTTACACTGACACTGTGTGAGCGTGTGTGTGTATGATGTTAATGGTGGAACTTACTTTATGCCCTTTGGCATGCAAACGAATAAAACTTTTATGAGTTTTTCTCCCTTTTTTTTTTTTTCTAAAAAACAAAAATTACAAAATATTGAAAAGACACGAAATCTACATTTACATTACTTACATTATTTTACATCATACTACGTACGTATAAATGTTCTGTCGCTTAAGAGTTGTAGCGGTCTACTAAGTTTGTTATACCATTTGTTATATCCAGGAGGAGGCGTCAGTGTCTGCAAAAGTTTGATTAGAATCAAAAACTGATGTCCGTGTGTCCGTCCGTTTTTGAATCTTTCACTATCGTAAATTATTGAATTGAACTTTTATACAGATATTTCTAGGTTTTTTACGCAGTGGGCTATTAAAGTTGGAAAAAAGCGGCCAAAAGCCACGCCCATGATCGATAAAAATCTTTTTATACGATAATAAAAATTAAGCCATTAAGGTGAAATTTGGTGTGCACATTAATAGTTACCCTCTCTGTCAGTGTGTCAAAACTGGGCGTGGTTGAATAACGGAAACGCCCATAATTTATAAAAATCTTCATATCTATCACAAAAATTTAGTTATGAAATTGATATTTATTATACATATTTATAATTATCTTATGTATCAATGGTGTGCCACGCCCTTCATTTGTATGAATTTCAATTTTGGTTAAAATTTGGTTTAAGCCAAATTTAGTCTGTTTTATTTGCTTTTCATTACAATGAATTTTTATAGTTTTTATATGTTGTTGTTGTTGTTGTTGTTGTTGTTATATTACTGTTCAATTAATGTATCGTATGGGGGCCTAATTAAAATGCACTTAATTCAATTCTTTTTAAATGTAATGACCGGCAAGCGTATGAGGCAATGTGAAATACTATGCTTCCCCCATCCACTTGCCATGTACAAATTTATTCTCCTCTTTCAACACATGTGTTGCGTTGATGCAATGAATACTTTATGAATGGAATGATCTCTCCAGTGACTTGTACGCATCACATTAATAATACATTGATGGCCTAATAACAATGAACTATAACGGTTTGATTGTATATATTTGTATGTGTGTATGTATATGGTTTAATTGCTTGAACATTACATCAATTAACAGTTTCAATTATTCCATAAGCGGTTTAAAAACAACAACAATTCAACAATGAGGTGTCGTTGTTGCCCAAAGGTATACCAATGCAATTTATTTTACCCCAGAAAAGTATAATATTACAAAGTCTGTTAAAAATAATTTAATAAAATTTGTTTGATTTGTTTAATGTGTGAATGATCCCCTGTGATAACCTTTAGTAAATGTTTAGATTTCACTTCCACAGATTTATTAAGCAATTTTTTTTTTTTCATACACAATTATTAATATTTTGAAAATGAACATATTCTCAATCATTGCTTAAAGCTCTTTCTAGTTATAAGCCGAACTTTTATTTTCACGGTCCTAATTTTAAAAATCACAAAAAACCTTAAAATGTGTGAAAAATACCAGGCGCTCAGAATTGCTCAGTAAGCCACGCTTGAGTAAACATATTCTTTAAAGTGTTATAACTTGGAAACGGCTACACGAATTTTATTGAAACTTTTTTGTGAAAACTTGTAAATTAATTCAGCTTTTAAATGAAGTAGTAGTATGTAGTATTATGTAGGCGTGGCTCCTCCCATTTAAGTAAAATATAAAATTTATTTTCAATAAGTTATTTTCTAAGCAAATAAGCAGTGCCACGCCCATAAATTAAATATCCACGCAAAGCTACAGAATTTCCAAATGTTTGCCTAATTTTTTATCAATATCGGACTTGTGACGAGAAAGTTATAAACAAAACAATAATATCTTCTTTTTACTGTGGTCGTTGTTATTGTTTTGAATTCCGAGTTATAAGGGTTCAAAGTTAACATAGAAACAGTCGAAATGTTGGACACACAACGGCATCGAGTAAAGGAATGACTTTTATATATCTGTATTGAATTATTCAACTATAAAATAATTCTCTATGTTCTATGGAAAGATCTTCATAAGGAAAAAATCCACAATTTTTCATATTTTCGAATATATCTTGACATTTATTTAACACAAGAATTGCGTAAAAGTTCAGGCGAATATTTTATTTTGCCAAATTTCAACACATAAGTGTCAAACAAATATAAACAAATTAGGCAATCCGTCATCTTACACACAATATTTAATGTTAATGTTATAAAAAGAAATATGTCAGCATTTCTACTAAAGTTTTGCTAAACAAACTTAATGGTGACGGTCTACTGTCAGGCAGTATTTGTGCATTAAACGTTAAATTTATGCTTATAGTGTAAACGCTGAAAATAAATAGATGTACGAGGGTAGGTGACAAAAAAAAGAAACTGATGACAAAAATACGTGATCAATGACATAAGTTTATAATTATTTAAAAAGCGACAATTTTTTACAACTTCACAACAAGATCAAGTTGTAAGTGCACTGTACACCATACACATATACATACAAATAGTAGGCGTGGCATGATTACGCCCTCTAATGGGGCATGTATTATGTATTGGCTTGAAAGTCGAGTTTTAAATGAAAATGTCTGTTATTTAACCATGCCCATTCCTGCCACATCGATAGAGGGGTATAACTATAAATATATGTACGAAATGTCAACTTTATAGCTCAATATTTGTGGCAGATAAAAAGATTTTTGTTAGTTGAAGGCGTGGCTATTATTCAACCACGCCTATTTTTAGAAAATCGACAAATGGGGTGACTACAAATACATCATATGAATCAAATTTTAACTACATAACTACATTTTTATGGCAGATAAATAGATTTTAATCGATAGTGGGCGTGTCTCTTAAACGATTTTGATCAATTTTAGTATCAACCTTCGTATAAAACCTACTAGTATCTACTTCTGCCAGATTTGCAATCAATATCTCAATTTTTGCTATGACAGACGTGTCCACACCACACCTACGAAGAGATATATATGTCCAGATCGATTCAGTATTCGAAGCTGATTTACAATATATATACTTTGTAGCATGTGTGGGGAACATTTCGAACATTGCAAACGTTTTGATGCAGTGACATATACCCCCATGTACATATGATGGAGAGAGAATATAAACAAATAATAAAAATTCTATACATTGTTAATATTAATAGTCTTTGATAGCCTTTGTAAATATTTTTTTTTTTTTTTTGTTATATTTTCGTAATTTATATTTTCAACAATTCGCACGATCTTGTCGACAGTTTAATTCAATTTAATTTGGCATAATCTTGTTCCATTTTGTTTACAAAATTATTTTCCATTTTAAACATATTCAAATAACATGAAACGCCTTCAGCTATTTAATGATGCATTCAATTTGAATTTACAAAACGTGTTGTTACATACTTAGCTGGTTAATGTGTTAATTCATTCATTCATTCGATCATTTATTGTTTAAGCAATTTATCTGCGATTAATTGTGATTGTATATGTGTGTGTGTGTCTACATATATATTGATGCTATGATATTACAGTTACATTCACTTGAATTCTAAAAAAAAAAAAAAAAAAAATGCAAATTATTATGAAAACGCTTTGTAGCCAAAATGAAATGAAATCATTATTGCTTACTATACATGATGTCATAATCTATAAACACAAAAACTTAAATGTCGCCGCTACTGTTGTACTCAAAATCAAGTATTATCGCCTACAATCTATCAATAACAGAGGGTGGTAGTGTGTGCTGTACAAAAAGAAAAAGAAGAATCAATCTTTGAACAAAAGTTCCAAAAATCCTTCAATCTACTGTAATGTAATTTAAGACATTGTCTTGTGTCTTATAAAGATTTTTGAAAATCATACAATACAAACCAATTGATAATTAATTCTGCATGATCATTTAATACCCTACCTTACCTTACTCACTCTACTTATGCTGTAATTAGTTTAGTTTTATCATTTATCGTATCATATATCAAGTGGTGGTCACTTGCATAGGTAATAACTTTTTGAGTAGAATTATTTTTACAATAATTTTTCTTCTTTCCAGTTTAGAAACAATTTAATGACACAGTTTATAAAAAGCATCTATTGGGTATAATATTATATATTCTTTTTATAATATCTATTATTTTTATATTTTTGGCGAATTTTTTACTCCGACACTAAAAAAAAATGATAAATTTTTTATATAATTGTTGAGTTTGATTTTTACAATAATTTGTCTTCCTTCATATTTAGAAACAATTTAATGATACAATTTATTAAAAGCATCTATTGAGTACAATATAAAATAGTTTTTTTATAATTTCTATTATTTTTCTATTTTTGGTGAATTTTTTACTCCACCACTATCAAAAAAAACGAAACTTTATAAAAAAAAACAGACTGACGGACATACTTAAATCATTTTCGAAAATTACTATGAAACGCGTTTACGCTTAAGCAATATTAAATGATTTGATTTTGATTTGAGTTTAAATTATGAATATTTTTCGTTGTGCAGGTTACTACTACATCATTACATTTAACTGTATGTAACATTTTCATTTGTTTTTGTGATGAAGCTTATTTTTTTTAGTTTCCGTTCTATAATCTACACGCTTATAATTGCACAAGTTTAAATAAAAAACTACAATAATAACAACAAAACATTCAATTCATATACATATTTATACATACTTACCTTACTTAATTTAACCCACTCAAAGACAAATCTTTTTAATTGTGTTATGAAGCAATAACGGAAAATTCTCACTATGCACACCTTTTATGAATATAAATACATACATGCTATAACCATTTAACAGTTAAGTGTAGATATGTATGTAAAATACATATAATATGTATTGTATATAACCGGCAAGAGTCTGGTGTGTTTGCTTTAAAAGGTTATCGGAAGATATCCTACCTTGTACAGGTTGAAGAAAAGAGGTTTTACAAAAACTCATGAGAGAATTTTTTCGAAAAAACTTCATATATAAGAAGAGATGTCAGGTTAGAAGAGCGATGCCAATATCAAGGTCATTATATATTAATCCAATGATTTTTGTAGTTGAAATTTTTTCGAAATTTTTTTTTCAAAAATACTCGAGAGTTTCTTCATTTATTCCTTATGCTGTATGTATGTACAAGAATGATATGTATGTGTTGTTATGTTTGACATAAGATCAAACAATCAATCAACAACAACACATTAAATCATAACATAAACAACAACAACAACAACAACAATATGCCCTTATAAAAAGTTCTCTTTTGAGTTTTGACGCGTTTCCGATATTTCAAAAAAGCGACAAAACAATTTGGTACTGTAAATATTTGCTATTGAATACGGATACTTAGTACAATACATTATACATTATGTATGTTGTCTAACTATGCATAATACCTAATAGCCGCAACAAAATATGTAAATAAGTAAGATTGTATGTGTTGTAGTTGTTGCGTATTAAAACAATTTAAACAAATTAAATTTGGCTTAAGCCAAGTCTTAAATATACTTCACATCTACATGCAAACATTGGGCGTGACAGGTAAGAATTATTATTATTAGAGGGCAGCTTACAATTGTAGTTTTATGTTGAGTAGTTTTTTGTAAATTATAAGCGTTTCTTTTATATAACCACGCCCATTTTGTCAACAAAAAAAAAACAGATGTACGGATACATGTTCATATAAAACAAGATCAACTTAGTTTTTGTAGAGTTTCTGACTTCTCCTTCTGCGTGTTGCAAATGGAATGACAAACTTAGTATAACCGAGTGCTATCTTATTTAGAGGGTATAATTATGATCATATTTGTGGTACACCTTGGAAATATTTAAATACATACATACTTACATATAACACAGCGGTAATTTAAGAATATTTGTCTAATAAATTTTACAAGTACTACAACTTACACATACATTCATATAGTAAGCTATAACTACAACAGCACAAATGCCATAAATCATTACTAATTAATATAAAACGCAACATGCCATATGTATGAAGATCGTTAATAAAAATATGACTCAATTTAAAAAAAAGACCCAATCTGTAATATATCAATTAAGAAGATTTTGAAGACGAATTTATAGTTATCGTTATAGAGTTGAAGTCACTGATTATGACTCAATTCAGTAGTTAAACGAATAAATTAAATTAATTAACTCTAGTTTAACTTACCGTTTAATGTTATTAATGTTTTTTTCAATAAATACATAACAATTTTATATTTTAATATGAACGCATCCTTGCGCGTTTTTCTTAATCTGTCTACTTCAAAATGTTCACCAATATTAACATTTTTATTGTGGTGAAGTTCACAAACGAGTAACCTTTAAAAATCATTAAAAAATTTCAACCGCTATTCTGGTGCGATGGTACCAACTTTAGGAGAGTCCCACCACTTAAGCTGTACCTGATATAGTAGATAAGTAGGAGTTAAAATATTTACTATTGAATGTCCCTGTGCCAGTGAGACAATGCTACGGCCGAAGTAATGAAAATATTGCAGCCGTAAGTGCTGTTCGAAATGAACTAAATCAGAATATTCCATGCTGTTCCCAAGCGAAACTGAGAATCTCTGAAATCATATTATGGAAAATTGTCTATAAAAATCTTAACTTTCCCCTTTACCTGATCAAATTTACTGAAGAAATGAAACCTATTGATTATGTGAAGCACCGCAACTTATATTATGTTATGTTATGTACTTATTGAAAAACTCTTTATAACGCAATATTCAATTAAGAACTTATAGTTAGACTTGATTATGATCAATTAATGATAATTATTGATTTAAAAAAAATATTTATTTAAAGTTTATAATGTTTGAAGCTTACTTTTGTTTAACTTACCGTTTAATATGGTGAATATATGTATAATACATAAAATATAAGAAGAAGCTCTACAAAGAAATCCTTTTTTTTTTCTTGTTTCCTCTTTACAGATTTTTTTATCATCAATCAAACTGTTTCCTCTGCCCTTGTAACGAAATTAAAACTCTGCCAGAGCTTTATAGCTCATCATTTAATTCTATTTAATACTTTGAAGATTAAAAATTAGAATAATTTTATAAAAGTTTAAAGAAGAGAAAATGGGTGCTTTTGCAAAAAAGCCACGAGTCAATAGAACTCTAATATCGCTGAAAGTGGTGGCATTTTTCGTATTAACGGGTAAGTTTCTACTCTTTTCCAAATCATATTTTAATAATAATAATAATCCACGCTCAGGTATTACCGCCTTGCATATACTGCACGCTACCAAACCCTTGCTGTTGGGCTTCAATTTCGAGGAGTATCGCAAGATCAGTATTATAGCACCGTTCGTTTCCATATTGGGTCCATTAATTGTCGGCCCCTTGGCCGATCGTCTAGCCGCCAAGAATGCCAATAATTTTGGTCGCTGTTTACGTATTTTAACGGCCATTTGTTTACTGCTGGCAGCCATTATATACGCCTGCCTGTTTGCGGTGCCGACCGTATCACGAGAAGAGGCCCAACGACCCATGGTCAGTTTTGGCTGTAATGCCAACGGAGCGATGATATTTCAAGAGCGTTGCCCTGACGAAGTCACCTGTCGAAATAATAAACCTCGTAGCGGTCGAATCGATTTAACTAATTGTACGTATACCTGCCAAGATCCAGCCCGCTATGAAAACATGTATACACCCTGGCTAGAATATATACCAACACCGCCACCCACCATTGAGCACAGCTCTGAATTCGATTATGAAGATGATTCGGGAGCGGCAGGTGTTACGGACAGTTTAAGGGCACGTCGTGCATTAGGGAATAAAAAAGACACTGAAAATCTGAATGAGTTTAATGGCGGTGAAATGTTAAGCGCTGAGGAGCATAATATACGAAGCAGATCTATTAAATCAGCGCCTTCAAAAGTTTATGTAGAACCGCCACATTTATGTATTATAGAGAAGACCAGTGATGGGGATACAAGGATAACAAATTGTCATGTGTATACCGATGATACGGACAGTATATTTGTGGATACGGTAATGAGAGCAGCAACTACAATCGATAATGATACACATGCGGCGGGATGGTGCAATTATCCGTTGGGTAAGATCAAAAATCCGATCGATCCAGAATCAATATTTAAATCAATTTAAGCAGGTCCGTTTGTCCATTTGTCGATCCAAGTAAACTTCTGCTTAAGCTATAGGCCGCATCTTTTTAAATATTTCAATGAAATTTGGTACAAGAGAGTCTCCTTATTAAAAAATAAATATTATTGAAAATGGTTCAAATGGGACCATTTTCAGAACCCCTTTTCATATAGGGCTCTTATTTGAAATAAGTCTTTATAAAGCGAATCCTAATATTTTTTAACAAAAATTTGTTGAAGAACCAGATCGAACCTTTCCATATAAAGATATTTCACATAATGCCTTGAGTTTACTGCTATAACTTAACTAATTGTGGAATTAAGTGGAGTAGGGTATAGAGTGGTCTATAACATTCTCACTTTATTTCGTTTTCAGATGGTTTCCAATGTCAGATTCCTTTGCAACAAGCCAATTATATGATCCAACTGAAGAATGGCAGCGACTGTAAACCTATGGTAGAGTGTCAAGTGGTGAATCCTTATGATTACAAGGATAGTATACTGGCGAATAGTGAATGCATGAAAATAGAGGGAGATGTCGATGCAACTCTGGGTGGCTATATGGCCATACGCATTCTAGGTGATATCTTTCCAATGGCGGCTTTGACTCTGTTGAATACCGCCATAGTGGTGGCGGTGCGCGAAACCTCGGAGGGACGTGGCGAAATATGCCGACAATATGCCTGGGGGGCGGTCGGTTATGTGTTGCTCATTTCCCCATTGCATATATTTTTCTTTGATCGCGACTCTTGGGAGACAGCCGCTCTGGTTGCCTTGATTTTGCTGATAGTTTGCTTTGTTTTGGGCGCTATTGTTTTACTGTTGGCTTCGAATATGCCGTTAAGCCCACCGGAATGGTGGTGGCACACTAAGACTGGCATTCTTATTTATCCAATGTCGGCCATACGTAAATACGGTCCCGAGATATTTCTATTATGTTTGGTTTGCTTACTGTTTGGCACCTTTTGGAGCGTTATTCATAGCTACCTGTTGTGGACTTATGATGGCACTTATGCCATCCCCTTTGCCGCTTTACTGTTGGTTTTAGTATTGTTCCTGAATTTGGACAAATTCATTGAATACTGTGGTCACTCGAATATTTTCATTGCGGGCTTTGCATTATTCGTGGTCCGTTTCACGGCCCTCGCCTCTAAGGGGGTCACTTGGTTTGTAGTTATAACGGAAATATTAGAGCCGGTGGTCTTGGGCATTGTTTGGATTACCGTTATTTTATATATGCGTCATGTTATGCCCCGTAAATTAACCGCAACGGGTCAAGCTATTGCCGTTTTAATATTTTTCGGCTTAGGTAAGTTTTTTGTGAAAACGTAAACGATTGTGAAATATATGTACTTCTCCTTTAGGCAAAGGATTTGGTGCTTTAATTGGTTTGGTGCGTGATGAAAAATATCCCGATTTGCAGGCGATTGAATTGCATGAAGTTTTAGCTGTGGTTGCTTTCATCATTGCTCTCATATATTTCATCATTTATAATCTTATACTACAGCCACGCTGTGCTGCCAAACCAGCTCACTTGGATGATATGCTTATTGTTTCACCATCTCAGACCTTTGCTACCAGCACTGGTGGTGGTGGGGGTGTTAGCAGCCCCGGACCCGTTACTGGCCAACCCGGTCAAACTCAGCAACAATATTCACCATTACGACGTGTCTATCACAATGAACGCGGAGCCAGATCTCATTATCGATATTAAATCACATAAACACGACAATATTTACACAGATCACAGAACTTTTTTATAATTTTCGTTTAATTGTGCGCTGATTATATGTAAAAACACTAAATTTGGCTTAAGGCAAATCTTAAATACCCTCCACATCTCCATCAAAAGGGGGCGTGGCAGGTACTTGTTTAGGTCTTTTAATAATGGTTGTATTACGTATCATCTTAAAAATCGAACTTTACGTTGAGTATGGTTTTTTGTAAATTGTGGGCGTCTCCGTTATCCGATCACCTCCATTTTTGGCTTATCGATAGAAAGGGTAATATATATACCAAATTTCATTCTCATAACTCAATTTTTGTGGCAGCTATATAGATTTTTGTTTTTCGTGGGCGTGGCCCTTAACCGATTTTGCCCAATACGTGTATATTTTAGAAATGTCTGTATAAACTATCCAATCAATATCTCAAAATTTATAATCGTATAGACGGACACACGGACATACATGCTTGATCGACTCAGTACTTGATTAAGAATATATTAAGAACATATATACTTTCTGACGCCTCTTTCTGAGTGTCCATTTGATGTGACGGGTATAATAAAAAATTTGTGAAAATTAAAACAGAAAATATAACTTTGTTGCATATTTTCTATGGAAATATTTTTTAATTTATAATTGAACCGTTAAAAATGTTTCCCTTATAAAGCTTTTGAATAAACGATGAAAAAAAAACAGTGCTCCCAAGTAATATTTTGTGCTAGAAACGAATGACAAGAGAATTTCTTCTATAATAACGGTATATGTAAACTTGTTCAGCAATTATGAAAGAAGTGTAATTTATTTTACAATTTAAGCATTTTAGAATATTAGATTAACCATTTTTTTTTAATCATTATTATCATAATTTATTAATAAATAGTTTTTTTTTTAGTGATACAAGTTAAAAACCATTACTACGGCCCTCCATTACTATACAAATTTGTGTTCAAACAAAAAATCTGCCATAAGTTATATGACATTTTTCATTAAACTAATCAAAGAAATGCTTAGAAAATTAATTATTCATTAAAATCTACTTATTTAGTAATAATCATAATAAGTGAAATTGAAATTTTTTTTTTGTGTATTAAGTGTGAAATAAATTTTTTTATACCAAAACTTTGTTAGAACGATATTGAAAGAATTCAATGTTTTTTTTTTTTTTTCTTTTAATATAAAACAATATGTAATTGTACGCCTCTGATATTATTAAATTAAAAATAAATATAATAAACAGCTATAAATGTATGTGCATAAATTTAATTACACCACTAATTATTGCAAATTATTAACTGAAATAAAACGAAGAATATAATTAAATTATCAATAATTGGGTTGTTTTTTTTTTTGTTGAGAGAGAATTTAGACAAAAAAAAAATAACGAATAAAACTAAATTCGATTTTCGGATAACAACTGGTATGTAAATGATTTTAATACAATTTACTATTAGGCGACAACAAATACACATCTCTTAACTGATGTAATACAATGCCATGTGCTCGTATATGTTATAGAATACAATCATTAAACTTCATCCTCATTTAATAACATATTTGGTATACCTTCGGTTATAGGAAATAAACGACCCGTTTCAGGACATTCCAAGTTGCCCTCCAAAACATCAATTTCGAAAAGTAAATGATGCAATTTCCTCAATAAATCTTCATCTTCAGCAATATTTGCGGGTAAGTTTTCTGGTATATCAGTTACATCAACCTAAACAAGTAAAAGGAGCAATATAAAGCCAAAGGCAAATCTGGGAGATTCATGATAATTATCTAATATCACGCATACACATACATTATGTTATTTAATTTGTTCTTTGTTTTGCATGCACGTACATGTTTGCATTTCTCATTGCGAAAATTATTCTATAGAAAAATACCAAACACATCTTTTTAATACATCTCCCGAACTGCTGATTCAATTTCTTTCTTTCATGTACCGTTCGAATGTACAAGTGGAGAACTAATTTCGATTTTCTTTAACATTGAAATTTTCTTTAGGAAACAAAACGAAATATAAAGCCTAACCTAGCATGTTGAACTTTCTAGTTAAGGAAGTTAAGGAAGATTAATGCTATATATGTGTAACAAATTTCGGCTCGATATCTCAAATTTTGTCGTAATGTAAAAATTCACACGGACAGACGAACACAAGAGCTATTCTTTTGAGGGTGCGACATGCTCCCTTCTGGTCCTTTAAAATGTTTAAACAAAACCAATAAGCCCCCATACCTTTATGATGATGGGTACAAAAACAAAAACTTATATATATCAATAATGCTTAGATTTTTAGTGCTTACGATTTCGGCTGATAAACGTATTGTGCTCCAGTCCAATTTGGGTAACAAACGTTGTATAAAAGTGGGATTAAAATCAGACTCGATTATATCTTTTTTAGCTATCTGGAATACATATACAAATATATTAAAAAAAAACTATTTTTTTTACTTAGAAATTAGTTACACATACCGACAATTTTAAGGGATACCCCACCTTAACACCTTTGATGGCTTTCGAAGTTAAGAAGTTATACGTACTTAATTTCATTTTTAATGAAATAAATTTTAATGAAACGAATTGGCGCAATTTGTTATTTTTCAATAATAATCACTGCACGTGTGAAATGTTCACGAATTTGTTGTTTGATTTTTATAAATTCACTCACTTACAATAGGCAATTATTAATATTATTTAATGTCCACTTTCACTTGTATATTCTTGTTTGAATATAACATTTAATTTATAATTTTTTATATAAAATATAATTTGTTGGAACATGCAAAGATTCTTAGTTTTTTTAATAAAAATTATTTAGAGATGGACTTTATAATAAAAATATTCTTGATAATTTCTTGCAAAACATCTCAGACTTATAAGTGTTTTATATTTCAATTATACGAAGCGTTTTCTACAGTGAAATTATATTAACAGCATTTACACAACAATTACATTTATTTTTGTACATATACGATTTATAACGCAAAAATTAAAATATTTACTGGGATAGGTAGCTTCCTTATTAAAAATCCAAAACATTATGGCTAAACAATCCTGATTTGATATTTGGTCGTAAGCAACAAGGCGTTGTAATAGGCCGGCTATGTGAAAAATGTGATGGCAAATGTGTTATATGTGATTCCTACGTAAGGCCCTGTACCCTGGTACGTATATGTGACGAATGTAATTATGGCTCTTATCAAGACTGTTGCGTTATTTGCGGCGGTCGCGGAGTATCTGATGCTTAATACTGCAAGGAATGCACCATACAAGAAAGAGATAGAGATGGTTGTCCAAAAATTGTAAACTTCGGCGGCTCCAAAACGGATTTATTCTATGAACGAAAAAAATATGGCTTCAAAATTACTAGCAAACTTGCTT
The DNA here is from genome assembly GCA_963978525.1 of Ornithomya fringillina. Classification (NCBI taxonomy): domain Eukaryota; kingdom Metazoa; phylum Arthropoda; class Insecta; order Diptera; family Hippoboscidae; genus Ornithomya; species Ornithomya fringillina. The sequence goes on along the minus strand of OZ021692.1, from coordinate 8,820,010 downwards.
GATGGATTAATTTTAATTAAACAGTAAATATTTTTTATACATATTTTGTATTATATGAACTAAATAGAATACAAACAATTTGTAATAAAATTGCCTGTTTTAATACTTCTAATTAGTGTTAAAAACTCTAAACTAAATAACGTGTAACATCTCTGTCATTTTGTTAAACCAGTATTTTTTACCATCTTCTTAGTAAGAGAAAATAGTTTGTTGGATTTTTTTTTCGTTCTTTTCAAGTGTAAAGTTGTATATTTTTATTAAATTTTCTTATAACATTTATTATTTTACACCAAAAAGGCCTGAAATTATAATTTATAGCATAAATCAGTATAATGGAAGATATATTCCATTGGTGCCGTGAAGGCAACTCCATACAAGTTCGCTTATGGCTTGATGAAACAGAAAATGATATGAATCTAGGGTAAGCATTAATTTATAATTATGTGTGTTTATGCACATATTCAATCAATTAATAGCAATTTTCCCAGAATATGTGAGGCAAGTATATTAGATCACATAAATATGACGTCATTGATTATTAATATGTGTAAAAAAAAAATATGAAGAGAATATATTTTAAAGCAAGAGTGATATCTGTTCTTTTTAGTGATGATCATGGTTTCAGCCCTTTGCACTGGTGTGCCAAAGAGGGCCACTCCAAATTAGTGGAGACTTTATTGCAAAGAGGAGCTCGAGTAAATGCCACAAACATGGGCGATGATATTCCCTTGCATCTGGCAGCCGCTCATGGTCATCGTGATGTAGTGCAAATGGTAAGTTGAGTATAATTTTGTATAAGTATGTGTATTGTATTTTTTCTTTATTCCCAGTTAATAAAAGAGCGTTCCGATGTGAATGCCATAAATGAGCATGGTAACACGCCTTTGCATTATGCTTGCTTCTGGGGTTATGATATGATTTGTGAGGATTTGTTAAATGCGGGCGCTTTAGTTACCATAGCTAACAAAGACGATGATACACCCTTGGATAAGGCCAAACCTGGTTTGGCAAAACGATTACAAGATTTGGCCGAACGTAACGGGCAAGAAATGAAAAAGATCAGTTTTAAGGAACAAAGTTGGTTGGGTTTTAAGACACGTTCACGTGATGCTACGCTGTCGCGTTTCAAAGGCATTAGTATGGGTGATTTGGATTTGCACACAAAAATTGCTGTTACGCAATCCGGTGAAACGTGGCGTGGCAGGTGGCAAAAGAATGATGTTATTGCTAAAATATTGGCGGTTCGTCAATGTTCGCCAAGGGTGTCAAGAGATTTCAATGAAGAATTTCCCAAATTAAGAATATTCTCACATCCAAATATATTGCCCATTATTGGAGCTTGCAATTCACCGCCACATTTAATTACCATTAGTCAGGTATTGTAATGGGATGGAAAATATTTATATGGATGTAATAGATTTTCGTTTTTAGTATATGGTTAGAGGTTCATTGTTTAATTTACTGCACGCCCCCTCTGGAGTAGTGGTGGATACTTCACAATCGGTTCGCTTCGCTTTGGACATAGCTCGCGGCATGGCTTATTTACATTCATTGGAACGTATTATACCCACTTATCATTTGAACAGTCATCATGTGATGATTGATGAAGATTTGGTGGCTCGCATTAATATGGGTGATGCGAAATTTTCATTTCAAGAGAAGGGACGTATCTATCAGCCAGCTTGGATGTCACCAGAAGCTTTGCAACGCAAACCAGCCGATCGCAATTGGGAGGCATGCGATATGTGGAGTTTTGCTGTTTTGTTGTGGGAACTGACCACCCGGGAAATACCCTTTGCTGAATGGTCACCCATGGAGTGTGGCATGAAAATTGCTTTAGAAGGTCTGCGTGTAAAGATACCTCCGGGCACTTCTCCACACATAACAAAATTAATCAATATTTGCATGAATGAAGATCCGGGCAAAAGGCCAAAGTTTGATATGGTTATACCGATACTCGAAAAAATGAAACGTTGAGAGTTTTTTTTTTGTTTAATTCGAAACTAAACGAATCTACGAAAATGTTCACACTTTATATAGTGCCTTAATCGAAACTGAATTGATTTTTTTTTGTGTAAAATTTTTTTTTTTCTTTGTGTAAGTAACAATTTATTTATTAACCACCAATTATATAACTAATATTTATATATATAATATAAATTGATCAAAAAAAAAATTGAAAATAGAAAATAATTTCTTAATCAATTTAATTTTTATTGTCATACCCTTATAATGTGGAAAAAAAAATTTCTATTATATTTTTATTAAATTTAAAACTTTTATCTTTTCTTTGCGTAGAAAAAATTAAATTGAATTGTTCGTTGTGGAAGAGCCAGAAAAAAACAGGAAAAAAGCTGTAAAAGTTTTGTACTCAATTTTTCAAATCAAATTGAGTACAATGGCCCTGACCTAGTTTTATACAAAATATATTGTAGCAGACGATGATTTTACTGCTCATTGCTTGTAAATTAACTAACGATTCAAAACAGAGATAATTAGCTATAAAAAAAAAAGAATTATATGAGACAAGCGACCCACTCTATAAGCGCAGCAACAGTTATGCATTATGAAAGCAACCCTTAATAACAGTAGTTTTTGTTTTCTCATCAAGATTTTTTATTAGAGAGCATTACTTTACAGACTGGGTGAGTGTTTTATAGTTAACAAATCTTTATACAGAGTTTTATCATCAATTTAGAGCTCGATGTTTATACAGAAGGAGAGAGACCTCTTTTACTGCTTATTTAAATATAATGACAAAGAAACGGTTATGTTTGTTATATGAAAAGTGTTGAATTTACTTGAATTTGAAAATTTTATAAAGCTGATTTCTCTCAGAATAATATTTTTTTAGAAAGTGTGGTGAAAAACATTAGATTGACATGAACTAAGTCTAAATTCTCTAAGTAGGAAACAAATAAAAATGTTATGATTGATCATTTAATATCCTACCCCACTTAGCTTCACAAATTATGCTACAATTAGTTGAATAGAATCAGTAAACTCACTTGGCATTGTCATATAAGCCACTTCGTCATATATCATAAGGAAAAGGGTTCTAAAAATGGTGTGTTCGGATCCAAATTTGTAAATTTTCGTGATATGAAGAAGGCTTTTCAATAAGGACCTAACGTAATAAAACATAAATTTTGGGGCTTGAAATAATCAAGAGGCTTCAGTTCTAGAGTTATTTTGATTTTATAAAGATTTAAGTCGAGATGTTTATAAAAATTTTGCTACAATACGTTTTCAGAAATTCCCAATTCCGCATGGAAACTGAGTGAAATGGACATTTGTTTCATTTTGAACTGAAACACTTGACGCTGCAATATTTTCATTACTTCAACCAGTGTTTTGTCTTTCCGACAAAGAAACATTTAATAGTGAATATTTTGACTCGAATTCATTCACTATAGCACGCTTAGTGTAACTGGTGGCATTCTCTTCATGTTGGGATCACCGAATCAAAATTTCTTTAGTAATTTTTTAAAAATTTCCAAACGTTACTTGCTTGTAAACTTCACCACGATAAAAATGTTAACTTTGACTGACAGTTTAACGTTGACAGATTATGAAAAACCTGTAAGGGTGTGTTCGTATTAAATTACAAAAATGTTATGTACCTATTGAAAAATCCGTTTTAAATAAATAAATATTAATGTTTAAAAACAATATATATTAATAATATATATAGAGAGTGTAACTTTACTTATTTTGTTATACTCTCTTTGGTCATATTTCTTCCTCTTTATCTCTGGTTTAACTCAAGTTATTGTGTGGAAGAAAAAGCTCTCTCCGTTTACCATGCTTGCAATACCGCAGTAGGGACATGTTAGCTTTTGTTTCCCTCTTTCTCTCTCTCACCACATAAACGAATTTCATATTTTATTAACCCACCGCTACGGCAATCCTTAGGGGGATGCTCTACTTGGAATGCCGTTTATTTATTATATTTGGTTATGGAGAAATATAGAGAAAAAGTCGTTTGTGAAGCAGGAAGTAAAATAAAGAAAATATTGCCAGTAGCCAGCAAGTGATAGAAATTCCTCTTAGATAAAAAATATAAATACTGTTATTTTCCTCTAAAACACATTCTATGCTTAATTGTATTGAAATTAAATATTTTAAAATAAAAACAAATTAACAGCATTGATTTAGAGATAATTTAAAATTAAATTAAAAAAAAATATATTAAAAAAAATTTATAAAAGACAAATTCAAGCAATAAGTTTGTTGGCTGTAAAGGGATTGAAATAAAAACAAAAGTTGAAAATATCAATAATTTATATGAATAATTTTACTATGTAGAGTGAAAAGTGTCTGTTAGGCTAAGTTAGTAGGAGTGCCACCTATGTAGTGCATGTCATCGCCAGTTTTTTTCTTATATACAATTGTTGTTGCTGTTGTCATAATTGAGACCCGGCAACACAACACAAGTTGCAACAAAATAATTCAGGTGTGTATGTGCGTGAGTGCGCGTGTGTGTCATATATTCGTATATAGTATGCTGCATCACCAGACCGTTTATTAAATCGGAATAGTAGGCCAACGCTTTTAAAGCCGCTACTTATCAGCTGCAAAATGTTGCTACTTTAAATTCTTCTTCTTCTTCTTCTTCCTTAACACAATATATTCGAATAGTAGCGACTTATACATGAAAAATTGAGAAAAATTAAACAAGCTCTGCTTGTACTTTATATAGAGAGATAGAGCCAGAGAGTGAGAGAGAGAAAGCTTTTCCTTTTTTTTAATTTCAACTGATAACGGTGAGAGATTGAAAACGGGAACAAATATTATAAATGAAAAGAAAAACACGGTCATGATAAAACGGTATATGCATGATGCACAAAACAAACATACACATACACAATACACACACACACCGCTACACTATACGGCGTGAATATTTAGTTGAGTATAAAAAAAGTGAAAGCCGGCCGAAAAAGCCATTAAAGCACCAAAAATATTTCATCACAAGAGAGTGAGAAAGAGACACAGAGAGAGAGAGAGAATGGAAATTATTAATAATTAGAACAATTTTTTTATAATTTCTCATCTTTAAAAACAAAAAGGAAATTAGTTTAAGCGAATATTAAAGAAAAATAATAATAACAACAACAATAATAAACTCAGTACAGTGTACAGTGAATGAATCCTTTCACAAATACGTCAGAATTCGTGTGAATTCGTGTCATTTAATAAAAACCAAAAACAAAACAAACAACTTTTAAATGTATTTAAAGTGTTGCCCGAAAATTGGGCCAGCCCCAATGTGGGCGGGCTACTCATGGAGCATTCCAACAACATTCCAGCATCATTGTTTATTAGTAGAAAAACAACAAAAACAACAACAACAAATAAAACGTAAACTTAAATATTTTTATAATATTTATACCCTATAAGACACCAACTTATACCAAGTTCGTCATTTCATATGTAGCACTTAGAAGGAAATGTTAGAGACTTTACAAAGTATACACATATATGAGTGTGCTCAACTACCGTACACACCCTGTATATACTTGATCAACATCAAAAACTGAGATATTCTACACATGTCCGTCCGTGTGTCCTTGAGTCTGTATATTTTTCACTCTCATGTTCAAAAATTTTAAGATATTGAGCTTTGAAAAGACACTTCTAGTTTCTACAGGCACATCGCTAATTAAATTGGCTAATATCGATTAAGAGCCACGCCTCTCAATCGAAAAAAACATATTTATCTATCACAAAAATTGAAGTTTGGTTTATGTATTTATAATTATCGCATCCATCAATGAGTCAAAAATGGGCGTAGTCAGTAAACAAACACACCTACAATTTACAAAAACCCTTATTTAACGTAAAACTCGATTTGGTAGTTACTACGTAATACATACATTATTAAAGGGCGTCATCATGTATTTAAGATGTAGCCTAAGAGTTTAGTTTTACACTTTTTTTATACATTAAATTTTCCTTTTACTCATCTTCTTGTTCTTCTTTTTGCAGATTAAAACCCCAAGCACCGTTTAATGTAATTAATTATTGTTATAAACAAACGCGGCTAAAAACTGTTTCATTGACAACATCGTTATTGTCATCAACAAGGGGAGCAGCAATAACAACAACAACAATTGCAACGGTAGGAGCATCAACGTCTAGTGCCGCTTTAACAAACGGTATTTCATCGTCATCGTCATCTTCAACATCATCATCATCATCATCATTGTTATCATTGCAATCTGTATCCGCCTCATCATCCACATCGTCACCGATCAATTCATCAACAACGTCATCACCCTCACTGACACCGCCAACACCCATTAGCAGTCCTCGGCTATTCGTTAACGAATTAGTGCAAAGTCCAGATGGGCAAACTTCAGTAAGCTCAACAGCATCGTTCAATGATTATAATACAACAACAATACTAACAGGTGAGGCTTAAAATAACGATTTAATTATTAAAGTTGAAGATCGATCATATGTAAATTTAATGGATTTTCCATGGACGCCATCACAAATTTCAAACTTGCCACGCCTATTTCTGACACACATATTGCCCAAGATAGACCAAGTAATTCATCATGTCCATCTTTAAATGAAATAAATAAGTAGTTTTACAACTTTTTACAATTATGGGCGTGTCTTTAATAAAATGTACGTCCGTTCGTATACTTATTAAATTCCATCTTTTGTGATAAATAATAGATTTTTATCGATTTTGGGCATTTTTCTTAGCGGACCATGCCCATTTTTGGCTTATTAATCTGTGCGATTATTATAAATGTCAAATTTCATCTTTATAGATAATTTTTTGTGGTAGATAAATATATATTGATTCAAATTGTGAGTGTGTCTGTTATTCGACTACGCCCATTTTTGGTATATTGATGGAAGATATATTATTAAAAAATGTAAACCGAATTCCATTTTCATAGCTCAATTTTTATGGCAAATTTTTTTAATTGTGGGCGTGGCTGTTGACCAATTTTGCCTCAATTGAATAGAGATCTGCATGCAGAAACCACAAGAATAAAATTTCAGCTTCATATCTCACTATTTGCAACAACAAGAGAGCTAACATTAATTAACAATAGACACACGGACAGACTTGTCCAGGTCGACATACATTTTGATGCTGATCATGTACTTTGTCGGGTGTCTAAAGATTTTCCTTCTTTATGTAGCAAATGCAATGAAAAACTTAGTACACTTTCCATATTATGTGTAGGGTATAAAAAACATATTCATACAACATTAAACAACAAACCGTTGACATAACAAATAAACTATTTTGTGTGTATTGCTTACTTGCTTAAGCATTGTTGATTGCTTCCTGAAAACTAGAAATTATTCCCCGAGATCTTATTGATCGCCAACCATCTTGCTCAATTTGCACAATATCTAACGCTATCAGCAGCAGAACTACCACTACTGTTACAACCTTCACATAAACAGCCCAGCCCTTTTATGAAAGAAACATAAAAACAGAAAAACACACTTCTACACAACGTTACTGCTCCCTACACACATAAATACATATTTGAAGAGACTTGTAAGCATAACAAAAATAACAACAACAAATGCCTTCAACTTAGTTTGAAGCGCATTCTCTTCCTGGTTCATGTCAAAACGAATGAAAATAAAACCAACACAACACAAACAAAAGAAAAACAAAAACACATTTACTCTCATTGCAAATGCTACACAGCGTGTGTGTGTGCTTAAGTGTATAAGTAACGCACACACACGCCTAAACTTAATGTGTACAAAATAAATTTTGTATATAAACAACAATAACACAAAGGCTAGTAATGCAAAAGAAAATTCATTTGTGGTCAAATACAAAACGCACACTCGCGCAGTGTAAAGTGGGCGACAAAGTGAGTTGTATGCTCTCACTTTACTTTTCGCTTTCCGCATTAATTTCATTTACTTCTTGTTTTGTGCTATTCATGCATGGATTGTATGTGTGTGTGTGTGTGTGTGTGTGTAAGCAATATGATTTTCCTGGTTGGTTTTTTTATACCGTTTTTCTAGTTTTTAGTTTTTCCTTTAAATGTGATTTCTTTTTATCACTCACACACACACACTCACGCACACATTTACATACACTTTCTTGATCATTGACTTTTTACAGTTTGTTCGTTTTACTTTTCTATGCAATAAGAAACCGGTTGTTTTTATTACAACAACAATATAAAACAACGGATTGTAAACATGAGAGAGAAAGAAAGAGCGGTAAGGATGCCATTGCCGCTAGAGCACTCTCACTCGTTCCAATATAACAATAACAACAATAATGACATTAATAGGAACAACAACAACAAAAAAGAAAAAAAAAGAAAAGCTTTCGTAAATGTACTGTTACTTGTAGAGAGATAACAATAACAACAATAATAAAAATTCAAACGCACATGAAATCCGGGTTTGCATTGTGAATAAGGTGGAGGGCGGTAGAGTGCGGACTTCTTCTTAACGGTCAATAACCTTCCGCCATATATATATTTTATTATATTTTTATATATATATATACAACTTTTTTTTAGATTCTCTACTCTCGATTGTATGATAAGCAAACAAGGCCTTTACTATTGATCTCTGTGTGAACGTATTTACACACGCACACATACGTTTACATAGTTGACATTATTATCTTGTGAAATGTCAAAGTACTTTAAAAGAAACTCTTCCTGTTTTCTTCTCATTATACACTGCACTCACATTACAGACACCTTAGTACTACTTGGTGTTTGTATTAGTTTAGCAATTTATTCTGTAATTTACGTCGTAACGTTTAGGAATTCATACGGTTGGAACATGGACGGACAAAAAGGCTAAATCGACTTAAAATGCGATACTGAATACTGAATAATAACAAATACACTTTTGGGAGTGTAGGTCATCGCCTTCTCGTACTTATCATCATCACATCATATAGGTGGATGGTGGATATAAAAGTCGGAAAATATATCGGAATCAGGCAAAATTTCCATCATAACTGAAATTGTTTTATACCTTCCATATTGGATACTATATGGTAGGGTATATAACGAATGATATATATATTTTTTTTCTAAATTATTTATATTTGTGTTGTACTTATAAATGTATGTTCGTCATACCACTATAAAAGTATATTATTATCTAATATCAAACGCGTCTATTGTTGCTCTTACAACTGCTGCGCTGCCATTTTTATACAATGTTGTACTTGGTGAAGTAGTTTGTGTTTGTGTTTGAGTTGCACTGAGTTTATGCATTCGCATTCAGTGTCATCCACCGATAGTAACGGTTCGCGTTTACAGCACTTCTTGTGAGAATGTAAGCATACAAACATACACATACGCACACACTCCAACATCTTCATGTGTTTTCATCTATGTGTGAGAAGAAATATCGCTAGATCATCAGCAGACATAGTGGAAGAATTTCGAAATTGTGGTACATTCCATTAAAAATTTTAATAAAATTTAGAAACGTTGTTAAGACGATGACCTAGACTTAGTATCCAAAAAGCCTTAGGGGTTAATTTTTTAAAAATTAATTTAACAAAAAAAAATTATTAAAAAAAATGATTTAAAAGAAATTTAATGTAAAAATATATTTAAAAAAATTAATGAAAAAATATTTAAAAAATTAAATGTAAAAAATTTATTTAAAAAAAATTAATTTTATATATTAAATTTAATTAACATAACCCTGTGCGTACAATGTTTGCATATCATACAATTTTTACTTATATGGATGCCCCCATATTCAAGACATTAGTACTTACACATAGGTTTATAATAGCATGCCGTTGATCTTGTTACTTGAAGATATTGTCTGTGTCTTGTGTATTAATCTATTTTTATACCCTCCACATAGTATGGAAGGTATACTAAGTTTATCATTCCATTTGCAAGGCGGCAGAAACCCTACAAATTTGCAAATTGTGGGCGTGGTTATTACTATTATTTTCATTTTTCAATACATAGAAATTTTAGCTTTGTTGCGTTATTTTTATCCCTTTTTGTAAGATTGTTATAGATATGTGGGAGTGGCATTTGCTCACATTTTATTAAGAAGCTGTGGGTAAAAAACTAGAAAAATAAATTTCAAATTTTAAAATAACGCCCGCCTTATACAGTTAGTTGGTGTTCTATTCAATTGACTTATATAATAATAAAATGGGTTACTTTCATAACGAAAGCTAAAGTCATGCAAACTTGGTTCGTAAAGAGTGTCCAAGATTCTAATCCAGCAAAGTAACAGTTCTTTTTTATTCTCTTGTTCTTATTTATTACATTTTACTAAATAAATGTTCGATGTTTTTTTTTGTACCTTTCTTCCCTTCTTATTATACTTTTTCTTCACATAATTCTGCAAGTCCATTTGTTAGAGTGCCTGAAAGAAATTGAAAATTGTCCAAACACACACAAGGTGCACACAATGAGGAAATCAAAAACTTTAAAGTTTTCTTATACATACATTACATACATACACACATTGCATGGTGATTGCTATTGCTGTCGCTAGGATGAAAAAATTCTCTAAACAAGAAATGCCCACACACAGCTAAATACACATGCATACATATATGCTGGGGTATATTATTATGTAATTAGATTTGTTATGTGTTTGTGTGTAGGCAGGTAAATAAATGTATTGACTATAGAGCTAAAGTATAGAAGAGAAATTTCCCAAGTGCATTGACTTGGTTTTTGTTTTCTTTACATTCTATACACATGTCCACACACATTATTTTCATTTTCGATGCAAACGTTGTTGGGCGTGTGTGTGTGTGTGTATATATATTCTAAGCATTTGTTCATTCGTATTAGTAACTTTCTTACCATTTCGCTGCTATTTTGAATTCTTTTCTCCATAAATTTGAATTTTTTACTTTCTTGCTTAGAAGATTGAAGAGACAACAACAACAACAACAAGAAAGAGTAAAATTTATAAGAAAGAAGAATTCAAAATAAGATAGAGAAGGAGGAGAATCGGGTGGAAGAAGAAGCAAAGGATTATAGGAGAAAAGAACCAAACACAGCAACAACAAGGGGGTGTTGCTTGAGAGGGAGGAGGATGATGAATGTGGAAGAAAATGAATGGAAGAGAAAGAAGAAGAAGAAGGACAGATACAACAACAACAACTACTACCACAAAAACAAGATGGAGAATGAGGATAGATGGGAAAAGAAGAAAAGGTGTAGAAGAGAAAGAGAAAAAGAAGACCAAAAACAAGCAAAAAGAAGGACGAGGATAAGGGAAAGAGTAAAGGATAAAAAAGAAGAAGAGTATTATATAAAATATAGGTGCAGCAAGTACCGAGGAGGATGGGAAGAAGAAGAAGACGAATGAACAGTAAGATAATTAACAAAAACAATAATAATAACTGCATACACGAATAACAAGGCTAAGTACAATCCATTGCATCAACAACAACAGCAATAATGGGGAAAAAAAGGAACAGCAGTTACAACAACAACCACAACAAGAGAAAAACGCCAGAGAGTCGTAACAGATCTATGGGAGCGGCACAAGAAATGACATTCAACAACAACAACAATAATAACAAAAACATTAATTTTAGCTGCAATAGAGAGAATGCACTTACACTAGAATGAGGAAGAAAATGCTTGCTTTTTTATAATAATAATAATAGTAAAGAAGTATAAAAAGAAGACAAAGAAGAAGAAGAATATCAGCGAAGAAATAATCTAGCGCGATAGAATTTCGTTTCCGAGTATAAGGTTGAGTACAATTTTTCTTCTTCTCTCGGTAAGCATAATATCAATGTGTAAGTGTATGGGTGAGTGAGTGTGCAGAATGCCCATGACCACCACCAGAGGATAGTCTGCATAGTCTGTCGTATTGTAATGATATTGACTGACGTTGCCAACATAGCAACCATCAAAGCATGGTAAGGGCGACGGGCAAGACCAGGAGGCCTCTACAAACACACATATACCCACTATCTATTCCAACCAACCAACCAACCATCCCGTCTAGGCCTCACTTGGCTTTTGCTTTCACATTAAAGTTTCTTACTCTTCTGTGTACACTATTACACCATTTGCGAGTTCTAACTTCGAGCTCTTCTATGTAGTGTTGTTTACAGTATCACTGTATAGGTGTATGTATACATATATGGTATACGGCATTTGATAAATGTGTATATGTGTGCGTGTTGTTGTGGCGCTGGGAGTTCTGTGTATGCTATGTATTGAGTTCTTAATACGCTGCAAAAGGTTCTTTAGTGCGATCGGGATTTTGTGTTGTATACTCATTTGAAGCGCTTTAACGTTTTGCCTTTTTTTTCTCCCTTTCAACAACACTAGTGCGCGCGTGTTGACATTTTTGTGATCGCATATTCCTATAAAACGTCGATAAATCAAAATTTTGTAAAATTTCCAAAATTAAAAAAAAAAAACGTTTAAAAAAAAAATGATCCCATAACAACGAGAACAATTTACAATGTGAAGTCTATGTGAAAAAGTGGCTTAAAACGCCTTGAGTCCTAACTGCTGAACTGAGCTCCCGAAGGAACTCCCATTTTGTTGGCTACTGACAGCGTTGTACGCATATTTTATAACGTGTTCACCAACAAGATGGTTTAACATTAAATTCAACAACAATTACAATAATAACAACAACTAAAATAAATATGCTCAAACTAACTAAACACGGAAGTGAATTACATTTATAAAAATAAGCTTTTCTTTTCTTTTAATTTTTTCTTCTTTTTTGAAGAGCATTCCTCCTCTAAAATCGTTTTAATTAATTTTTAAATAAAAAAAATATTAACGCGAATATGTTTTTTAGTGTTAAAGATGTCGTATCTAAAAAATTTTTGTATTAAAATATTTTAAATTACAGGGTCTAACAGCTTTTGCATTTGAATATTGAAACAAAATAATTTAATTTAGAAAATCTTCTTTGTTTTTACAACAACAAAAAAAGACCTTAAAACAGTATGCCAGTCCGTGCGTCCATACATAATATCAAAAATAAAAACTATTTTTTGCTATAAAGGCATCTAAGTTTACCTAGACCTAACTATATGTCCATACGTCCCCTTAATGGTTCACCTATTACTTCATTCTAGGGATGTGATTTGGAAATCAAACTCGATAACGACGGTTTGCTAAAACTCCGCATGATATTGAAATATTACTTCAGGGACATTTCTAACACAAAAAAACGTCCTATACTTGTCGAATAAAGGGTGCTATGAGAGGAATACAATGACATAAATTTTGACACACTAAAAATCCAAAATTACTTTTTCCAACAGATGACAAATTATCTTCCAATCTATGTGACATAGATAAAATATTGAAAATCACAACGAATGGAAAACCTTAAGCTAGCTAAAGTTTACGGAATGGAAAATTCTTTTTAGATATTTCTAACTGTTCCATTTATTTAATCAAAAATAAAGAATGCTTCTGATCAATCTAGTAAAAATACCCTGAAAAAGACTGACAGTAAAGATCTCTACTTTGCGGGCTTATCAATGAATCAAAACTTTTAGCAAAACCCTCTCTATTCTTCCTTGAATGCAATACTGAAACTTTTTTGTTTTCAATTATTAATATTTTTCTTAAATTTTATATAAATTCTGTACTTATTTATCTAAAAAAAAGTTTTTGGTGTGTTTTTTATTTCTGCGTGATATTTTTGCAAAAGTTTATAGAGCTTAAAGAAACTTAAATGTCGACATGAGTCGACAAAAACTCGAAGAAGTTTTTATAATTAATAATAAACTGTAACAAAAAGTGAAATTGTTAACTCGCTAAAGGTTAAACCAACGATAAGTAGAGATGAAATATTTAGGAAAAGTGTTTTTAATGATTTTTTAATCTTTTATTTCTATCTAATGGTAATTTTGTTGTAGATAAAAAAAGTTATTATCTAATATTGAAAACTCTATATGACGTTCTTTTAAAGTTTAAAATATCTCGACCGATACTTTGGCTAATTTGGCCACTTTGCAATGTTTTGCAAACTATAAACTTTTTTCAAAAATCCATTCCAAGAAGCAAACTTTATTTACCGCGCTTCCTGCAGAAACATCTTTAAAGACATGTATAGAAAAGAGAAACTTAGAAGAAAATAACTTGTTTACATATTTATTTAAGACTCTGTAACATGCGTCTCAAGTTTTGAAAACCCCGAGAAGAACTGAATAAATTGTACTTGAGTTATTACTATCTAGTGCCAAAGAGACTTCTTGTAATTTCTAATAAATAGAATGATTGCCATGGAATAGAAAAAAAAACATTTCTTTTAATACTTTTCTTACAATAAAGAAATGAAACTTTTTTCTTCATTCCCTTCCCTTTGGAAAAGTTTACGCGTTTTAGAATTTTTCTATTTTAGCATAATATGATAAACTGTTAAAATAACTATAAATTACCATCAAAAATTATCACTTAAACTATTATATAATAAAAATAATTAACAAAAAACATAAAAGGCTTTTTTAAAAAATATTACCAAACATGATTTCCTACGTTTTTAATAATAATCGTGCATTTTACAATGCCAATAATAACAACAATTTCATAAATAGTTAATAAATTTTAATGAAATTTGGGCCTTAGACAAAATGATCAAGCCGATAACGATGGCTCACTGGTCATTGGACAAAACATGGATATATTCAAATTGGATTTAGAAGCCGAGCAAATTGATACGAATCTAGTGGAGAATACTAAAGACAATAGTAATCAAACGGATAATTGTGTTAACCGCAATAGTGGTGACCCCTCCGCCAGCTCCAGTCTTAATAATAAGCAAGACTTACAGAAAAACTCAAAGAATGATAAAGTCTTACCAGAAATAAGTTTCGATGCAAATTCTGATTTTAATTTGGATTTCTTTGATACACCCGAAGATTCATCAACTCAAGGAGCTTATAGTGAGTCGGGTTCATTGGATACAGAAGCTGAGCAATATTTAGAATCATTACCCAGCACACCAACTACTAAGCAGCAATCGATTGCAACGACAGCGGTAACAAATGCTACCACCTTAACCACTACTACAATCCAAGCAGCATTGGAAAATACTAAACAAGAAGATTCAATTGATTTATTAACCGTCAATTGTCATCAAAATTTCTATTCAAACACAAACGTAAGATTAACTGAGAGTTTAAATTCTAATACTCAAATTTTACCGCCTACAACACCATTTAGTTCGTTCGGTAATGGTGGCAATGTCTTGTATGGTGGCACAAGCGGCCATAATTTTATAGAAAAACCTACAACAGCACCAACTTTTTCAACAAATTCCTCAAATACAAACAACAACAATAGTATTAGCATATGTGCTCATAGTACGACAGGCAGTGGTGGCCTTCATAAAATTAATCCTAATGGTAATAAGACAAATGGCAACACCTACGAAAGCAATACTATTCTTACATCAGCAGCTATCAGTTCTAGTTCCTCGTCCAGTGGTAGTATCGCAAGTACTCTTAAAGCATCAACTGTAGCAGCAGCAACAGCGGCAGCCTCATCATCCAATTCAACAACGGCTCAGTTTATTGGTAGCCTCAGCAATCATACACAGTCCACTACCGTTTCATCATCATCAATCAATTCTTTGGCAAATGTTAAATTGTCATCAGGTAATATATGGAAGGCGTTTACCTAAAACCTAAACGGCTGGACAGGACAGAATACTTGCCTTTTATTCTTTATAACATTTTTCAAATCAATAAACTATATTTTGATTATACTTATAGTTAAAATTTCGTGACAAATTCTTAATAATTGCTTTGCAGAGTCTTCTGCATCAGTTTTAGTTAATTAAGACTAATTTTGAGACAAATTCTTAGAAATATCTGTCTTCTAAGTAGATTCGGATTAAAATCAAACTGAAGTTTTGGTTAATTAAGGCAAATTTTTAGAAATTGTTTTCAAGAGGCATCTGTATTAACTGTGAAGTAGATTCGAATTATACTCGAAGTAAAGATTTTGTAAAGATTTATGAATAATTTTGATTAGTTTGTTTCAAAGTAAGTGAAGTATAAACCCATCGGTCATTATCTAACCAGTCTAGCTATGGTATGATTTTTTTCGGAATAAACTCGAAACACACTTAGAATGATTTCGATTAATTTCTCAGTGACCCCGAAGTAGATTAAGGTTTAAAACTCCGGGCCTTTAAAGCATTAATCGTTCTCTTAATGGTATGATTTTTTTTGGAATAAATGTGTAACGTATTCAGAGTGATTTTGATTAGTTCTCAAAGTAAATTGGAATAGGTGTTGATTAAGATTTTAAACACCACTCCTCAAGACATGATCAATACTTTCGATTTTCGATTTTCACAACATTTATCTATTAGAGGAAGACGAATGAGAATTCGAATTGTTTGCGAATTGTTTTCGAAATTTAAGCGAAAGCTGGTGTAGAGTAAAGATTTTCCACTTCCTTGTTGTTATGGTTACCTGTAACTTTGTTAGGTTTCAACAATGGTCACAACAATGTTATCCACAGTGTTTATTTATTATAGACAGTAATCTCTCCACGCACACACACATATATATACACACACACACACATATATACACACTAAACACTATAGTGTTTGGGAAATGTAGTCATTTATGTTTATTTATTTGTTTGTTTGTATGTTTCTTTTTTCATATTGAACTGAGTGAGTAACTGAGTGGGTGGTTGGATGGTTGATTGGTTTGTTGATTACAATTGTATTCCTCCTTCCTGGGCCAAACTTGAGTTTATTCAACTTTACAAATGTGCTTTTTTTCTTCTTCGGATAACTGAACGTGATGCATACATAAACACATACACATACATATATAAACACATGTATTATTATGTTAGTTTTGTATGAGCATTGGTGTATGGAGCATATACAAACAAACAATTCGTTATGTAATAAAAACAAGTGAAAATGTTGTAGTCGATCAAGTCGAATCATTTAATATCCTACACTACTGAATTAATTTCCTTATAAGCTTTTTCGTGACTTATCATTGCATGGAAAAGGGTTCTAAAAATGATGCAAATGGGTCCAAATTTGTTACAGCCAATTATTATGTTAATTAATTATTCTTTAGCAAATTTTGTCAAAAAATATTAAGGATTACGATTTTTTGTCATATAAAGACTTATTTAAAATAAAAGCGTTATATGGGGAAGGGTTCTAAAAATGGTTCAATTTAAATCATTTTCAATATTGTTCCTTTTTGCAGTAAAACATGTCCTTATACCAAATTTCATTAAATTATCTTTAAAAATGTCGCCAGTAGCTTAAGCATAAATGTACATGGACAGGCAGACGGACAGATGGACATGATTATTTTGATTCTAAATCGATGGGTATAATTGAAGATGGAATTACAAACATCTGCATAAACTTAATACACCCTTTGCTTCAAGTTGTGTTGAGTCATACAGTTGGAAAAATAAATGAGAGTATCATTATTCTCAATTTATGGTACTCTCCTCTATTTCACATATTTTAGCATTAGACGAATAATAAACAAACTAACAGCCTAACAAACCATACTATGTATAGGTTGTGTTGTTGTTGTTGTTATTATACCCACCAAATAAAGCATTATGGCGGGTGTACTAAGTTTGTTATAACATTTGTAACATATAGAAGGAAGTCTATACCATTTTAATCAGTTCTTCTACTGAACTCTTACGGTTGGTAAGTTTTTGAGATATTAAGTTAAAAAAATTTTCCGCTACTCTTAGAGTAGATTTCTTAATAAATGCGAAACAAAACAAAACAAAAAATAACCCAAAAGCCTTGGGTAGGGTAGGGTAGGGTAGGATATATAGTCATGTTAAACTCCAGCATTTCCCATTTGTTTGCTAAGTTTTCCACACGAACGCTGCACACACAATACAACTGCAACGCTACTCCACTCATGCATATATTGGCGTCTCTGACATAAACCGCAAATACTCGTATAAGGAAATGAAAATTATGAGACTGTTAAGCAAAAAAAAAAACAAAAACACAACAATAACAACAACAACAAAACAATACTTAGATAAACGTGTCAATGAAGCAATGAAGGAAAAGTTGTTGTTATGGCATAAAAAACTTAAAAAAATAAACGTACGTACGTAAATGTATAATGAAAGCAAACACGAGCGTGAGCATGAGCATGAGCATGTGCTGTGAAACTGTGCGTTGGAAAGATATTGTAAAATGAAGGAAGGAAAGAAAAACTTCACTTCACCTAACCTAACCTAACAAAGGAGAAAAAAGCATGTACGCAAGCGCGCGCACCTACTCAGCCGCTGCACACAAATTAACCCTGCTTATGCTTCACAGTTAATCGTTATATTATGTAAACGTTGTTTGTAGATAAATGTATAAAAAATAAAATAAAGCAAACAAAAGAATAGAAAAAAAAAACGGCAACAATAGGAAAAACAATTATGACACTCGTATACATTAAAATATAATTATATTTGTTGTGAAAATTATTATATTTTAACCATCACACATGAATCGCTCATTCGAATACATATTGAAAAGGAGACGCAACTTTATGCTTTATGATTGCAGTTACCTAAATAATCATCCCATAAGCCACCGAATGTTTAAGAAGATAAGCTAGGGTCGCTCACATTTCGCCTTAAACTGAATAATTCCATAAACTGAAAAAGAAAAGCTTTGGGAAACTCTTCATAGTAAATACAATAATTCTAATTTAGACTTGTATCATTCCTGGATCTGCAAATGTAAAAGAGCGGCGTTTTTGATTTCAGCAGGCAACTCGCTATTTAAAATGGGCAAAATCGTTTAAAAGCCACGCCCACAATTGACGTAAATCTATTTATGTGCTACAAAAATTGAGCTATAAACTTGAAATTTGGTATGTACATCTAAAAGTATTAGCTTCATCGATGTGCCAAAAATGGTCGTTTTCGGAATACAGGCACGCCCACAATTAATACAAAAATCTTTATATCTGCCACAAAAGTTGACCTATGAACTTAAAATTTGATACGCGTATACATAGTTATCCCATCCACTGATGGGACGAAAATGGGCGTGGTCAGATAATAGACACGCCCACAATTTACAAAAAACCATATTCACCATAAAACTAGACTTGCATGCTGATACGTAAGACGTACACTATTAGAGGACGCAATATATCTATATTTGCCAGGCCCACCGTTGTGGTGGTATTTAAAATTTGGCCTAAGCCAAATTTAATGTTTTACTTGTTAATTTTTTTAAATGTTGCAAAAATGATGACAAACGTAATATGCTTTGTGCACAACACACTAAAGTGAAGGGTATAATGAATAATAATAAATGTTCATATCATTTTCAAAGACTGCACCCACGCGTAAGCCACAGCACACACGCACACATATTTTACTTCTTATATAAGCTGCTACTCTAGCACACCTATGAAAACGGCGGCAAAACAACTTTTATTGTTGTAGGTGTTGTTGCTTTTTGTGTTTGTTTGTTGCATTTTCATATTCAATCGACAGGATTTCAAGCTTACAGCTAACTAACAATTTTAGCAATTCAAATTTTATAAACGTTGACAAAGTACCGCAGTACACATACATACATATGTACATATGTACACATACCCATAAAATTAATTACAAAGCTCTGGTGTAGTTTTTGTTGTTGTTGTAACTGTTATAACTGTCTATTGCATTTCCTTCCTAGACTCTTTGTTTATTATCTATGGCAGGTATTGCCGGCAGCACAATTTTCATATATTGCAAGAATATTCAATCGAATAAACAAACAGTTCATGCTTATGCGTGCTTACAATATTCATACCTTAAAGCAATTTGAATTAATTTATTGAAATCGAAATCATTTTAAGTATTTAATTAAAATCATAGCAGGCGATATAATGAAATTTTCCTTTTGAAATTATTGCAGAACATCAACAATCTCATCATCAAACGCATCAAATAACCAGCGGTCAGCAATCGTGTCAGCCAGCTCAACTTCAATCTCAGCAACAACAGCAACAGCAGCAGCAACAACAACAACAACAATTTGTTATAGCAGATTCCAATTCCAGCAGTGCTGTAGCCAAATCATTTGTACCTTGTAAAGTGTGTGGTGATAAAGCGTCAGGTTATCATTACGGCGTCACCTCCTGTGAGGGTTGTAAGGTACGTACAATAAAAAAAAAAAAACTATTACATACTTTCCATAGAGTTATTATGAAAAATAAATGAGTCCTATATTGTTATGTGTGGTTCTAGATTTTATAGGTACCCTACACCACTTTCAAGATATATTAAATTTGTGCAAAGGTATGTAACTGCTAAATTGCTAAAGATAGGCTCTCCTTATATTATAACGATCGATTCAAAACCTAAATTTAAATCGATAAAACCAAATACATATGTCCGTCTGGGTATCCATGTAAATTTGAAAGCAAGATTTGGAACGCGGGTTTTGGAGATATTTCAATGAAATTTGGTACAAAAACATGTTTGGACACAAAGTTATATTTTATTGAAAATGGTTTAATTTGGACCATTTTTAGGTCTTCATCCCATATAACGTTTTTATTTCATATAAATCTTTATATGGAAAAAAAATCGCAATTTTTAATAGATTTTCACAAAATTTGTTAAAAAACAGTTACTTGGCTTGATAATTAACTGTAACAAATTTGAATTCGATCTCACTATTTTTACAACCGCTTAATACCTAACAATATTTCACGTAGTGACTTATCTGACAATGCCTCTCAGATGTTGCATAATTTGTGCAACCAAGTGGTGTAGGGTATTAAATAATCCAGCTTAATCGACTATAACATTTTCATTTGTATAATTTTAGGGTTTCTTTCGTCGCAGCATACAAAAACAAATTGAATATCGTTGCCTCAGGGATGGTAAATGTTTAGTAATACGTTTGAATCGGAATCGGTGTCAGTACTGTCGTTTCAAGAAATGTCTCTCAGCGGGTATGAGCAGAGATTGTAAGTATAAGTAATTGTTTTAATTATTCTATATTTGTAATTATTTTCAGTTATTTGTAAAAGTAGGATAAGTGTAATTTTTCAAGAACATGGCTAAAAGGGTTTATGGTACGTTAGAAGCTCAACTTGGGTTTTGCACATATTTTTTTCACTCTAAATGTGACCTAAGTCCAACTAATCTTAATAATCACTTTTAAATTTTTGCTAATTTTACAAAATGGGTTTTTATTTATATACATAGTCATTACATTCAATTAGTTTAAGTTTAAAAAATAATAAGAGACCTTGAAGATAAATTAAAGTAATGTACGAAAAAACGACAAAAATAAAAAATAACAAAAAGAAAAATTTAAAAACAAATTATAAAAAAGATAAGAATAAAAACAATAAAATACAACACAAAAATAAAAATAAAAACAACAACAACAACAAGAAACAAAAAAGCAAAAAACCAAAAATAAATAAATAAAAATTAAAAAGAATGACAACAAAAAGAGTAAATTAGGAAAAAAATTAAATAAATAAAAAAATAAGAAAATTAAAAAATAAAAATAAAAAAAGAAGACTTATTCCACTTTGAAACTAATCTAAATAACAGCAAGCATAATACACATTAACCACAACAACAACAGCTTTACTAATTATTGTTGATATGGTGGCACAATGGCTAAAAGGTTTTCATTGTAGAAACCATACACTGCGGCCAAATTACTTGCAGCGCTTGATCTTTCCTTTCAGTAACATTTTGTTTGTACACCATGATGCTTGTTTCTCAATTATTTTTTTTTTTCGCATAATATTGTTTGGTTAAAGGTGCTGTCTTCTGTGGCCTACATATCAAGTTGATTGTTGTTATTGTTGGTTGGTACTGTTAGTAATTGTAATAGAAAGGTTGACTCGTTACCACATGAAACGGAACTTATTGAAATCTGTACAGCACACTGCCCCCACCAATAATAGTATCAGCAGCAAATAATGTTATTTATACTAAGATACTTAGCTGCCTACAACACTGGCAGGTTTGAATGTATACGGCCTAAAAATTATAAAAAATATTAATTAAAAATTAAATAAAATTGTAAAAAAATATAAATTTAAAATTAAATAAAATTATAAAAATTATAAATTTAAAATTAAATAGATTTACGAAAAATATAATTTTAAAAAATTACATAAAATTATATAGTATACATATTTCACTAAGGCCCCCAAATAGCCCAATCTTCCATTAGCCTTTTAATTTTTTTTTTTTTTTTTGTACAACTGTGGCATTTATTACGGTACAGTGGTGTGAATGATGTTATATTATTTTATTCACCTCATTTATTGTTGTTGTAATTGTACTCTGTCTATTTTTCCATCATTTTTATAGGTTAACTAGCTAAGTGTTTACCGTTGTAATGCGAAACTGTTTGCCAACCATTTGTTTTGATTTCGAAATTGTAATTGTTGGTTTTTGTTTTAGCAACTAAGACTATTGTATGTATTTGGTTAAAACTTAAAAACTGGCTAAATTGCTAAATTGTTTATGGTTAATATTAAGTGAGAAAGAGTAAAATAGAATAGAGTGGAGTACAGTAAAATACTGATTAACTATTTTTCATCAAGTTTTCGGAAAAAATATTAAGAATTGCGATTTGATGCCATATAAAGCCATATTTAAATAAGAACGTTATATAGAGAGGGATCCTAAAATTAGTCGAATCGGGTTCAAATTTTATACAACTAAATATTATACCAATTTTTATGGACCCACAGATGGACATTGGTCAATTGACCCAGATGATCGATCGGTATAATTGAAGGTTGGCAGTTTAAGAGATAAAAATATTCACACAACCTTTTGCCACAAATGGTGCAGGATATAAAAAACCGTGAGGGTGGCATGTAATACTAGGTTTTTTGTTACACCTATAAAAGGGCTACTTAAACGTATTATATAATTTATTATGTGTATATCAAATTTCAATTGATGCGCTGAAATATAAAAATACCCCATTATTCCGATATGCACGATATCGAACCTGCAACCCTTTCCCTTAGAGCTAAATGTTATGCCTTGCCTTGCTCAAATATTATGGCTTATAAATAAATTTGCATGCACCTGGCATTTGATTAAATGCGATTGACTTAAAAAGTAACCTTTTCACAAAGACTAAAAAGATGTTTAACAAATTTCGGTTAAATATCTTAATTTTTGCGGTCGTGAGAGTTTCGAACAGAACACCTGAACACCCGGACGTCATTGAATCGGCTTGGATATTAATAATTAAACGAATATAACAAAATTTAATAATGAAAAAAAAAAAACTGTATAGAACCCTGACGCCTTCTTATGACTAATTGCATATGAAATGAAAAAACTTAAATTATGAGCTTCTTTTCCTTATACTCCTTTTACTGCCCGATTGATATATGAAAAGTAATTTTGTTTATATAACTGTGGAAAATTGTCTTAAACTGAACAGTATTGACAGAGAGCATGCGCGCTTTACCATTTCAACCATGTAACAATTTTGCATACAAATTATATGTGTTTGCGAAACTTACAAGAATTACGCAAAATCACAACAAAACAACAAAATTTACACCAAAAATTATCTTTTCATTGTTTGCGAACATATTCATATGGGCTCGTTATTACCACTTCTTCACTCTTCAAATGATCTTTGGAGGTATGGTACGTGTTGCCACATAATTTATTTGTTTAGATGTTTATACATATGATATATATGTTTATATATAAGAGATAAGTATGTCAAATCTATAATCAGTAGATCTCTCTCCCCCTCTCTCTCTCTCTACTCTGCTGTCAAATCGGTAGATTGTAGAAGTTTTTCCTGTTGATTTAACTGTTGCTTTATACACCGGTACGTGCAGTAATTACGTCATGGTTAGTCATGGTATATATGATTTTGAGTGATGCTGATCGAGTGCATAATACCCACATATTTACAATTTATTTTTCATTGATTGATTGTTGAAAAAATATTTTTCAGCAACAGCCCAAATCTATGATTGTATAGTTCATTGACTGGGGTTGTGTACAGTATATGTTGCCTACAAATAATGTTGGATAACAATTGCAAAGTTTAATTAAAATAATTTTAAAAATCTATAAATTGTTTAAGTCATTCTTAAAATAATGCTAAAAAGTCGTGGACATGGCCTGAAGGCTCTTTTAAATTCATTTCGAAATTGATTCTACCATAATATCTGGTTGTCTATACATCCACCTATAAAGAAATTGCTTATTGCACCCTCCTAAGCTAAGCCCACAATTGTTTAGGAGCCACGTTCACAATCGACAAAAATCTATTTATTTGTCACAAAAATTGAGAAATTTGATATTTTGTATGAATATTAACAATTAATCTATTCATCGATATGTCAAAAATGGGCGTCGTTGGGTAACAGACATGCCTACAATGGATAAAAATCTATATATCTGCAACACTTCACCTATGAACTTTAAATTTGATATTTATTCATAGTTATCCATTTCATCGATAAGCCAAAAATGGATGCGATCGAATAACAGACACGACCACTACTTACAAAAAACCATACCCAGAGTTCAATTCGATTTGCAAGCTTATACGTAATACATAAACTTTTAGAGGGCGTAAACATATAACTGCCACACCCTCCATTGTAGATGAGGAGGGTATTTAAGATTTCGTCTGAGCTAAATTTTGTTTTCTTACTTGTTTCGAAATGATTAGAGTTATGTTTTAGATATAAACCTATTTTTTTTGATAATGGACGTACGGACACGAATTACTTTTCATATATTTTTGGATGTACAATATCATGCACCCATTAAGGAAAGGAAAGCAAAGGATGTGGTCATCCTTGTAGTCCACTTTATAGATCAATTATGTATTTATTAACTATTCATTCAAATTTTTTGAATTCCCAGTCCCTGGTTGTAGTGTACAGTTTACTTTTTGTACTGATATCTTATAGATAAGGAGATTCTTAATTGCCTAACTTTCCACAAACCTACACTCTCTTATATAAATATACTATACTTAGTACTTATATACACACAGAGATACACTCACACAAACATTTAACCGTTTTTATTATCTTCCTATAAAGTCAAGTTCAATGACATTGCATTGCTGTTCTTTTTTTTTTTTTTTATTGTATTTTATTTGTTTCTTGTGCTATGCATTTCTCTGGCAATTCTGAAAAAAGATGAATGCAGTTGAATGCACAGCCAGAGTGAAGGCATTGGTAAACCTGATTAAGTAGATAAACTTTCTTAAAACGTAAAGAAAATCAACAACAAATTTGGTGGCTGTATATAAACACACATATGTATAATACATATATATGTTTCTACAACAACACCCGGAAACCGTTTTGTTCAAGCATCCACATTCTTGACATAAACAATATTTGCTGCAATGAAGAAATGCAAGTGCTTGTAATATAAAAACAAGTAAGAAAACGAAATTTGGCTCACGCCAAATCTTAAATACCCTTCTCACCTACAATGATGGGCGTGGCAAGTCTTCTAATAGTGTATCATATGTATTACGTATCAGCTTGCAAGTCAAGATTTACGCTGACTCAGGTTTTTTGTAAATTGTGGGCGTGTTATTTGAAACATCGATTTTTGGAACATCGGTGGACGGAATAATTATAGATATGCATACAAAATTTCAAGTTCATAGATCAATTGTTGCGGCAGATATATAGATTTTTGTCGTTTGTGGGCGTGTCTGTTATCCAAAAGTGCCCATTTTTGGTATACTAATGGACATGATAATTATATATATATATATGTGTACCAAATTCAAACTTAATAGCTCAATTTGGTTGTAGGTAAGTAGAGTTAAGTAAAATAGATTGTGGGCGTGGCTTTTGACCGATTTTGCCCATATTTAATAGCGATCTGGAAAAATTATAAGTGTTTGTACAAAATTTCAAAATTTCTCTGAGGATACCCAAACAGACAGACACACGAACGTACATGTCTAGATCGACTTAATTTTTGATGCGGATTGATACTTTGTAGGATATCCGATCACTCCTTCTAGGTGTTGCAAACGGAATGTCAAACTTAATATACTTGTTATTGTATCTTATGTGGATGGTATAAAAAAAAAAAAATGAGCAATAAAAATAAAATGTTCTTCCTGTCAGTTTCTTTTTATACCCTACCCATTACAAATGGAATGACAAACTTAGCATACCCTCCAGCCATCTTATGTTTATTATTTTCAAAAAATATTATCGCTATGCATACATACGTTGATATGTATATAAATCATTTATTCTTATATTGCCTGCGCACTTAATAACGTCACACATAACGTGACGTTTGGTGAATGTTGGTCACGTTATGCTTTTGTGTGTAAATGCATACATTCATTACAAATATTAATCTCAAATGTTTGTTTGTATATATGTTATGTTAGCTAGCTAGTTGGTTTTTATATGTGTGTGCCTTTAACTAGGAAACGTTGACCTTTTTGCAAAAGCTTGAATGTGGACGTATGAAGGAAAAGGACAGAGGGACGGACATACTAACAGTTAGTTAGGCTAATGCATACCAACACCAAGAGAGAGTGCATTAACTTGCAGAATTCTTTATGTGTGTGTTTGTGTATAGAACAACACAATCACAAGAAGAAAAAGAAGAATAGTAATAACAACAAGAACAACAACAACAATAACACACACCAAAATGAAAAGGGAATTGAACGCATTAAACGGAAAATTCTGTCTCTTAGTCTTTTTTTTACTTCTTCTTCTTCTTTTCTTTTCTAAGCACATTTCCGCTCCCGCTCTTGCTCCCATTAAATTACACATCACATGAAGAGCACTTAACATTTATAATGTACAGCAAACACCAGCACTATTATTACACAAAGAAAATGTATCGTGTGGTACAAAATGTGTTTGTGTGTGAGCGAGTGTGTATTATTGTGTGTGAGTTTGTAAGCATGGAATTTATTTCATCATCGTCATCATTATAGCAAGTGTTGTTGTTGTTATTATTATTATTGTTGTCATCATCATTGTTGTTGGCATCTTCCTCTTCTTCTTCTTCATCATCATCATCATCATCATCTCATGCTTTATTTTTACGTAATTTGCTGTAATGATTCCATTGACTCCTTTTACTTACACTTACTGTTGCTATTTTAGATGATTATAATGTGCGTCTGTATGTACGAGTATGTGTGTTTGTGTTTACCAGTGCCAGTATTAATAAGCTTACAGTATTGTAAGAAGAAGAAGAAAAGGGGAACGCGGAAATCACTTTAACCATAAATGCGGTTTTGTTGCATTTTTTTATTATTATTATTGTTATTGTTGTTGTGTTTATTTTAATTTTTTCATTTTTT
The DNA here is from genome assembly GCA_963978525.1 of Ornithomya fringillina. Lineage (NCBI taxonomy): Eukaryota > Metazoa > Arthropoda > Insecta > Diptera > Hippoboscidae > Ornithomya > Ornithomya fringillina. The sequence goes on along the minus strand of OZ021692.1, from coordinate 8,792,692 downwards.
TTTTCTCATTCAGTTCATTGTTTATTTTACTGTTTATCTGTTGCTTAACATGCCATGCCAGCAGCAGTCATATCATGCCATAGTGTGTGTGTGTCTGTGTGTACGCGTCTGTTTTGTTAGGTTATCTATCTTACAATGAAAAGTGAAATGCACTAAAGTCAAAGGCCATACAACTGAGTTAAGTTGACTGGAGTCGAGTTGAGTTGCGTTGAGTGGAATTGAGTAAAAATCTGTTTTGATAGTTGTTGCATTCCTTGCAACACATATACGCACAACTTGCAACAATACAACAACTTAACAATAAAAAACTTTGATTTAATTTGCTGTGTGTCACGCCTATATGGTGGCCTGCCTGTCTCGGCATTGTTATCGTTCATTGCTATGAATAAATTACATTAAGACGTGTCATCATTATCATCATTATCATTATCACCAACAACAACAACAACAACATTGTCGTCGTTATCATGATTTGAGTCATAATCGTTGTTGTTTTTACTTTTTTTCATGTGTATTCCTTTGTAATGGTTAAACAAACAAATGAATGAATGAATGAATGAAATATTTGACTTGACAAACAGTCAGAGCTGTAGCTAGGAGAGAGGACGGCTCTCTTCATATATAACAATCTAATCTATATGATTCCTTTAAGTTAACTTATAAATTTGTTGCTGATGACAAATATTTAAGTATAGTTTTTTTTTTTTTTTTACAATATTTAAGTAGGCGTGACAGTTATCTGATGACGCCCTACTAATTAGTATACATATTTGTTATTTATTTATATAACAAGTTGATTTTTTTTAATTGTGGACGTAACAGACCACGCCCATTTTTTTATTTTTCGATTATTAAGTCAAGTATAAATGTTTTATGTTATATAGAGAGATTTTTGTTAATTGTGGGCGTGACATTTCACTGATTTTTCTACGTACGAAATATCTGTATAAAAAAAATCAGCTTAAAAATCTGAAATTTTACAATTGTAAGAATTCCAAATTCAAATGGACGGACATGGTTATGATGATTCAGATTTTGATACTAATCCGGAATATATATATTTTCCTAAATATTATTCGTCTTTCTGTAAGGAAAGTAACAAAATTTAGTTCTAGCTACGTCTGTGCCTTACTGGCTCACTACAGTGCATTGGACTTTCGATTATGTCTCAACTTTTTCCTTTTTTCCTTTTTTGTATTGGTTTTTAGTTTATTTTCTTGTATTGTGTTTTGTTGTTATTACTTGTCTGTGTGTGTGTGTGTGTGTGTGTGTGAGTAAATGTCAGTGGCAGTGTGTGTGTGTGTGTGCGTGCGGTGGTGTGTGTGTAATTTGCTTAATCGCTGCAGTTGATTGATTTGTAATAAAAACACAAGTGCACTATAATAACAATAACAACAACACCACCACCACCACCACCAATTAGGGTAAATATGTTTGTTAAAGCATTACATGAACGTTTCGTTCATTGCGTGTTGACAGAACAAGTCATTAAACCTTCTTACATGAACTCACTCACTCACTCACTCACTCACTCTCTCTACTTCTCCTCCCCCTTCTTTCTTTCTTTTAAACACTTGTATTCTGTTTTCACTTGTCTTTTATTTATTGTTGTTTGGCTTAATGTTGGTTTTAGCAACATTACCAACAAACGAAAACACCTTCATGTGGCATTTTGAAGAGCGCAACAACGGGGCATCTCACACAACAACAGATTATGTTCATACACTTACTTAGCTGGATATTTTTTTAATCAGGAAATAATCCAGACAAAAGACATAATTTTTTTTCTTTTAGCAAAAAAAAAAGATACAATAAAAAAGGGTGACACCAACACAAAATCAAAATGTAATTTTATCTATATAGATATATCATGCGTATCAGCTGTCCTGCTTTGAAGACATACTTTTGTATAAAAAAAAGTTATATTATATATTCACTTATGATACATACATACGTAGATATATATTGTAGTTATATATAATTTATACATCATGTTGATTAAGAGAAATTTAGTAAAATCCAAAATGAAAGAAGATCTGTATTATGTATACACATACGCACACACTTATATATACATTTTTATATGTAGGTTAAAAAGTGATTCATCCTTATAGATGCTTTTATATGTATCAATTTATTCAAGTGTGATTAAGGAAAAAAAAATTGATCAAATTAATATTTGAGCAACAACAACAATAGCAAGATGGAGTAAGTTTGTCATTCCATTTGAAATACCCACAACAAAGCGTCAAACACTCTACAAAGTGTATATATTTCTGATCGGCAATAAAAACTGAGTGGCTCTAGATATGTATGTCCGTAAATCCACAATTATAAAAATTAGTCTACCTCGCACAAAAATTGGGCTATGAGGATACTTAGAATTATTTATAATTACACCAATTATTTATAAGCTAAAAATGGGCGTGGTCGCATAACAGATTGATGCGCTTATCGATGCGGTGAAAATCCATTTAATTGACGCTAAGGTTAATAATATTTTATATAATTACTTATAATTAATCCATTCATCGATGTAACAAAAATGGGCACAGATAGATAACAGACCCGGTCACAATTTACAAAAAAAAATTTTACAAAATGTAAAATTCGACTCGGGCGTAGATGATTAATTGATTTTGTGTATATCAAATAAACAACTGTATGTTGGTATCAAAATTCAACTGAATATCTCAATTATTCAAAACAGGATCGTTGCGAAAGCAAACATCCGGACACGCGGTTGAACTTATCTATAAAGATTTTTAATGCTTATCAAAAATTTATACAATTCCTTCTTGATGGTAAATGGTTGTAAATGGAGTGACAAACGTAGTATGCCTAGGGAGGGATAAATACATATATTATGTAAATTATATACATAACACATATACTACGCTTATATAACAAAAAATCAATAATTACCAAAAAACCTAAACAAATGTATTAAAATATATAACAAAAAAATATATATATAAATTTTATACATAATTTTAAAAGTGGTCTAAGTCACAATTTAACCTAAACAACAAAAAAAAAATCGAAAAATTAATTTATTTCAATTCATATATTAAATAGCTAATGACTACACGATAGTAGTCAATAGCTAAATGGAAGTTTGAAAATTACACTTAGACCACTTTCCACCACAATTAGGAAAACCAAATTCAAATTGCATACAAAAACAGTTTATACAAATATTTAAATGTGTGCAAGTGTAAGCAAAATTGCCTCTAATGATACAGGCCTTATTTATGCATACACACACATATATATATTAAACAATACAATAAGTAACCGCTAATATAAAGCATAAAATGTGTACATGGGTATGTGTACATTTATTCGGGTGTGTTTATACACTGATTGCATAATCTTTTATGAGTGCAGTAAGTATACGCATGCGACAGCTGTAAGCAGCACCAAGAGTATATATCTATTTACAGCATATAACCTCATAAAAGGCTGTGATGTTGATATCTTTACAACATAAATTTCTATACTCCACCAACAATAGCATAAATATAATATCGTGAGGACAGAGAGAGAGAGAGAAAAATAGAGAGAAAAAGGTTTAAAAAGCCGAAACTTTTAATTCTTATATACATACTCTAGCATTAATGCCAGTATATGGGAGCAGAGGCACCCATATAAAAAATCTGTTAGTTTTCAACAAATCCACATAAAAAATATATATGTAGTGGGCATATAACATAATATATATATGTTAACTATTCAGTTCAGCAAACGTTAAATGGGAGCAGTGCTTTCTTTTCCTTTTGTTGTTGTTGTGACTCTTTGGTATTCAACATGTTTTCTGGTGTTTACTTATATACACTTATACACACTTGTAAATTTATATATAAAAAAAAATTGGGAGTCTCCCTATTATTTATTTTACTGTAAGTTATAAAAAATTGTATTCTCTTGCTCTCGATTCCGTTAAGCTTTTACTTGTTTTACACGTGCCCACTACTAAGCATCATATTAACAGCAAGAGAAAAAATTCTCTGCTCTGTGTTTTTTTCCAAGTTTCTCTCAGTGTTTTAGTATAAATTTGACAATATAAACGATTTATTATAAATTATGTTACACAATGTGTAGATACTTATACATATAACTCTTGACTTGAGCCCTAATCCTCTTCTACCATATACCAGAAGATTATAAATATGTGAACCAAATTTTTACTTTGTAGCTCTTGACTGATTTTGCTTAATTTAAATAGCGTTTTACGTATTATTGTAGAAATATCCAAATATAATTTTACCTAAATATCTTAAAATTCACGAACTTGAGAGTATCAAAAACAGCGGTCAAACGGACATTTATATCTAAAACGATTTAAATTTTGATGCTGTTCAAGAATATATATATTTTTTACAATCTCTGAAGACTCCTTTTGGGTGTGGCAAGTATCTTATGTGATGTGTTTTGTAGTAACTTATGTGGTGGATATAAAGATAGTCTCTCTTTCTTTCTCTTTTTCAATCCCTCTCTTGGAGTATTTAAATAAAGCTCTCTAATGAATAAGTTTTTGTTACAAATAAATGGAGCTAAGCGGCAGCAGCAGTCTTATATTCATGTATGTGTTTGTGCGTGTGTGTGTGTGTGTGGGTTTATTACATTGTTGTTTATGTATGAAATACACACTGTTGCTCCCCATTTGATCGGCTGTTAAATGTTCAAATTATGTTCTCTTTCTCTAACTATGTAGTTAACATGTACGAGTATGTAGTAGAAAAGTTTCTTTGGCATACATACTTGTTTGATGTATCTATTTATATATGCATTACACACACTGCTCTCTTATATTTCTATTCATCCTGTATATATACCTTTGTTGCATTTATATGTAAATGATAGAGAAATGAGCCTAAATGATATGTATCGTATATGGGTGTGTATGTGTATGTGTAATTATAAAATTTGAAATGGAGTTCAGTTCAGTTTAGTTTAGTTTAGGTTTGGTCGTGTTTATGCATGCATATATGTATGGGTATATATTTGTATGGTATAATGTCTGTGAAGCTATTCTGTCAATCGTTGTCGGTCGGCAAATGCAGTTATTATTTGCTACTCTTTGAATACGGTCGAGTATCTCGGTTCAACTCACCACCACCATATTCACTTTACTAATTCCCTCATCCGATCCATCCAATACAATACAATACAACAACAACAACAACAATAAAAAACATTAACTATAATGTAAATAATGGTTCAAAGAATGTAAATAAATTTCAACATTTCGGATTTTATAATATTAACAAATATTATTTGTGTGTGCGAGAGTGTGTGTGTGTGGGTTATATATTTACTAAAAAAATTTTTCAAATTTTTTGCGACATTACAACAAATGTTAATTAAAAAAGAAAAAAAAAAGAATTTCTTTAATTAAATTACTTAACCTCTCTCTCTTACCCTCTCCCCCTGTGTCAGTGATTGAAGATTAATTGGCTTCTGTGACAAGAATTCCTGTGTTATTGAATTATACTGCAATTACGAAAAGGAAATGAAAAATTGAAAAAATTAAATAAAAAATTTTACTAAAACCTATTACACATAAAAAAGTATATGTAACATATACATACATACCTACTAAAAAAAAAATAACAAAAAAAAAACATGATATTATTGTTTAACCACTAAATTGCTGCGCGGCGATCTAACGGTGTTTGTATGTCAAACAATTTTTGTATATGTTTGTGCATTACTACACACATACCATAATAAGCTTTTGTTGTTATTATTATTGTATTGTGCACGATTTTATATTTATATTCGTTCTAGAGAGCGTGTGCGTTTGCGGTGTGCAAGTGAAAAAAAAAATAGTTGGTCGCATATATTTCTTTATAATTTATGTCAACTCAACAATATTTTTTATTTTATTTTTTTTTTTTTAAATAAAAGCAATTAATTTTGAATTCAGCTAAAGTAAACAAAAAATAAATAAAAAAAAAGTTGAAAAATAAACAAAACAGTGATTTCTACTGATTTGAATACATTCATAGGAGAACCAGCCAGTTATTAATTTGATAAGTCTTTGAAAAGCGCTGTAAGTGGTCTTTGTTATTTAATTTTTATATATTCTAATTTATATTTAAGTTTATATATTTTTTAATATTTTATTTATTTTTTCATTTTTTTATTTTGTATATGTTATTGTTTTTATATATATTTACTATTTAATATATTATACTCTTTTAACTTTAGTGATGGGGGTATATGTACCAAGTATACCCAACAAGACCTTAAAAAGTATAATATTCTTGATCAGCATCAAAATCACAGTGAACTAAGATATGTATGTCCGTGTGTCCTGATTCACGTATTCGAAATTTCGAGATATTTTACTTAAATTTTGTATAAATATTTCTAGTAATTGTATTTGGGTTCGTATTGAGAACGTGGTTGTGGTTGATCTGTGTTACAGCGTTGAAGGGCGTATTTAAATACTTGCCTCTCCCAGTGTTTTTTTAGAGTCCTCAAGGTTATATAAGATTTGGTCTAAACGAAATTTAGTATTTGCATCTGCTATCTTAATTAATTTGAGCTAGTGTGACACAGCGTATGAGTCACGCGGCTGTTATACGTTTAAAAAGTGTGACATAACATGTGTATCACATATTACTTTTATTATAATTATATAATAATTTTTTTTTAGACATTAATTTTTGCTATACGATAATTATTTTTTTTTTTTAATAAATATATCTATTAGATATGTCTGTTCAAATCTTATACCATTTGCTTTGAACCTTTTTAAGAGGACGAAATTGAAAAATCTATTCGAAACGTTACATGTATATAAACTCTGCATCCATACTTTAGCTTGTTTAATTATAATGTTTATACTAAATAAACATACACACACCCATACACAAAAACATCTAAACTTGTAAGTAAATAGCTAGAGGAGTTGTGTTGTTCTACATTCTTTTACAAAATGTGTGAATCTTTACGAGAAGAATAAATAAAAAAAGAAGAAAGAAAGAAAAAAAAAGCTTACAACAACAAAAACAAACTTACTCAAATAAAACCAACAACATATAAATATCTAACATCAATGTGTTGTTGGTAGGCATGTATGCATGTGCTGGTTTATATTTAACATTCCTAGTGCACGGATGAATACAAAGTTTATCAGTCCATTGGCAGCTGGCAGTGGGATGCTTTTAATGCTTATATAAAAGTCGTCCATTCTTGCCTGTTGTGGACAGTTCAAGCAAAGCAAGTTGACTACTTGAAAAGAAATCTATCATAAACCACTTAACTTATGTTACTATGTTATGTTCTCAAGTCACATCTTACGAAAACAGTAAGAAGAAGCATAATTAATAAAATATCTAGATCGATTTTTTTAAATTTACTTGGAGCCCTTTCAAAATTAAAATCCTGCTTATATAATTATTGTATGTAAATAAAAATTGGGCGGGGTTACGCCCATTGTTTTTTAAAAAAGAATTTATATAGAACAGAATATAAGTTTTGATATAAAATATAAAATTTACTTTATAAACTGACTTTTGCCACGCCCCCAGCTCACATGCAAATGTGAAGATTTGGCTTAAAATGCAAAGATTCATTTTTTAAATTAATATAATTATTTTTTTAAATTTAATATAATTTATTTATTGATATATAATTAAATATTTTTTTATTATTTTAATATTAATTTTAACAAATTGTAATTAATTCATTTATTAATTTTTTATTTTTTTATTAATTTAATTTAAATAATATAATTATTTTTTATTATAATTTTATTTTTATCAATTTAATTAAATTTACTTTAAACTTTTTTTTTTTATTTACTATTTAAATAGGAGGCCTTTGCTTACTAATTATATTTAAACCACACCCACAATTTATGTATGTATTAATTTTATTTTTTTTTTTTTTATGTAAAAAGGTAGATGGATTGATGTTTAAGATTTGTTCTAAACTAAATACAAGTTTTTTTTTTATTGGTTATTGTTGTTGTTGATGTTGTTGTTATTGTTTTATTATAATGTAACAAATTTCTCTTAGCATTATACATATCTACGTATATATGTATATATGTATGTTTATACATAATACCAACAATTTTTTACAATGTCTGTATGTCCGTCCATTTATGTCTATTCACATATCTGCCTATACGTCTGTGCTATTCTTCTGCTATTTCACATACATTATACACATACACACTCATTTCCACTTACAGGCCACTGCTGCTTGTTACTGTTTGTGCATATTAACAAAATGCAAAGTTCATGTGCACTCACTTGCCTGCTCATTTACTTACTTACTCACTTACTTAAGTTATTTGTTTTACAATTTTTACGTATTTCGTATGGTTTTTTTACATACTTTACAGGTTCGTTGTCCTCTCTTAAATATCATTGCTGTCGTAAACAATTGTTTATATATGTTTAAGTGCATATGGGTGTGTGTGTGTACACATTTATAGATATGCCTGGTATAATGAATATAGATGGTACATACATATGTACGTACGTGCTGGTTAGTTTGTTATTGCTATTGCATATTCTTCACTCGGTTTGTGTGTGTATAATTTTTATGCCTTCTCCCATCCAATGGCGGATATACTTTGTTTGTTATTCCATATACAACATTAAGAGACTGTATTAAGTATTTATATTCTTAATCAGCATTGAAATTAAAATCTGTACGTCTGTACGTCCATACTTGTGTTGCCGAATTTTAAGTTTTAAGCTTGACATTTTTTATATTGTTCTATATTTATATATTATTTAAATAAAATTTTATAAAATATTTATAATCAGTGTTTTCATTGATGTACAAAAATTGAGGGCGTGGCCACTCTTAATTTAAAAAAATTACCACAGTTGGCTTAAAATCCAATTTGTAAGTTGTTACTTAATACATATTGTACCAGCATTTCTTTAAAACATTTCATCATTCCGTGTATGTGGAGGGAATTTACAATTTGGAGTAAACCAAAAATTTAAAGTTTTTACTTATATTTGCTTATTTGAGTTCTTGTTGTTTTTTGTTTGTTTGTTGATGTTGTTGTTATTGCTGTAGTTATTATTGTTGTTGTTTTTTGTTCTTATGTGTGCGTTGTTTTCATTTGCATTAGTATGGAACCTGTTTGGTTTTTTACTTCTTCTTCTTCTTCTTTTTCTGATTTGCCACTTATTACGAAGTGTACAAAACAAAACTCAAAACTCAACATCGTCTCATCATCATCATCATCATCACCAACATCATTATTATTATCATCACACACACACACACTGTTTGTGGAAATGAGTGCTTTTATTCTTTGCTGAAATATTTTCCATGCCTAACAAAACCAACAACATAAAAAAAGAACACATACACACACAAACACACATACACCATACATAGAAATTTTCTGAAATGTGCTAAGTTATGCACCTCAAGTGTCTGTCTGTTCTATGGCCAATAAAAAAATGTCTAACTCTATGCAGAGTAAAACAACAACAACAAATGCTGCTACTACTACTCCTCTACCCAACGAAACCAAACAAACACACATTGTCAACAAAGGAATATAAAGAGGACACAAAATATACAATAGACATTTTATTGTGACAATAACAACAACAACAGCAACATAAACAACCAATAACAACATCACGTTCAAATGTTTCACGCTTTGCATACACATTCTAAGCTGTTGGAAAACTTTTACGACTTCTTTGCCTATGTTTCTTTGTGTTGTTGTTGGGTGTTGTTGTTATTATTCAAGTTCATATTTAACTTGCATAACTTCCGATTGAAATTATATATATTTAAAGTATAAAAAAACTTTAGTTACTGAAGTTAGTTCTTTTGGTATTTATTTCTATATATCCTCCACTACAGTTTGAAATCCAAATAAAAAAATGCTTGTACCCCAATTCTTGTTGTTCAGGTTCCTTTGATAGTTGATGGAAAAGTGTAATTTTATTGTATATTGTAATTATGGGCGTTTCTTTAAGCATATGTATAAAATAAGTTATTTTGTCCGTATGTCCGTCATTTGAAAAATGGGCCTAACAAGCAAAATGTAAGTCGGAACTTTTCAAATTTGCAAAATTATTTATTTAGTCTAGCTTTCTATTTTAATACATTTTACAATTATAGGCGTGTCTATGTATTTTTCCGCATCGCCGATAGGAACAAATTTTGACAAGATCAGATCAGCATCAAAAACCGAGTCGCTCTGTATATGTATATCCGGAAGTCCGCATGTCCGTGTGTCTGTCTGTTGTTGGCTCCTAAATTTTGGGATATTTAGCTGTAATTTGATACAGACATGGAGGGTATTAAAGTCTTTAGTCTTCTTACTTGTTTTTTAAATTAAAAGAAAATCGGTTTTTAATCTCTATTCTTGATCAAATTTATATAACGATCACCAAGTCCAGTTAGTTTGATTACAATACTTAAACGCATGGAATGTTCAATCGATTAGACAATAGATTTTCATTGATTGTGGTTTTCTTTGTTTTTTTATGCTTAGGCAGGCAAAAATAATTGATTTCTTTCATACAAGTGGAGTAGTCTGTCTATCTATGTCAGGGAATAATATATACACAAATACGTACACATAACTTAAGTATGAACATATATTTAAATAATAATTGTTTTTTTTTTTTATTCATACTTTGAAACAGTTGAAGGCTGCCTTTAAAAAGGTTTTCTCTGTTAAAAAAAAAACATAAAAAAAGAAGAATTTTTAAAAAAATTTTAAAAATGTTTTAAAACTATTTTTAAATACATATATTTTGATTGAAATTTTACAACAATAAAATGTTAGTAACAGTATACAGTAAACAGTAAAAAAAAGTTCTTTTGATTATAAAGAAATCCCCAAAGACTTCCTAAAAAACAAGTGAAAATGTTTTCGTTGGTCAAGCCCGACCGTGTCATACCCTTAATTGCTTAACTCCAAAACTTATATGCTTATGCTATAATTAGTTTAGTTTAGTTGGCAAAGCATTGCCATATAAGTCACTATGTGACCTGTTGTTATATGGTAAGGTGTTCTAAAGATGATCCAATCGGTAATTAACCATTTCTCACCAAATTTTGTTAAAAAAATATTTAAAAATACGAATTTTCGTTAAGTAAAGTCTTATTTCATTTTAGAGTAAAACACTTCTGATCGACTCCATATATGTTGCAGCTCATTAACTATTTTTCACCAAGTTTTGTTATAAAATATTAAAAATTGATATTTTTTCCATATAAACACTTAATCCAAATGATTCATTTTAACTACTATTTTCAATAGCATACATCTTTGAGTAAAGATATGTCTTTGTACCAAATTTCATCTAAATATTTTCAAAACTGTGGCCTTGGTCACAAATTTACATGAACACTTAATAGACAGATGAACAGACGGAAATACTTTAATTGATTCAGAAAGAAATTCTCGTGCGATCCATTTAATAAAAGTCTTTCTTTAATCGTTTAAGAGTTATATAGGATGTATTAAGTTTCAAATATAAAAAGATTCGAACAAACTATACCAGAAGTGGTGCGAAAAATGTTCTAAAAATGCTTCAATATGGTTCAAATTTGGAACACTTCTATTGTACGCAAAATATTAACTTTTCTGAAGAAAATCATCATGAAAAACTGTAGAGTGTAAGTTGTACCCAAATATGTATACATGTAGACAGACAGACAGACAGACACATTCCATCTTGATGTGCTTCTTATTCTGACTTGCTTAATTTTAAAATCTTTTATTATAGTGTAGGGTGTAAATAGAATATAAATGGACATTGGCAAGTCTTCGTATTTGTTTAGGCCAGTGAGTGAATGAATGAATAAGCGGGTGCGTAAATGGGCGAGTGCCCAAAAAAAAAAGTTAATTATGCGTTTGCCTGCACTTGCGTGCCATTAATTACGAACACATACAAATTTAAAATCACAACAAACACCCACACACTACACTATTAACCTATTAAGAACTATTAAGTTGAAAAAATCCATTCATCGATGTTTTAAAAATGGACGTTGTCGAATAACAGAGACGCCCACACTCGATAAAAATCTATGAACATCCCATCCATCGATTTGCCAAAGAAATAAAGGCGTAGTCAAATAATAGAGACGCCCACAATTTACAAAAAACCATATTCAACGTGAAACTCGATTTTCAAGCTGATACATACACAATTAGAGGGTGTAATTATATACCTGCCACGCCCACTATTGTAGATGTAAAGGGTATTTAAGATTTGGCCTAAGCCAAATTTAGTTTTCTTTTTAGTTTTTTTTTTTTTTATCTTTTATTGCAACTTGTTAATGTTTGACTTTCAACAGATTCCTTTGTTTCGAAATTGAACGTAAAACAAAAAAACCAAAAAAAGAAAACGCATTAAACGCGGGCGCGCACACACAAATTTACCAAGAAGTCATTTTTTTAAAACAAAACATACATACATACAAATGCATATGTGTGTAGTGCTAGTTGGACGAATGGAACAATGTCAAAAACCGCAAATAATACAAAAATAGCAACAAAAAAATTAATAAAAAAAAAAAAAACATAAAAATCAAAATGAAATTGAAAAGAATACATAAAAAACCATATATATACCTATACACAGGGAGGCATACACACACCATACACCTATATGAACGGTATTTGTAGTAAAACGGCCAATAAACTATGAGCCATGAGTTCAAGGTTTGTGTGGTGTGTTGTATGTGTATAAATTGCAGAGAGAGGAAAATGCACACGTACACACACACACACACACACACACAGATCCATAAACAACCATTGTAAGTTAGCTTGCATAGAAAACAAAAAAACACAAACACATACACACGCACGCATGTTTTATACTCTCGTGCAGTTTATCTAACACGAAAACATACTTTTTTTTTTTGTTTTTTGTTTTTTGTTTTTTGTTTTTTGCTAATTAAATACTTAAAACGCGTTAACATCAAAAATTAATGTGAATATGAATGTGTGCGTGTGTGTGCTTTTATGCTCTCATAGATAATAATAATAATAATAATAATAATAGTAGTAAACACCTAAAACACTTTGTCTTTTAATTCACACTTTGCTAGTTCAGTGGGTTTAGAAGAAGAGCTTCATAGCAACAAATTGCAACAGAATTGCAACATAAAATAAGTAATAAAAAAAGACAAATTTAAATTTAGGTTAAGGGCGTGGCAGATATAAAATTAAATTATATTCAAATAACTAAAACTTAAACAAAGAAAAAAATACAAAATAAAACAAATTCTGCTTTAAATCGATTTTCTTGTAAATTGTAGGCGTGGCAGATATGTTGTTTTTAATGATTATATTATAAAATAAAAAATATTTTACCTTAAAATCAAAACTACACATCAAATTCAGAGTTTATTTTGTTATCTGTGGGCGTGGCAGATCTATAATTCTATCCCCTTTTAACAATTATATTAAATGTTGTCACTTTTTAGCTTAATTGCTTAATTCCACATCAAATGCCGAGTTTTTTGTAAATTGTGGGCGTAGCAATAATACCAATACACTTACACACAAGAATATCAAATTTCAAGTATATTGCACCTGGTAGAGTCTATGAAACATCCTTTTCATAGTTTCAAATTAAATAACAAACTAATGCCCGAAGAGGAGGATAAAAATAGTATGAAAAGTAATTATTATATAATAGAATCAATTTGCGAATACATTTTTACCATCAAAATCGTTCCACTAATGTGTGTAAACATTTTGTATATGTTGTAAAGGAAAATGGTAAAAATCTCCTTTTACCAAAAACATGGAAATTTGAAAAATTATTAACATGATTAAATATGACAAAAATAGTTAATTCAATGTATTCCAAATATATGGACTTGTACCATTTTCATTCTTAACAGCTCATGTATATGTAAATACAATGTGTATGGAGAAGTTTTCATCATAATAACTGTAGTGTTAAAATCAATAAAAAAAAAAAAAATTCATCATAAAAGCGCAGTTAGATGCTGTTGATGATGGGACAGCACAGCTCTCACATCAAATATTTACTTTTATGTACGAGTATATGTAAATATTAGGTGTATGTTATATATATAAAATACATAACTGTATATATCATACATACATACATAGTTACTAGTTGACATGTGTTAACGGTTCTAAAATTGACCTAAATTTTGTGTTTATCTGCTGGAAACTGATTTAACTTGTAATGTTATGTAGCCTATACCAGAGTGTAGGATATAAAGTTTTTATTGTTATGATTTACCACTAGAGCTCAATCCATTTACCTAAGAAAGTCTGTCCGCCTGTCCTATATATATATATTTTTGTGTTTAATCTTTAAAGTGCAAAATTTCTATTGAAATTATTGAAATTATTTATTTTTAAAGTATCGAATATCTCAACATGGATACGCAACATATAAACTCTAAAAATCTTAATTAATTACCTTCCACGCCCCCGATTTGTATATAGATGGGAAGGAAATTTAATATGCTATAACTCCTAAACAGCAAATGCCACATCCATCTTCAATTATAACGATTGATTCAGAATCAATATCTTAATCAATTTTATCATGTCCGTCTATGCGTCTGTCCTCCATATAAATTTATGCTTAAGCTACAGGTCACATTTTTTAAGATATTTTAATGAAATTTGGTACAAGGATATGTTTTAACCCAAAGAGGCGTCGTATTGAAAATGGACCGAATCGGAACATTTTTAGAACCCCTCTCCATATAATGATCAATGGCGAAAATCGCAAATCTTAATATATTTTGCCAAAATTCGGTGAAAAATAATTAATTAGCTTAATAATTAGTTGTATTAAATTTGCACCCGATCTGACCATTTTTAGTACCTTCTCCCATATAGTAATAGGTCACGAAAAGAATTATAAAACAATGCCTCTGAGTTTACTGCTACACAGCTAAACTAATTGTAGCCAAATTTGTTAAATGAAGGTGCTATAGGATATTAAAAAATCGGGCTTGACCAACTTGTTTGATTTTATTTTCTGTAATCTTCGTACGAAAGCTTTTCTACTCATGTTTAGACACATGTCCCCACATGTGTGAATGCAATCAACCAATATAGGTTTGTAAATATGTAAATATATGACATATGTATATAACTATACATGTAGATTATTATTATGTGTGTTACTACGGATATCTCTCTGTGTGTGTATGTATAAAAAAAAATATATTTCAGCCTCCATCCATATGCATACATTGTATGTATGTTACGTTTGTTTGTTTGTTTATTTTCACAAACCATAAATTCTCTTTTTAAAAGCAGGCCAATCTAATCTGTATGTGTATGTGTATGTGTACATATTGACTTTTTTTTTTTTGTTTTTAGTTTTTTTTTTTATAGTTTTTATTATGTTTTCTTGTCATGTATGTTGAAACGAAGCGCAACTTCATGTAGATGCGTTTGTGTACTCAGTGTGTTGTAGAAATCTTTAAAAAATATTACTTGTTGTTGTTGTTGTTATTGTTAATATTTATTTGTGTTATATGATGATGTTAAGGTTACTTAACTTTATTGACCGTTTCTTGCGATAACGCAATTATTTATCGTATGCATGAAGTCTTACATACACATACAAACACACACACACACACACACACACACATGTAAAGATATTGCCATTTATTAGATGGATTAGATGGAGGATAAATGCCAATATTCAAACTTTTTAATACCCCCCACATGGGATGGACGGTATACTAGATTTGTCATTGCATTTTCAATAGCCAGAAGGAGGCGTTAAAAACTCTGCAAAGTACGAGTATATATATTCCGGATCAGCACTTGAAACTGAGTCGATGTAGACATGTCCGTCCGAGTTCAAGGGTTCTTGTCTGTTGTTAACGATGGTAAATTTTGAGATATTTAGGTAAAATTTTATACAAAATTCTTAAATTGGTCAAAATCAATCCAAAGCCACGCCCACAATCAACAAATAAGTATTTATCTGCCACAAAAATTTTGCTATGCTGTTGAAATTTTTGTATGATTATTTACAATTATTTCATTCAATACGAAAATATTCCAAAAATGGGAGTGGTCAGATAACATACACGTCAGGGTGAAACTCGATTTGCCAGCTGATTCACAATGCATACAATATTAGAGAACGTTATTGTGTACCTGCCACGCCCACTGCATGTATATAAATGTAGAGGGTACTTAAGCAAAATTTACTTTTCTTACGTGTTAGCGTCACATTATAACACCTTATGTATATATATGAATAAATGTCGTGTTTTTACATTCACACACCTGTACCTATATGAATATTGCTTCGAGTTGAGGGATTGAATTTGTTGTTGTATATATGTAAAAGGTTAAACTTCGGGCAGCTAATGTTAAGCTGGATATCGATGACGGACTTACGGACACATTGATGGATGATAATGCTTTAATCAGTGATTAATGTCTTTAGTGGTAATTGCACAATTTTTGTTGTTGCAATTTTTGTTGTTTTTACCATTTTCTTGAAATAAACAATTTTATGCACAAACCAGTAAAAAAAGACTGAATTTAAACTTAGGCCAAATCATAAATATCCTCCATATCTACATATAAAAAAAGGGGTGTTCCAGATATTTGATTCCATCTTCTATAACAGTGCAACAGATGTATTACGAATCATCTTAAAAGTCGAGTTTTACACTGAATATGGTTTTTGTAGATTATTGTAGGCGTTTTTGTTATCCGACCGCGCCCATTTTTAGCATATCAATAAGTAGAGTGATTATAAACAATTATACAAAATTTCAACAGCATAACTCATGTTTTGTGGCGAATAAATTAATTATTGTTGGCACCTCTAGTGTGGCTTTTAACCGATTTTGACCAATTTAAATAACGATCTACATAAAAAAGCCATAAATGTGTGTATCAGCTCAAAATGTACGATCATGAGAGTGATCGACACACTTTTTGATGTCGATTAAAAATGTATATACTTTGTGTAGCCTCTGACAACTCCATCTGGATGTTGCAAATGGAATAACAAACTTAGTATAACCACCCATATTATAAGGAGGATGTAAAAACCTTAAAGAATAAATCTATATTATATATAATATACCAATAATAAATAAATATCTATAAAGTTTCCACAACAACACTGCCCCCAATCGTTACTCTTTTAGTTTTTGTTTATCTGAAAAACTTCAAATATCAGATCATTGCCTGAATGCGCAGTTATTGAAATAAAATAAAAATAAAATAAAGAAGAAGAAGAAAAAAGAAACCAATATTTCGTTTATTAAGCTTTGTGTTGTTATCATGTTGTCACGAGTACACAACGTCACACTATTGGTGACGCGACCACTGCACAAGCATTTTTTTTTTTGAATATCAACAACCAGCCGCGTATAAACGCTCGAAAGATTGTCGTAAACATTCTGTTTTTATTGTTATTATTATTATTGTTTTATTTTTGTTTTCATTAAACCGAAGCGATCAATGACCCAATTCATTGTAACCGTCAAACTAAATGCCTGGACTGACGGACTGTTTGACTGACTGACTAAAGTTTACTGAACTGATGTGAACTCTCAGAACTCATGAATACACATTAGTGTGTGTGTGTGTGTGTGTGTGTGTGTGTGTGAAATTGAGAAAATAAAATTACAATCAGGTTATTTTACTGTAGCTGTACGCGCGTGTGTGTGTGTGTGTGTGTGTGTGTACAATTAATTATTATTGCTTAACAAATATGTAACAAACAAAACAAAACAAAAAAACAGCACTTGTACGTATATGTGTTACTTATGTAGTTGTTGTATATCGTGTGTACGCGAAGAGGTTGGATAGAGCATCAGGATCATAGCATTTTTTTATACATAAAACTTGACACACAACGATTGTTATGTAAGACGAAGAAACGGCAGATTAGCGATCTTCGTACATTTAGCAACTTGTGCGTTTTTCATAATCATGTCTTTTACACAATCTTTTAAATGGCACCACGATCTCTTTTTAATCAACAACGGAGGATCCTGCGTTCGATACCTACAACAGCGTGTGTGGGGTAATTGTGGTGTTTTTCTTAATTGGGGTAATTTTTATATATCCCGGGAGGGAAGAGGGTAGCATACATTTCCTGACAGCCGTGCCGATTATTGGAAAAAATACGTAAATCAGAAATGATTATATGTCCATACGTCCCATCTTGAATTTTTGGCATGTGACCTGGGTTTTGAAAGGTCGCTACCCTTAGCTTGCAAGATTCTTCAGGTTAGGCTTCATGTTGGTCACTTGGTCTACCATGTCAGACCCTAAATTCCCTGCGGATCTATTTTGCAATAGACTGAACTGTTAAGCTTCCATTCGAATTTTTTCCTTTGGACCTCAATATCATTATTATACCTAAAAATTGTTGCCCCGCCCACAAAAGGTAGACATTGAATGTCTTATCCCATTATTTCTATCCATCTAACCCTTTCAATTAATATCCAATCAGTTTATTTTTCAATCTATCTGCCAGGTTGCGGTTGTCAGAGCCTTAATTAATATGCCTCGAGCATTAATTATTAAACTATTTGTTGTTAATAAAGTTAATACTTTATTGTTATGCTTTACCTGTACAAATTTCATGATGTTTTGTTTTCCTTCGGCAGGCCAAAGACCTAAATAGATTGTGAAATGGCCCAGTTGTGATAATGATGATGGCATGTAAACAAATAATTATTTCATGACAGTCTATTATAAAAACCTGTTATAGAGGTACAAAAACAATAACAACATATACAATATAACACAAATAAACAAACAAACAGACAAACGGCGCTTACATAGTTTTCCTTAAATGTTGTTGTCATTTATTGGTGTTACGAGATCGACCGCTTTAAACACGTCAGACTGTAAAAAGTCCCCGGGGATGGAGGGGGGAGCGCAACATAACTGCGTTTACAATTTATTATTTCGATTAGAGCGTTTTATACACTCTTTCACATACGAATTTGTATGTGACTGTGTATGTGTATACATATTCTCTTACGTCCACTAATGCTTTTTTCACTAGTTAAATGTTCGTTTAGTCACTCAACCAGCCAAGCGGGAAGAATGACCTAAATTGTTTTT
Organism: Ornithomya fringillina; assembly: GCA_963978525.1. Classification (NCBI taxonomy): domain Eukaryota; kingdom Metazoa; phylum Arthropoda; class Insecta; order Diptera; family Hippoboscidae; genus Ornithomya; species Ornithomya fringillina. The sequence goes on along the minus strand of OZ021692.1, from coordinate 8,773,602 downwards.
TTTTTTATAATATTAATACATATTCATGTATATATATATATATATATATATATATATATTTATATGAGTGTTATAAAATTTCAATGTTCGCTTTTTATACCCTCCTTACTACAAAAATGGTTTACTAAGTTTGTCATTTCATTTGCAACACTTAGAAGCAAACGTCAGAGTATTTACAAAGTATATAAATTTTCAGTCATATTCAAAAATTTGAGTCCATTTAGACATATTTGTCCGTGCGTCTGTCTGTTGTTCGCACTTGCACGTTCGTCAATGTTGTGATATTTTGATAGTAAAATTTTATACAAACAAATATATTATTTCCTCAGCTCTTTAAATTGGGAAAAATTACTCAAGAGCCACGCCCACAATTGTTAAAAACATATTTATGTGGCACATAAATTGAAAAATTGAAAAATTAAAGTTGAAATTTTGTGTACATATATATAATTACCTCATTCATCGATGCAGTGGGCATGGTTGTATGACGGAAACGCCCCTAGTCGACAAAAATCCATTTCTTTGCCACAAAAATTTAGCAATGAAATGAAAATTTGATATAAATATAATTATATTATCCATAAATGAACGAAAAATGGACATGATCGAATAACAGCCACGCCCACAATCGATAAAAATCTATTTAAAAAGCTGAAAAATTAAGCTATGAAGTTGAAATTTAATACACAAAAAATTATAATTAACTCATTTTGTAAATGTATCAAAAATGGGCATGGCCGTAAAAGAGATACGCCCACAATTTACGAAAAAAAAATCTTATTCAGTGTAAAACTCGATTGCAAGCTGAGACGTAATACATACACTATTAGAAAGTGTACTTATGTACCAGCCACGCCCACACTTTGTATGTGAATGTGTAGGGTATTTAAGATTTAACCTAAGCCAAACTTTACTTTTTCTATTTGTTTACTTTGGCACACAAATATTTAGAGAAGTTGCTGTTCTATGTATTCAGGTGTTTACACACATACATATCAACATGTATTACATACATATACCTATGTAATATATTGTATAATTATGTAGGTATATACTATATGTAGGTATTATTCTATTGTATTGTAATTAAAGCTCCAATAATCAGTGGTGGATGGCGAGGTCGCTATTGACCAACTTTAACTCATACTAGCCCATAAACAAATACAAATACAAAAAAAATACAACACAATACAAAAAAAAAACAACCGTTACATACATAGCTTTTCAATCAAAAGTCAAATTCCTTTAGATTAACAAAACATTTAAAGCAGCAACCGAATGAACACCTATGACCACCCAATGCACGCCTTCTTCTAAAATATTGTAGGAGTGTTTGATGGTTATTCAGTATGAAGAATTCGTGACACTGATTTTTACTCTTGTAGGTCTATTTATATTCATCAAGTTAAATCATCTTCAGTTAGATTAAAAAAAAAATGAGGTCAACTGCCTCTTCAGTCTACCTTGAATGTATTGAGCGTTGCTTGTAATGGGTGTTGTAAGTTTTTACATATGTATGTTTGTGTGTTCTACAGTGAGTGTGTATATTGTCTATAGAAATTCTAAGAGTCCCTAAACCTTATACTCTAAATTCTTCTTCTTCTTCAATAATAAGTTATTATAACGATTGATTTTCTTTTTCTTCTATTTTTAGCCGTGCGTTATGGTCGCGTACCGAAACGTTCACGTGAGCTAAATGGCGGTATTACATCTTCATCCACAGACGATAGTATAACATTAACAGCAGCAGCAGCAGCAGCAGCAACAGCAACAGTAGGAGTAGCAACAGCATCAGCAATTGCTGTAACAAACTCGTGCGATTTACGGTGCGTTAGTACACCGGGCACCCCGAATACACCACAAACTCCACAAATGTGTTCCATTGCATCATCACCCTCAGAGCTGAGTGGCTGTAATGCCAACAATAATAATAACAATACAAATAGTAGCGGTCTGGGTGGTACGGGCAGTGTTAGTGGCGGCGTTGTAACCGGTCTCAGTTCACAATCATTAAACACAAATGCCCATGAAAGTCATGATGCCATGATGGGTGGTGGAACAAGTAATGAAATGTCTGTTTATGATGTCATAATGTGCGTGTCGCAGGCTCATCGCTTAAATTGCTCGTATACGGAAGAGCAGACCCGTGAACTAATGAGACGACCACTAAATGAACCACCGAATGGGGTAATGGGTTGGCTACCTATCTTTTTATCGATCCTTTAATGATATTTTTATATATATACAGGTTATGTCTACCATGCCAGACGGTTTGCAATTTCAAAAAATCTGGCTTTGGCAACAGTATGCGGCCCGGGTTACACCCGGTGTACAGAGGGTCGTTGAATTTGCTAAACGTTTGCCAGGTTTCTGTGATTTCACCCAAGACGATCAATTGATACTCATAAAAATGGGCTTTTTTGAAACGTGGCTTAGTCATGTGGCCCGATTGGTAGGAGACTCCAGCTTAACATTCGATGATGGCACCTACATAACGCGGCATCAATTAGAAATTATTTATGATGTAAGTGTTGCCTCTCTACCCTTGAAATCTAATTCAACGTTAATGTTCTTCCCATTAGACCGATTTTGTGGTTTCATTATTCAATTTTGCCCACACGCTAAACGTTTATGCTTTGAGTGATACGGAAATTGGCTTATTTTCGGCTATGGTACTGTTGGCTAGCGATCGAGCTGGCATCTCTGAACCGAAAATGATTGCCCGCACCAGGGAACGTATCACCGAAGCACTGAGAGTACAAATTGTGCGTTCACGCCCCGGCTCAACGCAAACACTACAACTGATGCCCGCTTTAGAGGCTAAAATACCTGAATTACGTTCTTTGGGAGCCAAACATAATGCCCACTGTGGTTGGCTGCGCATAGCCAAACCGCGCCTGCCACCTCTATTTGCCGAATTGTTTGACATTCCCTTGGAAGACGAATCGTAAAACTAATCCAGGGTAGTGCTGGAGGATTATTAGAACGTTTAAGCAATTGAGCAACTTGAATCAAGTAATAAGAAGCTCTACAAAATCTACCAACAATCATTTAACATTAAGAGTCTTGTATTGTAAAACACTTTCTAGGCCTGAGGCGGAACTCAAAGGCGTTAAAATGTAAGATTTTTATTGAAATATTACGAAATCCAGAACAAATTTGCCTCCATTTACTTAGGAAGCTTCTCGTAATTAATTTTTCTTTAACAAGTTTTTTGGAAAATTCATAAAACAAGTAAAAATTCATTTAGAACAAATCTTAAATACTCTTCAAATTCAAATAAAGGATTTTTTCAATAGAATCTTTACATAACATAAGTTTTCGAGCTTTAAATAATTGAGAGATTTTGGTACTTGAGATTATTTTTCATCTAAAAAAAAGTGTAAATTAGAATCTTTAGAAAAAATTGGTTACAATACGATTTGAAAAATTCCCAACGATTTCAATCGAGTGATTTAACTTATTTTATACTTATGTCTGCAATATTTCTGATACTTCACACTGGCCTAGAACCAAACAATAGTGAATATTTTGACTCGAATTTATTCGCTATAGCACGCAGAGCTTGCCGGCAGTAAGTTGCTTCCACCAATTCAGAAATGCGGTAGTAATTTATTCATAATTTTTTAACGTTGCTTGTTTTTAAACTTCAGCATGATAAAAAAGTTAAACTTGGAGGGATATTTTAACATTATCAAATCATAAAATGGGTTTAAGTATGCATTGGATTTTACAGTTTTACATTGTTATGTCCCTATTGAAAAACGTTTTATATATAATAAAGAGTGACTGATCCCTAATGGCAGCCTCTAGTTTCGATATTATGTATCAAGACGAATTTTTAGCCAAGTTATGGGCGTGTGTGTTTTCTAACCATGCCTACTTTTTTTTTTTTTTTATGTACTTTTTCAGTTCGTCTCATTCATAGAAAGTGATTTTCGAGAAAATAATGATATTTAAGATATGCTAAAAGAAATGTACTCATATGTGTTCTCCCGACAACGCGCAAAATATGTTCATATACATTAAAACTAAAACTAAAAACTAAGAACTAAAAACTCTATCACACCTATCATACATAGAAGCAGAATGAAAGAAAAAGTATTTTATCCTAATATTCATAAGGTAACCATGTGAACAAAAATATAAAAAATAACTGTTTGCCACTAAACTGAAAAACACATATACATATATATAACAAGTATGTAGTATAGAAAAACAGAAAAATACAATTTACAAATGCATTAAAAATCGAAAACAGAACTGAACTTCATGCACAACACTCTCAACAAATCATGAGCATCAAATACATTTATATATACACATACATATAAACGTACATATGTACAAAATAATGCAATATATGTAATAGGTACAATAAGATGCCACACACATATACTCACACACACTCACACATTTATTTATTAAGACAACATTATCAAAAACAACAATAATAATAACAACAACAACATTATTATCATCATGATCTTCCTTCCATGTTATATAACTATCTTATTATACTGTCTGTCTATATAATTATTATTACAATTATTATACGATGATAATGATGATGATGATGATGATGACGATGATAACAATTCATCATTCATTGTTAGGTAAATAAATTTAACTATTATTTCATAATTTGTTTCGTTTTTTATATCATTATATAATATTTTTATATTATAATAATTATTATTATTATTGTAATAAAAAAAAAATTATGATTCTCTCATGTAGTTAATAGAACATACGATGAAAGAAATTGCGCAATATTAATATTAGATCAGCATACATCCACAAATATTAACAGCAATGCACACAGAAATACTTATACATACAACCACACAAGCTATCTGGTTCTGTTTCTTACTTATCTCTTTCATAAAAAACAATTTCTCCCTTTTGCAATCAATATATCCTTCATATAAGATACTAAGGGTATACTAGGTTTGTTCTTCCCTTAGCAATATTCAGAAGGTGGCGCCAAAGACTGTATTAGCATCAAAAACTGACTTAATTTAGATTTAGGCATATATGTCCGTGTGCCTGTCTGTACTTGCTAAATGAATATTGTACAGACACTTTTAGTTTCAGCACACAGAAAACTATTTAAATTAATCAAAATGGGTTAAAGGTCAAAACTCAAAAACTCTATTATTCTGCCATAATAAAAAACTATTAAGAATTATGATTTTTCATCATATATTTTTTTTTTAATAAGACCTTACATGGGGAGGGATTGTAAAAATGGTCCAATTCGGTCCATTTTCATGAGCATTACCCTTTGGATTATATTCCCCATATACTAATTTTCATCAAAATATCTTTCAAAACAATGTAAACTTTAGGTAGAGGAAAAAACATATATATGGACTGACGGACATACCGATAGTTATGGTGAAATCGATTCAAAATGTTAATAAAAACATTTGTTATAATACAACAGATATCAAATATATTTAAATATATTAATATACTATCTACTACATGTATGGTAGAGTTTAAAAATGCTAAATTTATATGTCTGTCTGTCTGTCCTCTTCACAAATTGGAATTCTTTCCAATTTAAGATTCAATTAATACAAGAGCTGCATCCACCAGATTCTTTATGCTCCTGTACATATAATGTAACATAGTATACCTTGTCGATGATCACTCTGTACCATAAATTTCTGTATTCCTTATAGCGGAATGAACAATTTAAGTGACTGTTGTGTTTCATTGTGAGCCATTGTGAAAGATATGAACTATGAACTTATAAACTTCTCTTCGCATATATACTACACACACATTCACTCACACACACACCTATTTACTATTTGTATATACAACTTAAGTGCATACACACACTTACAAAAATTTGTAATTAAATAATTTGCAGCCTTCCATTGAATCTGATTTTAAATCAAATTGTTGTTACGAAAAATAGAAAAAAATATATGACAAAACTAATAAATAACGGAAAGATAACAATAACAACAAAAATTAAGCCATTTTTTAAAATCATTTATTCCATAAAAGGAAAAAAAAATTAAAAATTTAAAGAAATATATACTAGAAAAAGAAGAAGAAGAAAAAGAATAAAACGAAGTAACTAAAGCAAACTACAAATGCAATCTACACAATCTACATATTTTTTATTTTATTTTTAATAATTTTTTTTATTGTAATTAACTCATTAGTTAAATAAGAATTTTTAAAATAAACAAAAAACAAAAAAAAAACGTTGTTATGAAAAAATATACAATTACTTATATACATACATACATACATACACACATTTATAATTAGATAACATTTGAAATTTTATCTTAATATAAATTCGTTATATATACGTTTAGATATATACATACATACATACGTACATACACACACCCATATATATATATAGAAAAAAAGAAAGAAAGAAAGAAAGGACAACAAGTAGAGTAAACACAGACTAGTGCATAAAATCAAATCAAATCAAATCAAATGAAATTTATATTTTTTTTATATCTTTATATATGGTATACAAGTATGCATATACTTATTGTTATTGTACAATTAAATTGTGTTGCACACATTCATTGAATTAATTGGTGCTACCCCCATTACATACATATTATATATAAAAATGTTTATTTTGAAAGTGATATAAGTCCATCTATAATTTAATTTTTTTTTTAAATATTTTTTTATTTTTTATTTTTCTATAAACTCTATTTAAATGGACTTAGCCAATATTCAAAATAAATGTTTTAATATTTTATATATACATATAAAATATGAAAAAAAAAAACTAAAAGAAAAATTCACTCATACTTACATATAACACATGCCTACATTACACACACATATATATATATATATATATATATATATATATATATGTAATCATTTTAAATTAATTTAATTAATTTTTTTAAGTGTTTATTTTCTAATAAGTTTAAAAACAAAACAAAAATTTAAATAAATTGCAATAATTTTTAGTGATTTATATATTTGGAAATTATTTTTTTTTTTTTTTCAAATCCAAATCCGATTAATTATATATAAAATCGGATATAACAAATAAATCTAAATCTGCGTCTACATCTGCTTACAAACAGTGGACATATGGCAGGGACCAGATTGCTGTCTCAAATAGTGTGTGTGCTCATATTACATATCAACTTGTGGGTCGAGCTGCAGAAGTTTTTTTTTTTCTAAATTTTGGGCGTGTCCGATTAACACCGATTCGAGGGATGAATTTTTTATAAATATTTATAAAAAAAAATTCAATTTTACAGATAAATTTTTGTCATTGTTAGAGGATTTTTTGTCAATTGTGGGCGTGGCTATGAACCAATCCTGCTTGTAGACATTAGAAGTGTCTGTACAAAATTTCAGCTTAAAATTTACAAGCATAACAGTACCAACAACAGACAGACTCATGTACGAACTTGTCTAAATGGGCTGAGATTTTGTTATTGATCAAAATTATGCAGGAGATAAACAAATGATAAGAACACAATACAATCTCGCAAATCGTTGGTACTCGGTTAACGAGGGCGTGTGACGTGTTTAACGTTTCATGAGCGACAGTATCCACGGTAATGACAGCATACACAAAATATGGTAAAACATCATCGGCGAGGACAATTGTAGCCAGGCAACATAAAACTACAGCGGCAGCAGAACTCAACCTCACTTGAAAAAAACTCTTTCGAGAAAAACGTTAAGACGGGAGCTCTAAAATTAAAAAATAAATATTTTGTATGTCAAGTGTTCATATTATTTTGTCCATCCCTTGTTTATAAGTTTTAGTTGCCGTTTTTAAGTTTTTAAAAAAAAAAACAACTATTTTAATTTTTAAATTATTTATTATTATGAATACGGATTATAACTAATTAACTGAACTAAAGAATAGATTTTATAGAATTGATTTTCAAAACTAGATGTTTTCCCTATTTATAGGTTTTTCTAGTTTCTGGTTTGTGTGCATGTGATATGTGGTTTATGCGTGGGAACGCTGTTATTATGATGTGTCGATTGGACATTCGTCCAGACGACACATTTGCAAAATAAGCAGTTTTAGTAATTTCATCTTTTATACAAAGATGCATTTCATTGGAATGCGCGCCCACACATCTGTGCGATATGTTATTTTATTGAACAGAGTGCATTCCTTTTAGCAAATTCAAGGCTATGGGGACATTGCCACTTGGTTGTTTACACAAGTGTTGAAAGTATTAAATGACCGTCGCATAATTTGTCACAATTTGCTTGCACATCAAAAATGCAAGACAATGATTGTTTGGTATGGTCGATCGGACAATGTACGCTATGCATATGTATATGTATGCAACTATGTTATATTACAGACGGTTCTACAGGCGATACTATAACACCCCCACCGTTAGATCGAGACTCCGGCGAGATTTGGAGAACTGCGGACTTTTTTCTACTAAGCAAAACATATATCAATATTAATATTATTATGAACATTACAGCGTCTGTTCCCGTGTTTACAATTTTAGTGATTTTTTTTGCTTCTAATTGAGCCATCCAACATATCTTTATAATGTACATGTGCAATTGACAATTCTTCAGCCGTTAAATCGGCATAGTTCATAGACTTATTTTCTTTGATTTTTATCAACATTTCGGGTATTATAATTTCGTCATGAATTCTTATTACATAATTAGTGTAGTTCTTTTTTCTTATTTCTACAAAACAATTAAAAAATTTTAATAAAAATGTTCCTTGGAACTGTTTTTGTTTCTTATGACAATTTGTTCTTATACTTTCATTAAAATTCATAAATATCAAAAATCCTGAATTTATCTCTTTGACACTACTTTGGTTACAATTTTTCATTTGGCAATTTGCCTCATTATTATTTATTATGTTAGATAGGCACTTATCTTCTAAACTTATTAAGTTATTTCTTAAATTTTTAAATACATTTTTATTATATATATTATTATATTTGTCTAATAATATTTCTTCATGAGAGAGTCGTATGCATTTGTTATTTCCATTAGGCATGGGTACAAAAATCATTTTAGTGTATGTATCATTTTCGAATTTTGGGACCAAAATTGTTATAATTATTGTTTCGTCAAAGATTCTAACAGTGACTCTTAAATTATTGTAGGTATCTAAGTCGTTGATTATGTGTAACTCTTTTTCTGTCAATATGCCGGGTGCCACTATACCTAGTTTACTAGTAAAAAGTATTTGGGTTATGTCATCTACGTGGTCACGCAACATTGCAATGTCATTGTTAATTTGGAAAATTTGTTCTAGTAAAGTTATTTCATCTTCTGCGTGGCCTATCCTAACAGCCAACACATTTTTTAGTTTATTAATACAACTAGCAACCCTTGATTGCTGACTATTAATATGTGAAGTTATATTTTGAATTTGGTCGGACAAAACGTTACCAAGGTTTATCAATGAGTCAACTTTATTTTCATTGTTTCTAGCATCACTTGTCAAGTTTCTTAATGTTTCGTAAATTTGTTGTTCGTCATCACTGTCCATTGTGCCTGCAATATATTTTAATCCTTTACCCACAAAATTTGCCAACCCTCTCTTATTTCTATGTATAGGTACCAAATTATTTATTTTTGTTTTTAAAATAATCAGATTACTATGTAGATACGGTCATTAATATTGGTTTAGGCCTTACGGACAATGTTAAATTATTTATGTTTTGTTTTATTATATCAGTACTTTCTCTATACTTAGTTATATTTATTAAGTGTATTATTTTCTCGTAGTTATTAATTAGTTTGACCTCATCCTGTCTTATGGGTAAGTAGCCATGATTATTTGTGAGGTCCTGGTAGTCAACATATTGTGTTGAATACAATGGTAAACCCAATAGCAGAATTATGATTTGTAGCAACATCCCTAAAAGATAATAGCTTTTATAATTTGCTTTTATATATCTTAATATTTAATACATTTATTCGTCATTAATTTTCTCACTTTCCAAAACCTTTAGTTTTGGTTAAAAGTTTGCATTTCTCTCTAAACCAAAATAAAATATTCATTTTTTTTCACATTAAACGTTCTACAGTGTTTTTGTGATAAATATATTTGTTTTTACTATTCTCCCAATGTTGAGGTCGGTCAGTTAATTCTGTAAGAGGTCATTGCCTTATTTTTGTTTCTTTATTCTGTTTACGATTTTATAACGCATCAACACGCTCGCGCGTCAACATGCGTCATTATTTTTTTGTTTTGTTTACAAACCTATTCATTTACATATTCTGCTGAGCAAGATGCTCACTGTGAGTGCGTTTGTTTACGTTAGGTAGGGCGATCTCGTCTACCAGTGGTATATGTCAACACTGCAAGATTGTATGCCGCTTTATTTCGGATATTCTATTTCGTTATTATGGAGAGGTATACACATTAAGGAATGTGATGTATCAGAGTGGGTAAATGATTTAGTTTATTATTATTATTATTATTATTGATCTTGGTGGCATCTGATTTCTTCTGATTCAGCTTTTCTTGGGTATAAATTAGATTCATTTTCTCTATTACTTATTCAATACTTTGACAAGTTTTTATTTTATTGGATATGTTTCCTTTTGTTATTCTACAAGGGTAAATGTTCTTTCCTTTATCATATTCGCTGATTTCTAATTTCTTTGCAACGCTACATGGGTGCCTTTATTATTTATTAATTCCTTGATTTTTGTTCAATAGATTATTCATTGTATTTGTTATACAAATATTTATTAATTTTTATTTTTCTTCTAGTGATTGATTATTTATTCGTACGGGATGTCATCAGTGTAGGTGTATTTATATATTTCTTTTCAATTATACATTTCATTAATTACCATCAATCAACTAAGCTTTTATAATTTTTTATGCTGTATTCTGAAGTTGGTTCAAATCATTGTCCATACCTCCTATATTGTCGTTATCTATTCCCACATTTGCATTAGTAAATTTCTTTTTTCTTTTAATGTGTCCTCTATAATATTTATGTCCTTTAGCGGTTATTACATGGTCGTCGTCTAATTTGCGTACGTTTACCTTCCTAAATTTGGTATAATTTTTACCTCCTCTAACTTCTTTAATATATATGGGACCTTCTATGACTTCGTTATCGTCACGTTTTTCATTAAGTTTATTTATTGTTCTCTCTTTAATCTTTTCTATTTTTTCTTTAATAATAAGATATTCATCTGGAATTATATTCCCTGTTATAAAATCGATTGGCTTTACTCCTATTGTGGAGTGCATTGAATTGTTATAGTACATAATAATTCTATAAATTTTTTCTTCGACTGTTTCTAAGTCATTTTCTGGATCGTGTTTTAACAATCTAATATGTTCGTTTATTGTGTTATGCAATCGCTCAACATCGGCGTTTGACGTATGATTATTGTTAGAAGTATAATGTATCTCTATATTCTGTTCTCTTAAAAATTCCATTAATGGTAATGCTTTGAATCCTAATTCATTGTCTACAATTATCTTATCTATATGTCCGTATGATCCTAAGTATTGGGTCAGAGTTAGTTTGAATTCTGTCCAAGATCTATTTTGGATTTTATATGCCTGTGCATATTTAGAGAATTTATCGACAAATGTCAAAAACAATGTTTTATTCAAACTATAGAATACATCTATGTGTATTATTTCTCTTGGTTTGTTTGGTGTTTCTGTCACCTTAAATTTTAATTTTAGAGGGTTTCTGTCATATTTTTCTTTATTACAAATATCACAATTGTTTATATATTGTGTAATACGTCGTTTTAATTGTGGGTGATATATTTGTTCTTTTAATTGAGCCAGGTTTTCATTTATTCCTCTATGATTATTTTTCTTATGCTCTTGTTCGATCAATGTTGTCAATTCGTTTTCATCTGTGATGTCTCTTAACAATTTCTTACATCTTAATATTTTAAAATTTCTATTGTGGCTATTACTAAAATATTGTAAAGCAACTTCTTTGAATCGTTCGAAAATCGTTTCGTCTGTTATATGTATTGCATTTAACTTATTTGGGTTAAAATGATTCCTTATGAGGGTTATCACGGTATTTTCATCGAATTCTTTCGCGTATACGGTTTTCCTTTTCGAATTAAACATTTCTGAATTTCTGATTCGCAATGATCCAGAGTTTGTTTTAATGAATATTATCTGATTTTTATAGTAGTTAACAGGACAATCTGTTTCGGTAATTATGTCAGCGTTCTCTTCTAAATTTATTTCTATTCTAGACAAAGCGTCTGCATTTCCGTTCTGTACGCCTTTTTTATATACGATCTGGTAATCGTACTCTTGTAGGCGTAATCGCCAACGAACCAATTTTGAATTGGGTTCTTTGACTGAAAACAACCATGTCAACGGTCTGTGGTCTGTTTCTATCAAAAATTTCCTTCCAAATAAATATGGTCTAAAATGTTTAGTAGCCCATACTATGGCTAATAATTCTTTTTCGATTGTACTGTAATTCTTCTCGTGTTGATTCAATGTTCTACTTGCGTAGCATATTGGATGCCCTTCTTGTGATAGTACAGCTCCTAAAGCTATATTACTGGCATCTGTTTGAAGTGTGAATTGTTTCTCGAAATTGGGATAAATCAAAACAGGGTGGTTAACGATTATTCGTTTCAGGGTTTCAAAACTCTTTACATATTGTTCATCCTTAACATTTATTTCTTTAGTATCCTTCTTTAGATACTTTAACATAGGCTTTGCAATACCTGAGAAATCTTTTATAAATTTTCTATAATAACCTGCTAGTCCAATAAACTGTTGGATTTCTTTTTTCGACTTTGGTAGTGGAAATTTAATTATTGCTTCTATTTTGTTAGGGTTTGGTTTTATACCGTCTTGAGTTACAATATGGCCTAAAAATTCGGCTTCTCTTTTCATGAATTCGCATTTATCTAGTTGTATTTTTAAATTAGCCTCTCGTAATCTTTGAAATATTTTCCTCAATGAAACTAAGTGTTCTTGGAGTGAGGTGGAAAAAATAATTATGTCATCTAGATAAACCAAACAGATTTTATTAATGTAGTCATGCAGTACGTTGTTCATTAGTCTCTGAAATGTCGCTGGTGCTGTTTTTAGTCCAAAAGGCATACGTACGAATTCGTAGTGCCCATTCTCTACACTAAATGCTGTTTTATGTATGTCATTTTTATTTATTTCGATCTGGTGGAATCCCTTGGCCAAATCTAAAGTGGTGAAGTACATGCTTCTTCCCAATTTTTCCAATATTTCATCAATATTAGGAATTGGATATTTATCATCTACTGTAATTTCATTTAACTTCCTATAATCAACAACAAGTCTCCATTTTTGTTTACCGCTTGCGTCCAATTTTTTAGGAACTATCCAAACGGGTGCCGAATATGGAGAGTGGCTGTGCCTAATTATTCTATTGTTCAACATTTCATTTATCTGTCTGTGTACTTCGTCTTTATGTATGTAAGGATATCTATAAGTCTTTACAAAGATTGGGTCATTAGTTGTTGTTCTGATTTCATGCTTTATTGCATTAGTGAATGTTAAATCAGAATCTTCCGTATAAAAAACATCTTCGTATGAACTAGTCAACTTCATTAAGTTATACTTTTCTTCCTTATTCAAATGGTCTGTTCGTAATTCCCTACTAATGTCGTTTCTCAAAGATTTGTCCGTATCATATATGTGAAAATTCTCCTTAGTTACCTTTTCTGTCTCTAATGTAGGAAATTTAACAATGCTTGGGCATTCGATATTTGCGTTTACTATTGCTTTAATTTCATAGTTCTCTGCCTCGTATACTCCTTCTTTTATTTCTACTTTATTATTTTTTGATATCTTTTTCTTTATGTAGACCAATCCGTCCTTATGTTGCGTATATAGGTTTAACTTATAGGTTCCTGATTTATTAAAAGAATACTCTCTGTCCTCATGTCCAAATTGTAGGGGTACTTTTTTACCTTCTACATGTAATATATTTTTCTTTAGGTCTATCACTGCTCCTAATTGCAAAAGAATATTATTTCCTATTATCCCATCGTACTTATCATGAAATTGGCAAACTAAAAATTGTACTCTTTGTTTATCGTTGCCTAATTCTTTAAACAGAGGTATAGAAACTGTTTCATTCACCTCTATTGTATGTTGTAAAGTTTTTATTATTGTAAGTTCTGTAGGAGTTTTCCATTTTGGGTTACAAAGTCCCGGATTAATTATTGAGTGGGTGGCTCCCGTATCGATCAAGAACTTTAGTGGGGCTATTTTTGCTTCTACAGTTATATACGGAAGTCCTCCATTGAGGCATGTTCCTGAAAATTTTCTGTTATTTGGGCATTGCGTTGTACATTATATTTATTTCTGTCGTTATTGTTTTGGTTTTGTGTACGTCTGTTAGGTCTTATTTGTTCAGTACGTACGTTGTTAATGTCCATGGGTTCTGGACGATTCTGGGGAATCATATTACGCGGATTAAAGACGTTATTTGTAGGTCTGTTAATTGGATTTTGATTCGGATTCGGATTTTGATTATTGGTATTAAATTGCCTGGTTGGCTGATAGTTGTATTGGGGGTTATTGAAATTTCGGTTATGGTTATTATTATAACTAGGATTTTGGTTTCCGTTATTGTTATTTCTGTTGTTATTATTTTGCCTAATATAATTATTAGGTCTATAATTATTATTATTATAATTATTATAATTATGATTTCGATTTCTGTTCTGATTAAAATTACTGTTGTATGTATTATTATTATATCCACGGTTATAGTTTTGTTTATTATAATTATTGTAGCGTGGATTCTGATAACTATCCTTAGACTTGCTTTCTGTTGGTCTATGTAATTTGTCATAACCTCCCTCATACAGTATGTCCATAGCATACTCTAATGAACCTGGATTTCTACACATAAGTATAGTTTTCATGGGCTCAGCCATTTTACTTTTAAAAATATTAAGTGCAGTTTTCTTATTACTGGTTATAACTCCAACCAAAATATTTGTGTCTTCCGTTGAGGTGGCTGTTCTATTATTCAAGTCTCTTAATCTTTCCTTAATTTCGTTATAAAACGTCAAGCAATTACCCTTATAGGTCACAGCGCGTAACTCGTCGTAAAGTTCTTCTATGGATTTTCTTTCTCCAAAATTATTTAATAATGCTGTCTTAATATCTGTCCATGAACTTAAATGACTGTTAATTTCTAAAATTTCTCTAGCCTTACCTCTAGTTTTGCTTTTTATTAGGTCTGAAAAAATCGATTGCTGTACAACGTCATAGTGTTGCAAAACAGGATGTACCCTGTCAATCAGTGTCACAAAAGTGTGTAAGTCGTCCTTGTTACCGTCAAAAATAGGTAAATTGCCCAAAAATTTAAATGGGTCAATGTCTGGCAATTGTATTTGTCGTTCTGTTGCCATTTTGAAAATTCAAATAAGTGCACAACTCTCAAATTTACAATTTTAAGATTTTAATTCAATTCAATTCTTACTTCCTAAGAAACAAGATTTTAAAATTCGCTTTTTCTTCTATTTACCTTTCAAAGGTGATTTATTTTAGTATAAACGTTTCAAAAATCTAACTTCTCAAAAAAAAAAAATTTTTCTCTTGTTTTTATCTTCTACGAGTGTTTTCCATTTCACGTAAAAAAAATTTTCTAATATTTCACTTTATATTATCTTATCGTATATAAGCACTCTACTCACTGATATTCTTTTTGTTACTTGATGCTGTTGCTAATGTTGTTGATATTGTTGTTGTTGCTGATGTTGCTAATGTTGTTGATATTGTTGATATTGTTGATATTGTTGATATTGTTGATATTGTTGATATTGTTGATATTGTTGATGTTGCTGATGTTGCTAATGTTGTTTAAGTTTCTGATACCCTTTGGCTGGGTCGTGAGGTCTTCCTTCAATACTTGGCTTTTTTTTTTTTTTTTTTTTTTTTTTCTAAATACCCTTTGGCTGGGTTGTGAGGTCTTCCTTCAATACTTGGTTTTTTTTTTTTTATATACCCTTTGGCTGGGTTGTGAGGTCTTCTATTTTTTATTTTTTATTTTTTTATTATTTTTTTTTTTTTTTATTTTGCGATTTACATTCGCGTTTTATTGATCAATAATTTTTTATTGCGATTTGCGTTCGCACTTTATTGATCAATATATATTTTTTCGCGTTTTTAAGGGATCATCGTAGATCCTTTACCGACTGCGCCAGTTTTAGTTGCCGTTTTTAAGTTTTTAAAAAAAAAAACAACTATTTTAATTTTTAAATTATTTATTATTATGAATACGGATTATAACTAATTAACTGAACTAAAGAATAGATTTTATAGAATTGATTTTCAAAACTAGATGTTTTCCCTATTTATAGGTTTTTCTAGTTTCTGGTTTGTGTGCATGTGATATGTGGTTTATGCGTGGGAACGCTGTTATTATGATGTGTCGATTGGACATTCGTCCAGACGACACATTTGCAAAATAAGCAGTTTTAGTAATTTCATCTTTTATACAAAGATGCATTTCATTGGAATGCGCGCCCACACATCTGTGCGATATGTTATTTTATTGAACAGAGTGCATTCCTTTTAGCAAATTCAAGGCTATGGGGACATTGCCACTTGGTTGTTTACACAAGTGTTGAAAGTATTAAATGACCGTCGCATAATTTGTCACAATTTGCTTGCACATCAAAAATGCAAGACAATGATTGTTTGGTATGGTCGATCGGACAATGTACGCTATGCATATGTATATGTATGCAACTATGTTATATTACAGACGGTTCTACAGGCGATACTATAACATTTATACTCTGTAAAGTGTTGTAAACCCATTAAAAAACTTAATATACCCCCTCTCAGATAAGCCACACTTAACATCATATGTACGCTAACTTCACACATACACATACGCCTACCTACATATATAATAGATAATCTTCAAAAAGTAGAAAAATTTATCGTTAAAAAATCAATACTTTTAAAGTGAAAATGTGTCAAATTTATTATTTTTTTACAATATATAGCAAAAAAAAATATTTGGTAATATTTCTTAAAAGAAAAAAAAAAAAGAAGAAACACAATATCTACTATTTACTAGTTAAACTAGTTAAAATAAATTGTTTTTTATTAAGAAAATATATAAATAAAGAGTGAGAGAGAGAGAGAGAGAGAGAGAGAGAGAGAGAGAAGGAGAGAGTGTGTTAGTGTATATATATAAAAAGAAACGCACACTTACACTTTTTTTATGAATCCTAAATATTAAAAAATAAACAACAACAATGTTAATGATATAATTCATTATTTATTGTATTAATGGTTAAAGAACAAATAAAATAAAAATAGAACATAATTCTAATGTTATATACATATAATGTAACAGTGATTTTTCTCCTTAGCTCTTTACTAAATGTCTCTCTGTCTAAAGTATATAAATTCCTTCTCTCAAATTATAGATAAAATAATAATAATAATAAAGAGAACAAAAAAACTCGCTCTTATCTAGTTAATCAATGTGAACCGAATTAACTAACGAACAAAAGACAAAAAAAAAGTTGGCATCGACTCGCTTAAATTCTCACTAATCCTAATGCAAAAATAAAATATGCATACATACACCATAGTAGCATTCGCTTACAGTTTATATATGTGTATAAATTATAACTGTAACTCATAAATAGTGTGATTTATATTTTTTTTTATTTAATTTTTTTTTTTAAATTCATTAAATTACAACAAATCGAGACGAATAAAGTGAACAATATAAACATGAAAAATATTTATGCTTAATAACTGTTGTTTCAAGGTTAGACAAACTAACTGATTAATCGTCTCTTGGCTGTGGATAGAATTGCGTTAAAGTTTGTGATAATTCTTTGGCCAATTCAGGTGAGGCGGCAGCTAAAACGCGTCGTGACATTAAATCAAATGGTCCACCAGCTGGATCGATAACAACACCGCCTGCCTCACGAACTATTAAATCGGCCGCACAAACGTCCCAAGCATGTATACCAAATTCATAGTAAACGTCGGCTGCTCCCAAGCCCACCATAGCCATATTTAAAGCAGCCGAACCCAACATTCGTATACTATTTATTTACATAAAATACAAATCAATAAATAAATCTCAATCAATACCATTCCCCCTCTTACCCATGAACTATAGGTACCAATTTAGCATAGTTTTCTTGTACAACTTTCAATTTGTCTGGATCTCGAGAGGTGCCGTATTCACTTGTTACCAAAGCTTTACACAATTTCGTTTCACCACTCACTTTGATCTGTTTATCATTATAAAATGCTCCTTGTCCTCGGCGGGCATAAAATGATTGCGCTAACATGGGATTGTATACATAAGCTAATTCGGTGACTTTATTAACAAGCAAACCCACTGATATGGAGGAATGTGGATAAGCATGAACAAAATTCATGGTACCATCTACTGGATCTATTATCCATGTCGGTGATGTGGTAAGTTTGGGTGCACCTATACTACTGCTTTCTTCTTCCCCAATAAATCTTTAATTTTATAAATTTTTTTTTTTTTTATTTTTTATATATAAGTCGCAAGTAAAATATATTGGAAAGCTTACTTATGATCTGGAAACTCTTTTAAAATGCCTTGCATTAACAATTGTTCCACTTCTTTATCAGTCTCAGTGACCAAATCGATATCATATTCCTTAGCTACTGCATCTTTTCGTGTGTCATTACGTTTTCGTATAATCTAAAATTAACACAAAACTATGTTAACATTGAATTTTTTTTGTTTTTTTGTTTTTTTCAAAACCCACCTCACCGGCTTTATTAATTAAATCACTTATCACTTGATGACACTTGTCCAAATCAACTGCTATACTTTGGGACGCCATTTTCATACAATTATGCAAACTAATTTTATTTTGTCTAAGCAGTGCTTTTTTATAAGCATTTAAAAACCACAAAAAATATAATTTTCTTTATCACTTATCTTAACCACTGGATTTATTTGTGTTCGCTTTAATTAAATTATACATTACTACTGCAACAATAACAAAGTCCAACTTGATTTAATTACATGATTGTGAATGATTGTGAATGATGTGTCAAAAAAACTTTGCCCTTTAACACAATTTACAAAACTGAACAGAGTTGATTTTTATTAGAGAAGGTATTGATATTTATTGGTTGTAATCTCTAATATATGTTATACAAATATTTAAAAAAGGTGCACACTATCTTTTTAATATATATATCCCGATTATATATACTCGTTAAAGTGTGACTTGTGGTACTTACAAGTATATTTCATCATAACGTTGTCTATACCGAGTTTAGACCAAAAAATATAAAAAAATGTACAAAGAAGAAGAAGAATTATTCTCTCTACTCAAAAGCACAGTCAGAATTGATTAATTTCATTTCATAATAATCGCGGTAAGCAATATTTTATTTAATTTTATTTATGCATTGTTTTATAAATAACACACACATTCATACATATACACGTATATAGATTATATAATATTATTTTGCTACAATATAATATTTCTTGTTCTTTCTTTTATTGTACAAAAACACACATCCATTATGACACATCCTTTACATAGCATATTCATTATCATTCATTCATTAGCATTCATTGACGTATATATGTAAGTAGACTCCGTATTCTCAGCTAAATAGTTTCCCTGACATGAACTGATTTAATAGATGGTTGGCTTCCTCTTCCTGCTGTCAAACTTCCGTATCGCATTTATGTTAAATGAATTCAATTCTTTTGATACACTCAAACAAACTTGTCCTAATCAGTAGTATTATTCATATTTTTTTATATATTTTTTTGTTTTAGTACGGATTTTTTTCACTTTTATTAACTAAATAGATGCATTCATGATATGTATTTGTTGCTAAAGTCTTTTTTTTTTTGTACATACATAAA
Organism: Ornithomya fringillina; assembly: GCA_963978525.1. NCBI lineage: Eukaryota > Metazoa > Arthropoda > Insecta > Diptera > Hippoboscidae > Ornithomya > Ornithomya fringillina. The sequence continues at coordinate 8,753,716 of OZ021692.1, read as the reverse complement.
TTCATTGACTATTAAGGTAAGCAGTTCACTAGAATCTACAGTGCTGGTCCCTTGAATAGGTTAAAACTTTTTGAGTGGCATTAATTTTTCTTTCTCTAGATTTAGAAACATTTTAATGGCGCGGTTTAATAAAAGGACCTATTGGGTATATATCCTCAAAAATAGAAAAAATAGAAATTAAAAAAAATATATTTTGTATTATACACAATAGATTCATATATTAAACTGCATCATTAAATTGTTTTTAAATTCAAAGAAAGCAAAAAAAAAAAAATACTACTGAAAATGTCATTTTATGATCAAGTGACTAGCACTGTACTTTCATATCTAAATGTTATTCTTAATACATTTAACTTTTACAAATTTGTTATCCTTAATTATATTATTATATTTAATATATATGTAGTTGTTTGTAAATTAATTAAAGTGTTATGATGCCATACGACTTGTCTCTCCAATATGACAGATTTACATAGACAGCCGACAAATATCTTATATGTGGCTCGTGGTGTGTATCCAATATCTAATCTAGAATGTTGGAAATCTCCTTGATAACGGGATGTGAAATAAATTTAGTTTGTCTCAACTGTCTACAACGAAACATGATGTGGCAGCTGGCCTAATACATTTTTTTTTATTTGAATATAATGTTTAATGAAATTTTGAAACCAAATATTGAACATACAATGCTTTTTTGTACCCTACACCACTCAGAGATATATTAATATTATACGGCTAAGAAGGAATTCATGATGTTTTTATAAATAACTGCTCATTAGAAGTGATTTAGTGAAATGTCTGAATGTCCGCATTTAAACTAAACCAAAATTTTCATGAATAGACGGAAAGTTTTTGAGAAATTTTAATATAATTTAATATAATGCTACACTCGCTTATACTCCTCCTCTCTACTTATGAAAAATTTTCAAAAATTTACTTTTTTTATTTTTTCATGACAAAAACTAGAATTGACTTAAACGTCTACCTAAATGAACTATAATTCGTTATAATTAAAAATAGTTTGTTTTGTTTTTGAATTACGGTACATTCAGAGAAGAACTTTGAGAACTGATGTAGGGCAGTAAATGGTCGACCATTACCGGCCATTGTTTACGTAAATAGTTTTAAAATATATGTTGATTAATTTTATTTGTAACTTCACATTAACTTACATACACACATATATAGCTAATAATATAATAATATTATTACATTAACTACTCAACATCATTTCAAGGCCAACAATACAAGAACATGTAACAAAAACTCAATCAAAATACATGCAGAATTATAATTTTATTTATTGCATATAAAAATGTTCATAATAAACGAATTTAATGTAAAATCTTTACTCTAGCAGATGAACTTTTCGTTGGAGCGCACACACTATATAGAAAGGAAAACTTTTGAGTGTAAGTCAAAGAATGTTCAAGCTATTTAATACCCTACTTTATTTACTTCGACAAATTATACAAAAATTATTTATAGTTGTCTTATGAATCCTTATCGTGACCTATCATTATATGGAAAGGTATTCTAAAATTAATCCGATCAGGTTCAAATTTGTTACAGTTATTTATTAAGCTAATTAACTATTCTTCACCAAATTTTGTCAAAAAATATTAAGAATTGCAATTTTTTGTTTTAAAAAAAATATAAACGTTATATGGGGAGAGATCCTAATAATGGTGCAATTTGAACCATTTGCAATAGTTTAACCCTTTGGGTCAAAGCACGCCTTTGTACCAAATTTCATGGAAATATTTTAAAAACTGTAGCCAATATCTTGTGAACAAATTTACATAGATACACAGATGGATAAATGGACCGATGGACATGATTAAAGAGATTCTAATTTTGATTTTGAATCGATCGATATAATAAAAGTTGAATCCACCGTTAGACATTTAAGTGTTACAAATATTCAAACAAATCTTATATACCCAACCTTTGCCACAAGTGGTGTAGGGTGTTAGAAAATCAATATCAAGATAATAAGAAAGATTTTCTTGAAAGAACTTTCAATAGGATTCCATTTCGCTATAAACGAAATTTATCTCAACTAGTTTTCAATCATTGTAAAAATTGTTTTCACTTGGGCTGAGAAGCCTGAAATATATTCAATCTAAATTTATAAAGACCTTAAGGAAAAGTAATTGAACTAATTTCTAAACTCATAAGAAAGTTAAGGCCAAAAATTCAAATTTAATTAACAGCCTTAATCACTTAATTCTTTATAAAACCGTTTTAACAATATGCTTGACACAACTATTAAGCGTGTCTACTTGTTATTTTATAACAATTGACAATGACCGGTTCTTTACAATGTTCTAATCCACAATGCTCTGTGAACAATATTTTATAAAAATACATCCGCTAGCGGTAATGAAACGATAAAATATAACTTTAACATAAAATTCGTGACCACATAAATATTTGAACATTGTTTGTATGGGCGTGTATGCGTATGGATGTGTGTGTGTGTGTGCGCGCGCTCTTTAAGTTTCTATATCATTTTAGTTTGTTTTTTTAAATAACTATAAATCACATTTGTTGTTTAATGTAAACAAAAAAAAAAAAAAAAATTAACAAAAAAAATTAAAACAACAGCATCACAAAAAAATATTTCCTTATATTTTATAATAATTTCTATAAAATAAGAAACAATCTTTAAGATGGGATTGGTGTGTATGTGTGTGTTTGTGTTTGTGTATTAATAATTACTTAACAACTAAACTTAGCGTGATGTAATTAACAAATCTACAATTTTCAAATAAATAGGAAATAAAGCACAAAAACAAAAACAAAAAATAATAAACATTGATTTACTAGCAATTAAGATATTTTCTGCTTAAAGCAATTTACATACAGGGCATGCCGCCGCTTAGATGAAATTATTAAATTGAACCAATAATTCCTTCTCCATTCTCTACCACTTCTCATAATCATCAAAATATTAAGTAACTTGTTTATGTCTTTTCTTTTTCTTCTTCTTCTTCTTCTTTACTGAGCCTCCTGCGGGCGATTGTTAAACAGCTGCTGTACAATGCTTTCATCGGCCAATGTAGAAATATCGCCAACGTTTCTATCATTTGCAGCAATTTTCCTTAAAATTCTTCGCATAATTTTACCGGAACGTGTCTTAGGTAGGCCGGGTGCATTTTGCACCACATCCGGCATTGCAAACGGTCCAATACGTTCTCTCACCAATTTCTTCAATTCGGCCACCAATCTGGGATCAAATGTTTCATTCTCATTGGGCGTTATAAAACAATATAAACATTCGCCTTTGACGGGATGTGGCCGTGAAACTACTGCCGCTTCAGCTACCCGGTTATGTTCGGTAAGGACCGCTTCCACTTCAGCTGTCGACATCAGATGACCGGATACATTAAGCATATCATCTACACGACCAGTTATCCAAAGATAACCATCATTATCTCTGCGGGCCCCATCTCCAGTACAATAGTAACCGGGAAATTTTGTGAAATAAGTCTCTTCGTAGCGAGCATGATTGTTAAAGAGAGTACGCATCATACCGGGCCAGGGTTGGGAAAATACTAAATAACCTTCACCTTCACCTTTAATTTCAGCGCCATTCTCATCAAGTAATGTGGGTTTAACACCAAAGAATGGAAAGGACTACGAAACAAAAAAATTAATAACGTTTAATATGATAGAGTGAACAAATTGCTATGTGGGTAAGTTTGTTATTCCATTTTCAATACTTAGGTGGAAGCCTCAGAGATCCTACCAAGTATATATACTTGATCAGCTTCACAAACTGAGGTAGGTTAGGTATGTGTCCGTACGTCCGTTTATTGTTGACACTCTCATCGTCGTAAATTTTAAGATATTCAAATGAAATTTTGTACAGAGACTTCTATTTCAGATTACTATTGAAATTAAGCAAAATTGATCAAAAGCCACGCCCACAATTTATCAAAAATCTATATATCTGATACAAAAATAGAGCTTTTAAGATGAAATTTGATATATGTATCTATAATTACTCCGTTTATCTATGTTATAAAAATGGGCGTGGTAGGATAACAGAGATGCCCATAATCCATAAAAAACTGCATTCAGCGTAAAACACGATTTGCAAAATATAACTCGTTGTATACGTTAGAGGGCGCAATCATGTACCTGCCACACCCCTTTGGCCTATGCCCAATTTAATTTTATTGCTTCTTTTAATATATAAATATTAAATAATACTTACAGCTGATCCGGGCTTCATTGGTGTTGCTCCCGGTAATGGTGTAATAACATGGCCACCAGTTTCCGTTTGCCAAAATGTATCCACAATGGAACACTTGTCTTTACCTATATAACGATAATACCAAATCCAGGCCTCAGGATTTATCGGTTCACCGACACTACCTAGAATTCTATTCAAAGAAGAAAAAAAAAGGTCTTAATACAGAACGCTCCATAAAAATTACTTCAATTTTATTTTTACTTTAACGTGTCAAGTTTGTGCTTTAAAACCGGCTCTTCACCAAACTTCATAAGAGCTCTTATGGCGGTGGGTGCTGTATAAAATTGGCTAACCTTATACTTATCGATAATCTCCCAATAACGATCGTTGCCCGGATAAAAGGGAGTGCCTTCAAACTAAGAAGATACACGAAAAATACTGATTCAAAAACGAGCTGAAGGGGAGAAAAGGAAAAAGGCGTCTCACCATAACTGATGTAGCACCATTTGCCAAGGGACCATACACTACATATGTATGACCTGTGATCCAACCAATATCGGCAGTACACCAATAAATATCGCCCGGTTTATAATCGAAAACAATTTTAAACGTTGTTGCTGCATACAGTAAATAACCGGCCGTAGTATGTAAAACACCTTTCGGCTTCCCAGTGGAACCACTTGTATATAACATAAATAATGGATCTTCAGCATCCATCCATTCTGGATAACAGGCGGCCTCTTTATCCTCCATTTCATCGTGCCACCAATAATCACGATCATCTGTCCACGGTATGTCCTGTTCAACATAATTCTCTTGGCAAGGTGTTACTCTCTTTAAATGTGACACCACTATACACGTTTCCACGGAATGACCCATTTGTTCAACTTTCTCTAAAGCCACATCACATAAAGCCTTCAAATATAAAGGTTTCTCGCCCCGCCAAGCACCATCAGCCGTTATTAATATTTTCGCCTTACAATCGAACATACGTTCGGCTAACGAATCCGGTGAGAAGCCGGCAAATACTATGGAATGTACAGCACCAATGCGAGCACATGCCAACATGGCAATTGGCAACTCCAAAATCATGGGCATATAAATTGAAACTCGATCTCCCTTCTGAATGCCGTGCTCTTTGAGAACGTTGGCGAAACGGCAAACTTCCTCTAAGAGTTTGCGATAAGTCAGGCCACGTGAATAATCATCCGTATGATTACCTTCCCTAAAAAAAAATTTCAGAAAAAAATTCGATTTTTCTTCTTCTATATAATGTACAAATTCAATCTTATTGTGCAAGTTGTCGTTGTCTATTTCTTGTCGCTTTCGCTGCCGTTTGTTGTCGCCGAATTTCGTCCAACATTCGGCATTATATAGCATCCAATTTATGCCGAACTTTAAGGAGAAGAATGGCGGGAAAAAAGTAACAAACACGATCTAGTATTAACAGAATCAAAATCTGAATCGATTTAACCATGTCCGTTTGTAAGTTCATGTAAATTTGTGAATTTTTTGACATATTTCGATGAAATTTGGTACAAGAACATATATTGGTGCAAAGAAAACAACCCTATTGAAAAAGGAGCAAATTCAACCATTTTTAGAACCCCTCCCCATATAACGATCTATTATAATGGAAGTCTTTATGTAGCAAAAATTCGCAATTCTTCATATGTTTTGGCAAAATTTGGTAAAGAATAGTGAATTGCTATAATATTTAACTAAACTAAATTTGAACCCGATAGGACTAATTTAAGAATCCCCCTCCATGCAACGGTCTCATTTTAAATAAGTCTTTATATGACAAAAAATCACAATTCCTAATATTTTCGGTTAAAATTTAGTGAAGAATAATTAATTTGCACAATAATTGACTGTAACAAGTTTGATCCCGATTGGACTATTTTTAGAACCTCTTTCCGTAAAATATCTATAAAGCCTCTCAATTTACTGATACAACTTCACAAATTGTAGCATAATTTGTGATGTAGGATACTATATTAGCGGCCTTGACCTACTCTAACAGTTTCACTTCTTTTTAATTAGTCTTTAGCTTAAATTGGATGAAATTACATAAATCGTATAAACAGATAAAATCAGTATATGTATCTTTATATATATACATATGTATATATAGATGGTATTTATATATGTCTGTAATACCACAATAATTGGACAATTTCATTACATAGCAACTCAATCAAGTAATGAAACCGTTATGCAAATTATGTCGCCATCAAAACGAGCGCATTCCTTACTTGCGCTGTAATTTACTTAATTTATGGTCGCACGGGTTCTTTAATACATAATCAATGAGCTACCCGATCGCTTCAATAAAAAACATTACTACTCATAATACATTTATAAAAATTTTTTTAAATAAAATACATAATTAGCGAACTGTATATTTCTCTTCGCTAGATGTTTTCTTAATACCATTATATTTACCGTTACGTTTGAGTAAATTTGAAGATATTTTCTCTTCTTCTATAATCTGCACTACCTGCTGTACTTGAAATCTTACGACTTATCAAAAATGTATCAACTCTGAAATCTGTTTATGGTAACGTTATGGTAATGGTCACAAAGAAAAATGCTTCGCAATGGTTTGATAGTCTAATTATTAGTCATTTGACATATGTAATGGAATTAATGGAAATTATTTTAATTATTTTCGTTATTCCGTTACGTATAAAATTGTCGTATTATTTATATATATGTGCATAAATTAAAAATATTGGAATTTACAAATTGCTCAAATACGTATATTTCAACCTTTGCACTGGAATGGGTATTCTAAATATTTAATGTGTGCCAATAGTGTATACATATACATAGAAGAAGCTTTCGTATATAGTATATAGATGATATTTGTATATCACTAGAGTTTATATCAAGTTAAGTCTCTATTTGCAATTCTTAATATTTTTTAGAAAAATTTGGTGAAATGTATTTAATTGGCATAATAATTGACTGTAACAAATATGAACTAGATCGGACTCTTTTTAGAACTTTTATTCCGTATAACGTTTTTATTTCAAATAAGTCTTTGTATGACAAAAAACTGCAATTATTAGTATATTTTGATAAAATTTATTGAAAAGTAGTTAATTAGCTTAAGAATTGTCTATAACAAATTTGGTCCCGATCGGACCATTTTTAGAACCCCTTCTCATATAAAGATAGGTCACGAAATGATTTAAACGACTTATATGGCATAATTTGCGGAACTAAGTAGGGGTAGGATATGAAATGGTCAAGCTTGACCGATTATAATAACATTTTCGCTTGTTTTTGTTATTGTTTAAATACTAACATTAACAACAAGTTTTGTATAAAAATGATCACACGATCTTTATACCAAATCACCTGATCATAAAATTACCAAATATCCTAACAAGATAATGCATTGGAATGTTGAATAAAACACTAAAAAACCAACTTTAACGGTTAACAGTAATTTTCTGCTCATTAGTGTACATATACTTAATCATCTTAAATCTCTCAATCTTTTATATTTTTCAATCTCTATTTTTAAAAAGAGTGCAATGTGCACGTGTCTGTTATTATGTAATTAGTTAGTTAGGAGAGTGTTAATAGTAAACTTTTCAGCTGATGTTCACAGTTTAGAAAAAATATACATACACATATATATTTTATTTGCTTGTTTAGAGAGAGTAGATTACCGTAAGTAAATGATGTATGATGTTAAGGCGGGAACTTAAATTGTTATATGTCCGTATGTATGTCCACACTTTATATTTAAATGTTATTCGAAATTAAATAAATGTTTGCTGTTATTTGATAATAGAATAGTGAACAAAAAAATGTTGAATAAACATTAAAGCGAATTTATTTTAACAGGGAACGTACTTTGTAACGTTCCTCTTTATATATTAGTGAACTTTTTCCCTATGCATAGGTATAATTATTTATATTTTGCTTTAACTCTCTATCAATACCTTTAATGCATTATACTCCTAACTGTAAAGAGAGAGTTAAGCTTCGCTTCTATGCTTATAGGTTAATTTAGTTGTATCTCCTCTGGGTACTAAATCACCTGTTTCTCTAGTGAAAATGTTATAGACGGTCAAGACCGATCTTTTAATACCCTACACCATTTCATGCCAGGCACTGCTTTATAAGTCTTTTTGTGACCTATCATTTTATGGGAAGGAATTCTAAAAATGGTTCAATTCGGTTTATTTTCAATAGAGTTCCGCTTTGCACCTATATATGCGCCCTTGTACCAAATTTCACTGAAGTATCTTAAAAAAATGCAACCTGTACGGTTAAGCACAAATTTACTTTGATAGACAGATGGACAGACGGACATGGTTAAATCGATTCAGAATCACTTTCTAAATGCTTTGGTATAATTTAAGATGAGCGTGACACTAAACGATAAGTACCACACCCACTTTTAATTATACCGAAGGATTCAGCATCACTTTAACCATGTCCGTCTATATGTCTGTTTATTGAAGTAAATTTATGTAAAAGCTATGGATCACATTTTTTAAGATAATTTTTCGAAATTTGGTACAAGGATATGTATTGGTTCAAAGAGGAAGGAGAAAAGGAAACTCTCTTTATATGGCAAAAAATTGCAATTTTTTATATTCTTTATCGGATTATTTTTAGAATCCTTATCCACATCACGAAATGTCACAAACGTATAAAACTCAAACTAAGTATAGCATTAATTGTGATGTAGGGTATTTAATAGTGCGGCGCAGCCGTTTATAATATTTTCTTCACCTGTTTATGTTCTTTATTCTTTTCAATAACAAAAACTATCACTTTCATTCAATGTGCTTTGAAAAGATGTGGTTGCCATTTTTTGCTAATTCTTTGATGCATAAATCACGTGACGTTATTGCGATATGCATGCATGGTATTGTAAATATTATACTGGAGAGACAGAGAGAGGGTGAGAGGGAGAGAGTAATCAAAAGAATTGTGTTTACATTCAACATAACACAACTTGCCCTTGATTTAAACAATATTTATTGTTGTTTTTTTTCCTTTTTTTTTTGGAGTCTTATGAATGACATTTGGAATTTTTAAATGCGCAAGTCCTTTTCTTAAATAATCAAAATAACCATATAACAATTATATTTCATAAAATATTTAAATTTTAATTCATTTTAGCAAGCCTTGACAACTTGAATTCTGGTTGCTGAACATGTTTGCTCCATAAAAAAAAGACACTCTAAAATTTTACTACAAGGACAATGATTTCGTAACATTACGTTGTATGTATTCATGATAATATTATGTAAATATTATTTCCTTTTATGCGTCATTACAAAAAGGATCAAAATTTTTTTTCATTTTCCTAATAAACGTTTGCTTACCAATAATAGGCTATAGCATCACCCAAACCGTTACGTATATTCCGATCCAAGAGGTTATAACATATATTCGTGGAAGCACCTTCCATCCATTTAATGGCAATGGGTCCTTTATTGATATTGAAATTGTATTGGAGAAATTTTTTTGGATCTGCTGGCGTTTCCCAGTGAAATTGTTTGGCCACACGCGACCAAAACTCTTCGGGCTTTTCCAATGATTCATTATAGAATTTTTCATACTCCTCAAAACTGGATATATAGGCATTACGGCTAATGGCCGGATTAGGATTATATATCGATTTTTCCGAAGGCATTTTTACACTTTCACTACAAAATTACACCAAGGCAACAGCTTGTTATTAATAATATTAATTTATTAAAAATAAAAAATATTGAATTGTTTGTTTATTCTTTCAACTTATTTTATTTGCTATATTTTATATATTTATGTGCTTTTTTTTTTTTATTAATATTTTTTGTGCACCGTCTTTCAACTTATAATCTTAACCATTGGAATAATTTGCGCGTACTAAAAATCGTATGTTCTAACAATTGGCTTTTTACCTGCTCATGTTCATTTAGCTGTTTTCATACACGCAAATAGCAATTACGGCTGCGATTTCTGTCTAACAAACACGAAGAAAAAGCTCTCTTCATTAACATAACAGAGAGAAATACACTTATCTCTCGATGTACCCGGTTTCTTATGAATTCCCATACAGCGGTGGATTTATGAAAAGTTATATTTTTAATAATAATGTTTATATATATTAATCAATTTGTAAGAAATCGTATATTTATAATGTCAATTAGCAAAAAATTTTTAAAAATGCTAGCTAGCATTCTCTTACAATGAAAAGCAAAAACAGAGTTGTACAAAAAATTAAAACCATCTTTCGTTCAAAATACAACTCTGTGTCAATATTTCATCAAAATATAACACAAATCGCCATCTATAGGATGATTACAAAATATAGCAAGAGAAGCACACGATCATATTTTATATTTAAAGTGGTTTTGCTGTTTAGGAATTAGCAACGACCAAACGAATACAATAAACGTTTGTGCCACTTTGTGATGTAGAGTATTGAAATTGATTATGAAAGTTTGATAAACTCATCCTCCAGCAGTTAATATTATAAATGTGTAGCATTTCTTAAATTTTTTTATATACGGCATTTAAATTGATATTTAACTATTTAACAAACATTTCATTTGTAAATCAAGATTTTTCTTTTATAAATAGCAAATGGTCTGAAAATCCAATCTATTTATGGTTATTCAAAATTTTATTTTATTCACAAAAGTATTTTCCATATTAAACTAAAAAAAAAAAAACGTATAAATAGAAAAAGAATTAGAAAGTTTAACGCATTCTTCTTCTTCTAAGAAGTAACAAGATAAATATGTGATGTAATGCACAAATGAATGAAATTCTTATATATTATATATTTCTCAATTAGTGATCAGCTTCCTCTAGAAATTTATTATATTGTTCTTCGTTCATTAAATGTTTCAATTCGGCTGGATTTGATAATGTTACTTTAAACAGCCAACCTAAAATTATAACAAATTATATAAATTATGTAAAAAGAATAAATCGCTACCACACCTTTATCATAACAGTTGGAGTTCACTAGAGCTGGTGTGTCCTCAACGGCATTATTTTTCTCCGACACTTGCCCGCTGACTGGCGAGTATATTTCACTAGCAGCCTTAACACTTTCTAAAGCCCCACATTCATCATGCTGTTTGAGAGTGGTGCCTGGTTCAGGCAATTGAGCAAACACTACATCCCCTAAAGCTTCCTGAGCATATTGTGAAATGCCAACAATACCAGTTTGACCACTCACCTCAACCCATTCATGTTTGTCAGTGTATAAGCGTGCTATTAAATAAAAAGAAAAATATTACCGTTGTGATATATGATTGTGCAAAAACAATGAAACGTGACAGTTATTTTTTCATAATCAGTCGATTATGTTATTATATCAGCTGTTTTTATTGATAAACATCCACACACACATAGGTTTGTATAAATTTAATATTATATGTTAATATGATGTGTGCTTGTATAAAAAGAATTTATTTTTCCATTACCTGCATTCCTCACTGAATTTGTTATACCAAATTGACGAGCATTTGTTAGACATTTAAAAACCACTCTATGCTTAAAGAAATGTGTAAGTAACACCATTTTTTATGTTATTTCTTATATTTTGTGATGATTTCTTTACACGTTATATATAATAGGAGAGAGCTGTTGTCTCGTTTACACGCAAAACACAAATGATTGTATTGCACATGCAATTAACCAACCGGGTAGTTTTTTTTTTATTTTTTTTTTCTTTCGATAGAATTATTATCAATATGTAAAATCAATGCATGCATTTGTGAGCAAGTTTGTGTGTTTGTGTTTATATAAATTTTGTAATCTTCCAGATGAACTTGAATTGTTGCAGGTTATCGCGTTAAATACCGTTAATATTGAATACATTGATGGTAAAAGTGTTAATAAAAAATTATAAAATTTTACAAACTAGATAATTATCATATATTTTTTATTAATGACATAAAAATCTTCTCAGAGAATTGAAAACGTTATCTTTTACATATCGATGAACGATATAAAATTCATTTTCAATTAATCAAATGATTTGATATGACTTTCCAAGTATGTCCATCTGTCCGTTTATAATACTAATCAGAGATATATAAAGGGTCTTCTTCTTTTGACAAACTTTGCCCGTTTGATAGGTAAAATATAATTAGAAGTGAGTGCTAGATGGTATTAATTGACTTTTTTTTTAAATATTTTTTCTCCCAGTTTCCTATGTTTCTTCTATACTGCTAATGTTTTTCACTGTAATTGTGATTAGTTTTTGTTAATTGCGGTGAGTAATCGGGTGCGGGATGAACTACAGTTTGTTTGGAAGTTGTTTCATTTGTGGACGATTCCAACATTGATTTATGCGGGTATTGTTGATAGGTGTCCAAATTTCGAAAACATCTCTCCAAAATCGCCACATCAGTTGAAATCCGAGCAGCACGTGCCAATAATCTTTCATTTAATTCGATCGCCTTGGCTTGGCTTTCATTACAATTATTGACAGTATTGGCATCCGGTTCAAAGCCTTCGTTATTGAATGTCGTGGTTATAAAGTCAGCTCTTTAAAAAGGAAAAGACAAAGTAATACATTTGAATTTTTAATTAAGCCTGACCAAAAAAAAAAAAACACTTACTTGAGTTCCTCTTGATAAGCATCAATGGGTAATTGGTTCGTGTAAGGGTTAGTGTTTGATTCAATATTTTCCGTAAATAGTTTGCTCTGAGATTGAAAAAGATTCATTTAAAAAACAAGAAAAAATAAATAAATTTGATTTAATTGAGTTCTTAAACACCCTACACTCATGTATGTTATTCAATCACGCCCATTTTTGTCACATCGATGTATAACATAATTATAAATATGTATATAAATCAAATTTCATTTTCATAGTTCTATTTTTATGGCAGATATATAGATTTTTATTGATTGTGGGCGTGGCTTTAGACTGATTTTGTCCAATTTAAATAGCTATCTGCTGGTAGTTTAATAAGAAGTGTTTGTACAAAAAGTTCAGCTCAATAACTCAACATTTGAGACCCTCAGAGTACCAACAATGGACGGACACATGGACATACATGTCCAGATTAACTTCGATTTTGATCCTAATCAAGAATATTTATATTCGTATCGAATAACAAACTTAGTATACCGTCGTATTTTATGTGAAGGTTATAAAAATGATTCATTTGAGGTAAAATACATTTCAAACTTGGAATGAATTATTATGTTTTAGCATTTTCAAACCAAATACTCACCATTCCGCCGTTCTCACGGGCAATATTTATCAATTGTAATAATAACGCAATTATTAGAGCCACATTGATTAGCCACAATACGAAACCTTTAAACATTAAAATCACCATTGACATGGAGACAACTTGACCGGCCAGCAATTGGGCAGCATTGGCATCAATAGTACCGGCATTGAGTGGACTGAAATTCCAGTCGGAAGCTTCCTGTTGGAAACGAGCATAATCAATGGCAAATATTATGCCCAAAACAAAATCCATAACACTTATAATCATGGTACATATTATCCACAACAATATTATTATCAAAGAAGATTTCATATTTTTCCTTTGCAGGTCTAAAAGATAATAAAATACTCGTACATTATTAAGTAATTTGCTTAATGAGAAAAGTTTAAACACTTACTGAAAAATGTCATTAACGAAACGATTAACCAGCACAAGGCTACAACCATATAAACGCAATCCCATATAAATATATTATCAGGCTGTAAAATCGTTTGAACTTGTCTCAGTAAAGTGGAATTGTAGCCGGGAAAATTCGTTGGCTGACAATCACCCTTAAAGTACAAATCTATAAAAATGATACTAACTAATGAACCATACGATAAATTGTCTGTGGGGGATATGAGACAATTGTATGATAAAATGCCAACAATAGTCAACACAATCCATATAAAAGATTGAATCTGAAAATGAATCATCATTAAAATATATATCAAGCGTCTATAGACTGTAAAGAAACACTTGCCACACCCAGATTACTAGCCCACAAACACAAATGTTTTAATGTTTTATAATTTTTTATCCAAATGGAATTATTCAAGGCGGCCGATTCCTTCATTATTTGCGATTTTATTATAAAGAAACTACCGCTGTTAGTTATCTTCTTTTTGTAATATTATTAAATACTGTTGGTTCTCTAAACGATTTTCAATTCTTCATATATATCGATGAGTGTTTAATTATCAAACCAAACGTTTTCTCTGAATCAGTTTTCATATCAATATTTACAGTTATCATGGTCTGACACAAGTTAAATACTCACAATGTCTTATCTTAGCAACTGGGAACTTCAGCTAACTGAATAGTTCTCATTTCGATTACAATACCATAGAGTAATAATAATATTGCAATATAACAATTATCAATGCCGGGAGAGTTCATTTATCAAATTGTATTATTCTCTTAATATGTTATCATATGAAAATTTTTTGTTATAAATGATCTGCTAAAACATTTATCTAACATAGTTTTCTCTTAATTTTTATATTACTAATACTAGAGACTGCTAAATACAATGACAATCTAAATACGTGCATTTAAAAGTCTCTGCCTCTGATGTCTCTGGAGAAAGTACTCTCTAAATCTCTTTAGCAATATCAGAGGCATTTCCATATGTCGTTGAAAAAGCATTATTTGAGAAAGTGTTCTAATATTAGACCGATCGAGTTCAAATTTAGCACAATTAAACATCAAGCTAGTTTTGTCAAAAGATGTATTAAAAAATGCGAATTTTGCTATATAAACACCTAATTAAAGTATATGGAGAGGGATTCTAAAATTAATCCAATCGAATTTAAATTTATTACAGTTAATTATTTTATTGTTAAAAAATAGTAATAATAGTAATAATTGCGAATTTTCGTTCTATATAGAGTTATTTAAAATAAGAGCATTATATGGCGAGGAGTCCTAAAAATGCCCCAATTTAAACCATTTTCAATTATATTCATCATAGAGTCAAAAAACGTCTTTATGGCCAATTTCATCGTAAAACCTTAACTACTGTGCCTTTGCACACAAATTTATTTGAACACACAGCAGGCAGATGGACAGACGGACACGCTTACATTGAATCAGAAAGTGATTCTGATCGCTAAAAAAAATTATAAATAAAAGATGAGGTCTATGGTTAACCGTTTAGTGGTTCACAACAAATGCACAAAACTAATTATATACGATGACATTATCACATGTGGACAATGGTAAGTAGTCTGCAGATTTCTTGATGCTGGTAAGCAATCTAGCCTAGATTTATAATTTATTACTCATTAATCAATACTGACTTTGGCAAATTTTCTTTTGAAGCTTTTACCTACTGCACTACTATACCATAAAATAAATTTTATATTCCAATCGCAGCAATCATAAATAATTTGTCACAATTTGTCGTAATTTTTTCAAATGATATTGAAAAATTTAGTGTAATTTTTTCTTTATTCGGTGTCTATATGAAAATTGATTATATTTTGTAAAATTTGTTAAAAAAAAAATTTCGCGTGCGGGTACTAAATAGTAGGTGTTTTGATATCGTTTTTTTTTTTTGTTATTTTTCTATTTTGTAAATGAACAAAATGCTGCGTTCAAACGCATTTAGTCGTATTGCCAAGGCTCTGCAATTGCGTAAGTATGCGTCGCAAGCCATAAATCAGGTATTGCAACTGCAGAACACGGAAGTCTGTTGTGAGAACCCCGCTCGCGGCTTAGTGTTGGGAGTGTATGCCGATGAGGACGACAAATTCGACACGGGGGTATTAACAACAACAGCAGCGCGCTACAATGAGCAAAAGACCAATGGACGGATGCTGGAGGTTTTGCATATGTCGGGTCCGATGCCCAAAGTCGGAGAGGCTAGACTTCTCTTCGCTCAGGAAGCTGAACGGGTGCCCTACTATTCGGCCGTGGCCATAGTAGGTTTGGGCAAAGAATGTCTAGGCTATAATCCGTACGAGATTTTGGATGAACGGAAAGAAGCTATTCGAAGGTCGGTGGCAAAGGCTTGTATGGAATTGGCCCGTTTGGAGACTAGTCGTATCGATGTGGATAACTGCGGTCATGCTGAATCGGCTGCTGAGGGGGCCGCCCTCGGTATCTGGGCCTATCAAGAGTTACGCGAAACCAAACATCGCCTCTCGACACCAGCTGTAGATTTGTATGCAACCAAAGATGAGATTTGTGACATTGAGGGTTGGCGCATTGGTTTACAGAAGGCTACCGCACAAAATCTAACGCGGCAGCTGCAGGAAATGCCCTCCAACTTATTGACGCCAATTGCTTTCGCCCAAAACGTTGTCGAAGTGTTGGGTAAGTCCGGTGTAAATGTCGAGGTTAAGGTGGAGGGTTGGGCTGAGAGTCAGTCCATGAATGCCTTCTTATCGGTGGGCAAAGCGTCTTGTGAGCCGCCCATCTTCTTGGAACTCAGCTATTACGGTACCTCGCCGGAAGAGAGACCCATAGTGCTGGTGGGCCAGGGCATCACCTATGACTGTGGCGGTCTTTGTTTGAAACCTTTTGAAAAATTGCAATGGATGCGTGGAGATATGACAGGCGCTGCTGTTGTGGTGGCTGCTTGTCGTGCTATAGCAGCTCTCCGTTTACCGGTAATATGAAGCTTTTATTCCCCTGATAAAATAAACTATCTTCCCTCTCTCTCCGGTAAGGTTAATATACGCGGCCTGATTCCCTTGTGTGAAAACGTCATGGGTTGTAATTCGTTTCGTCCGGGAGACATTGTCAGAGCCATGAATGGTAAACACATTAAAATGCAAAACACCGCCCATGAGGATATGTTGGTTCTGGCGGATGCTCTGTTGTACGGTCAAAACTTTTGCCCCAAATGTATCATCGATATAGGCACTACGTCGTGGTGTATGCACAATGCTTTGGGAGAGGCTGCTTGCGGCATTTTCACCAATTCGGAAATTTTATGGCAACAAATCAAGCACGCCAGCATGCATACGGGCGACAGAGTTTGGCGCATGCCTCTGTGGGATTACTACACGAGCCAGATAACACCTAGCGGTTCGGCGGATTTGAATAATTGTGGTCGAGGTCGCGGTGGCAATCCTTGCAAAGCGGCCGCTTTCTTACGGGAATTTGTACCTTGTGGCCAATGGATGCATGTAGTACGTTGCCCATCCACTCAACTTTGAATCTAATCTTACCTAAATCCTTTATTTTTGATCCTTTAGGATGCCACAAATGTCATGTTTACGAATGGCAAAGATTTCGAATATCTGCGAGAAGGCATGGCAGGTCGGCCTACTCGCACGATAATCGAATTCATTGCTCAAACTATCTGTAAAGACACTGCTCCCAAATTCCCCGCCAAAGAAAATCGCTAAAGGAGACAGACTGTTGATGCGTTTTGATCGTTTGAAGTCCATCAAGTTTGTTTTACGTCCAAACTTTTAAACTTGTACCCGTGCGTGTTGTTAGCATTTTTGTATAAAATCCATTTTATGTATTTGTTTTATCCTCATTATTTCACATATTTTTAATTTATTATGAAAATTGTAAAGAATGAAGAATGAAGCAAATGGATGAAAAGTTGAAATAAAAATAAAATCCTTGGTGCCTGTTAATTTATAGCTACTGGCCAGCAAATATTTGGTTATTCAATGAAGTTTTGTACGAAGCGATTCTCACTTTGCCTCAACTTCTGCAATGATTTCCATGACTAGGCAGACTTTTCAAAATGCTGCAAAGCTGCTGAGCTTGATCCTTTCGAAAAATGCTTTGCACGACGGTATGATATTCGCTGAATATACTTACTTTGGGATAGGGACGTACCTCCGTCTTTTATACCCTGCCTCACTAGTCCTAAGGGACATTAAGGTTGTGCGTTTTGACGTCTAAAAGGCAAATGCCATACTCATCGATTTATAATGAAAATCTTAATCGATTTAACCATGTCCGTCAGTCCATCCGTTTGTTCATATAAATTTATACGTTACAGGTCGTATTTTTTGAAATATTTCAATGAAATTTGGTATACAAGCACGTATTGGGCCAAAGGCGAAGCCTATTTAAAATAAACCGAATTGGATCACTTTTAGAACCCTTTCCCATATAACGCTTCTATTTTAAATGAATCTTTATAGTAAAAAAAATTGCAATAGTTTTTGAAAAATTTAATGAAGAATAATTAATTGGCTTTATAGTTGGTTGTAACAAATTTGAAGTTGATCGCATTGTTTCTAGAACCCATTTTCATATAATGATAGGTAACGTAGTCTTATAAAACAATGCCCATAAGTATACTGGTACATATCTGATCTGAGCATATAAGTTAATTGTAGCATAATTTAAGGATCCTAGTGGGTATTAAGTGATCCCTAAAATTAACAGTTTGTGAGTTACGAAACCTGAAGACCAACCACACTGTCTTTCTTTAAAATAAACGGTTTTGTTTTTATGTTTTAAAAACTTGTTTCATTATTTAGTAAAATATAGAAAAATATTGAAAGGATGTAATCTTCAGGAAGCTTCGCCATTTTACTTTTCCCGCTTTGGTAACTTGGGCGCCGTATCTTTGCAAATCGTTTGTGCAATGAATTCTATTACGGTTCTAGTCGGTCGCCCGGCCATACCCGGCCGTATATACTCAGTGGAGCCATTTGTAAACATTACATTTGTGGCATCCTAAAATAAATAAAATGAAAAAACTAAAATAATTTATTCCTAAATGTCTGTCTTACAATATGCATCCATTGACCGCAAGGAACGAATTCTCTTAGGAAAGCAGCTGCCTTACTGGGACCACCACCACGACCTATCCCATACGTTTGAATATCTGTAGACCCACCAGACGATATTTGGGTGGTGTAATAGTTCCACAAAGGCAAACGCCAAACTCTGTCACCCGTATGCATGCTGGCGTGTTTAATTTGTTGCCACAATATTTCAGAATTGGTGTAAACACCGCAAGCACTCTCATCCAAGGTGGACCACATGTCCCAGGAGGGGGTGCCAATATCTAAAATAAATTTCGGGCAAAAATTCTGTGCATACAACAGAGCATCAGCTAAACCCAAAATTTCTCCTTGATCGGTGCGTTGAATTTTTATATGTTTACCGTTCATGCACTTGACAATATCGCCCGATCGATAAGCATTACAGCCGATGACATTTTCGTATAATGGAATAAGGCCACGAATGTTTACCTGGATAGAATTAAAATGAGATTTTGACAACAATAACAACAACAAAAGAATTCATTAGTTAAGTACCGGTAAGCGTAAGCCAGCAATAGCACGGCAGGCAGCAACTACCACAGCCGCTCCTGTCATATCGCCCCGCATCCAGTACAGTTGGTCGAGTGGTTTCAAACAAAGGCCACCACAATCATAAGTGACGCCTTGACCCACCAGAACTATAGGTCGTTCCTCGGACGAGGTTCCATAGTAACTCAATTCCAAGAAAATGGGCGGTTCACATGAAGCTTTACTTACAGCCAAGAAAGCATTCATTTGTTGACTTATAGCCCAACCTTCCACCTTAACTTCAACATTTACACCAGATTTGCCCAATATTTCCACAACGTTTTGAGCAAACGTTATGGGCGTTAAAATATTTGAAGGCATTTCTTGTAGCTGTCGCGTTAGATTTTGGGCAGCAGCCTTCTGCAAGCCGATACGCCAACCCTCTATATCGCATACGTCATCTTTGGTCGTGTACAAGTCAATGGAAGGCACCGCAATACGATTGGCGGGCTCGCGCAATTCTTGGTAGGCCCAAACACCAAGAGCCGCCCCCTCAGCTGCCGATTCCGCATGACCGCAATTGTCCACTTCTATGCGACTTGCATTTAAATGTGCCAATACCATGCAAGCCCGTGCAACCGATCTTCTGATAGCCTCCTTCCGCTCATCTATTATCTCGTACGGATTATAACCCAAACATTCCTTACCCAAGCCCACAATAGCAACCGCCAAATAATAGGATATTTTCTCCGTTTCTGGTGAAAAGAACAGTCTGGCCTCTCCAATCTTCGGCATAGGACCGGATAAACGTAATATCTCTAACAAGCGGCCGCCAGTTTTTTGTATATTATACCTCCAAGCCATTGGCGTCAATATGCCCTGATCGGTTTTATCCTCTTCATCAGCATAAACACCCAAAATTAATGCACGATACGGTGGATCGCCGCATATATCCGTATGTTGCAACTGCAACACTTGATTGACAACCTGCGAAGCATTTCGTCGAATTTGTTGTACTCCCTTTATGTTGCGAAATAAGGATCTGAGGCGTAGCATAATAAACAAATATATAGCAAATAGTATGAATATTTATATGAGATATATGGTTTTATTTTTTTATTTTGTATTTTCAAAGGAAGATGAAAATTATTTGAAATAAAAATGACAATTTTCTCCAAAGTCTTATGATTTGAAAATATAACAAAATTCTACTTGTCCACCTTCAAAGTAGAGAAGAAAAAAAATTATAATATATAAAGTTCTTTGCCTTTTAAATGAAACTTCGTTATCAAACAAATTTATTGTAGAGTACTGCAGGAAGTTTAACTGGCGTTATTTGTTGTTATATTTTATGTAAGGGTATTGTTATTAAGTTTTAATAAGATATGGCAACTATTGATGCTATTTTTCTTTGTAGGTAATACTTATCTAGTATACTGTTGTAATATTGGTTGTATGGGATCTTTTCATGCTCTATAGTACTTTGTTCCACAATTTATGCCAAACATACTAAACGCAACACAACCCAACCAAAGAAATTAAAGTTTACATTATTTCCCGTTATGTGCAAAGCGTACATAAGACAATACTATTAGTTGGTGTGTCAATTTCCTTGTTCCTATAACACTTACCCAAAAACAGAGATGTTTTGTTTGTTTTTCGGCTGATAATTTGTTAAGTTAGCTGCGGTAAAACGATTTTTTGTCAAATAACTTCGTGAAATATGGTTTTATGGAAAACGATATTAAAAATGATCTAAACAAGTGAAATTTTGGCCATTTTGAAGCCATTCAGTTTATTTATCCTGTCATTGTCCACTTTTTATTTTCATACCATTTACAATATGTACAAAATTACACTTTATTCAAAATATGAAGACAATTTCCTCCCTCACAGAAAATAAACAAAATTAAATAAAATCTTGTAAAAAATAGTTTATTCTTATTTTTTTATTTATATCTAAAAACATGATTGTTTATGTAGGTGTATAATAATAATAAGAAAATGCCTTTTTTAGCTTAATCATTGTGTAAAGTTGACTTTTCTCTTAATAAAATGGTGAAAAATGTAGCAAAAAATACATAAAACTGTAACACATAGCACAATTTAACATAAGAAAACATATTAAGTACAAAATATCATAAATTTAAACAGTGCAGTGTCGTTTGTAAAAACATTTATAAAAACAAACAAAAGTAAAACTTAATACAGGCCCGAGCGAGAATATATCTTTATAATAAAATGTATATATAACGGTAAAGTTATAATAATAACTTAATAAAGAATTAACAGTTGTTTATATCTTGTATGAATACAGTACATAGTACAGAAAGAACAAGACCTTGTAGAGAGAAAACACTTTTGAGATGGACTTTATAAGTAAATAAAATATAAAACTTCATATATATGTATATAATATATATGTACGTATGTATATCAATATAAAAGTGTAGAGTATAAGAATATAAACAATCTATGATAATATTTTTGATTGGTATGCGACTTTTGAATGGTTGGGATCAGAGATCTCTCAGACACAGAGACAAAGTGTTATGCGTTAAAATTTGTGATTTTAAATTCCGGTTGCTCTCAATTTCTCCACATTATGTAAAACCACAAATGTTAAAGCATAACATTCCATCTCTATATTAGAGATGATGGAGTAGAGGTGAAAATGGTGTTTAATATATTGGCAGTCTCAAAGAAAGAGGTTTGGTGTTTTTTTTTTTTTTCTTACGAGTGTTGAACGTGTTGTTGGTCATTATTATATGTTTTCCTAATTATTACAAGAAAATAAAATTAAAAATTATTAGCAGCATTTAATCCTAATAAGTTTTAAAGTAACGAAATCATAGTCACCGGAATGCAGGCCAGGAATGCCATGTAAATAATCACAGAATTCGTTATTATGTCAAACTTCATCTTCCAATGACATAAGTAGCGGATTTACATATTCGAAACCCTCAAATTCCGATTGATCAATATTTTTAATACAATCATCGTCTGGTGTTAATTGGACCGCCTCCCCAGTAAATTCCGGTGGAAAATTGGCCAAATCACGTTCTGAATCTAAGCGGGGTTTGAACGGTGGCGTTACTTGCTTAAAGGCAAGCGCCTCCCAATCAATCACTCCAAAGAATGGATGTTTTTTAATATCCATAAAATAATTACCATGACAACCCAAACGTTCGGTTGGTTCTTTATTGAGGAAACCTTTCAGTACGGAAGCAGCTTTAACACTTAATGAACGCGGTATACGGATGGGTTTCTCCAAAATCACCTGGAATAGATAATCCTCGGTATTCTGATCGGGATTCTCCGAGGCACCAGCTATATCGAAAGGACTACGTCCGGCCAACATTTCATATAATAAAACACCCAAAGCCCACCAATCCACCGAAAAGCCATAATCCAAACCATTCAGTATCTCGGGTGCTATATAGTTGGGGGTACCACAGAAAGTGGAGGTGGTCTCACCCGGCCGTATACCCTCTTTGCACATGCCATAATCGGTCAATTTAATGTGACCCTCATGATCCAACAAAACATTGTCCAGCTTAAGATCTCTGTAAATTATTTCCCGTTCATGCAGGAAATTCAAAGCCAAACTGATTTCGGCGGCATAGAAACGAGCATGCTCTTCAAGCAGGCGTCTCTGCCGCTGCATGTGATACATCAGGTCACCGCCGCGTACAAATTCAATCACAAAGAACAGACGCGACGGGGTTTGAAAGCATGAATGCAAGCCGACCAGGAATGGATGATTCGAGGCCGTCTCAAAGACATGCTTCTCAGTTTGCACCCAATCAATGTCGTCTTCTTCAGCGAACAAAGCTTTCTTAATCACTTTCATGGCATATATGCGACCGGTGGTCTTTAATTCGACCATTAAAACCTTGGCATAGCTGCCGCGACCAATCACTCGTATCAATTCAAAATCATCCAAAGAGAATTGACGTTGAGTACCGCCAACAATTTCCTCTCTCTGAGCAGCACCACTGCTGTCCGGCTCTACCAGCTCATGATTTGAATCATTGATGTGGTGTTGGTGGCGTACGAGGGGATAATCGGTTGCGGTGGCCGGTATTTGTTCCACAAAATCATCCTCAGACGGGCTTTTCGGCAACGAAGCCTTCACGTTTACATTGGTGCAAGGTTTTTTCACCACTTTATGACACTTTTTATGCACCAACAGTTTACACTTTCTACACTTGAAACCCTGACGTCCCAAACCCCAAATGCGATCCTGGCAATAGGCGCAAAAAGCACGCCGATTGAAACGTTTCGCTTGGAATTCATGCCCGTTAATATTGTAAACTTTACGCCAACGGCGAGCACCCCTTCTATAAATGCTACGATCTTCTCCATCACACAGCATACCCGGTGCTGCTGGTACATTGGGAAATACATGAATAACTAATTCAGGATTATGATTTATTTCATATAAACGTATCGCCTCATCTAATTCCATTTGCGTTGATATGGTACAAGGATCATTATCTTCATCCATCCATTTGATGGTAAACAGCTGATCCAAACCGAAACAGCAATTATTGCGTATCTCTTGGCATAGCTGTGCATAGGTAATACTCTCTGGCACATAACTGATCATTACTTTGCCATTATAAAAGGTTTTCACTTTTATTTCACTACTAGCTCGATCACCAACATCCTCCGGTATTAGCTGTGAAGGCATTTTCTGCATTTGTTCAACTATATTTATATATATATATACTGTTTAAAATATTAATGTAAAATAAATGTTAAACATTAAATTATGAATATGCCGGCACATTAAAAACAATAAATTTTCATATCCATATATATAGCATTAAAATTTTTCTATTTATTTTATTTGTGCAATTGTCCACTTTCACCATTTGGTATAAATATTTAACACCACCCGCACTCACTCTCACACTCAATACAATCGTTATTGTTTAATAACTCGCATAATGAATTTACTTTAATCAATTTTCTTAAAATTATAATATTTATGTGCGCGAAGATAGGAACGTTATTAAGCAATGATATTGTTTTTTTGGCGTAGTGGCAACGCTATGAAAAAGTAAAAAGGGAAATTTCCCTGAAAGAGATTTACAAAAGGGAAATTTATTTTTATAAGTAGTTCATTAATTTTGAAGTTCAATTTAATCGAAATTTTCACGAGAACCTTTAACGAAATTCGTTCTTGAACAATCGATCATAGTATGTAGTATAAGCATATCTTTTTTAAAATATTACTCTCATAAATATTTTTCTTTTTATTTTGTCACAGCGTTGCCACTGCGCCCAAAAAAAAAATATCTTTGCTAACTGTCGTTGCTATCTTGGCGCACCTTTTACAAAGATATTTGTTGGCGTGTTCAGAAATATTTTTTCACTGAATTTCTGTAATTGTTTCTTAACTATAGAATAAAAAGTTAATAATAATAATTAAAAAATGTATGGTGGTGATGAATATGTTAACGTCGTATGTATTTAAATGAATAGCTAATAATAAATAAAACATAAATATTTGTTTAAAATATTTTCAACACATAACCTGACTTCGCAACAAAATTATGGAAAAAAATCTTTAAAAATAATTAAAACTTTCTTTTAGGATTATTATCACGATGAATACGGTCACACCGGTGATCCTCAGTTGGATTTGGAATATGAACGTTCCTATTATGCCGCCCGTATGCCCGACAATGTGAAATATTTTCTCATCAATTTTTCCCAGGCTATCAAGGAGGGCGTAATGTACGACATACAGAACATGTATGAGAATACTTTTCCGCAAATAAGCGATCATCATTTTGATAAGTCGGCTTGGCCCGATGAAGACGAGGTGTCTGCTTTGATAGAAAACGATAAAGTATTTTTGATTTTATATAAAGAATTGTACTATCGTCATATACATGCCCGTATACCGGGTGGTCCCAAATTGGAGCAACGCATTAGCTCGTTCTTCAATTATTGTGATTTTTTCAATTTAATCATTTCATCACAAAGTCCAGTTATATTGGAATTGCCCGATGTCTGGTTGTGGGAGCTGGTGGATGAGTTTGTTTATCAATTCCAGAATTTTGCTCAATACAGGTATGAAATAAACGGATAAGTGGCCACTGTTGATGATAAAGTTTAATTGATTTCATTACAGAGCTCGTCTTACTGACAAGACTCCCGAAGAGATTCATCAATTATGCGTTAATCATAGCAACGTGTGGAGCATTTTGTGTATACTCAATGTTTTGCATTCATTGGTGGACATATCAAATATTAAGAAGCAATTAGAAGCCATTTCTCAGGGCAATGATCCTCAGGCGGTGGCCGGTGAATTTGGTGAATTATCATTTTACAAAATGTTGGGATATTTCTCTTTGGTTGGCTTACTGCGTGTCCATTCGTTGTTGGGCGACTACTACCAGGCCATTAAAGTACTGGAGCCAATTGAAATTCATAAAAAATCCCAGTACTCGCATATACCAGCTTGCCAGATATCTACGTCGTATTATGTGGGCTTTGCCTACATGATGATGCGCCGTTATACTGACGCTATACGCACATTCTCCGAAATTTTGTTATACATACAACGCACTAAACAGCTGTACAGTACACGTTCATATCAAAACGATCAGATTAACAAACAAGCGGAACAAATGTATCACTTGCTGGCCATATGCTTGGTATTGCATCCGCAGTGCATTGATGAATCGATCCAGCAAGTGTTGCGTGAAAAGAATTATCACGATGCCATGTTCAAAATGCAATGCGGTGATCTGGAAGTGTTCAAGTCGTTCTATCTGTTTGCCTGTCCACGTTTCGTGAGTCCCTGTCCACCGGCTGCTGATGCACCAATGGAGGATTACGTAAAGGATCCCATGGAACATCAGTTGATGATTTTCATGGATGAAGTGCGTCAGCAGAAAGATTTGCCCACAACACGCTCCTATCTGAAGCTCTATACGACATTGCCTCTGGCTAAATTGGCCTCCCTTATCGATCCCAATGCCAGTGAAGATGACATTTCGAAATTATTGATACGTTTACTATGCTTCAAGCATAAAATGCGTAATTTGGTGTGGACCAAAGGGTCCAGTGGCCTAGAGGGTACATTCAAATCTGGTTCGGAGGTAAGGACATTCGTGTATTCGGTTGCTATTATATTAAATACATTTTTTTTGTTTATTTATTTTTTGGTTCACAGTTGGATTTCTATATCGATGATGACATGATTCATATAGCGGACACGAAAGTCTCTCATCGATATGGTGATTTCTTTGTACGCAAAATTTTGAAATTCAATGAATTGAATCGTAAATTGAAAAATATTAATATTTAAATGTATTGCGCAGAAATATTGTAATTTCTATTAATAATAATAAAGAGTCGTATGGATGGAAAAAATTGTCACTTTGAGTGCATATGATGAATGGGCAAAGTGGGCGTGTGAGGTATATATATAGTTTTTACACGCACATTGCTAATTAAAATGGGTCAAGAACCACGCCCCTAATAGACAAAAATCTTTATATCTGCTACAAAAATTGATCTAGGAACTTGAAATTTGATATGCGTATACATAATTATCCCATCCAACGATATGCCAAAAATGGGTCTAGTCTAATCATGTACACGCCTATAATTTACAAAAAACCATACTCCACGTAAAACTAGACTTGCAAGCTGATACGTAATACGTACACTATTAGAAGGCGCAATATATATATATATATATTTGCCACGCCCATCATTGTGGATGTAGAGAGTATTTAAGATTTGGTCTAAGCCGAATTTAGTTTTTCTACTAAATGATTATGAGCGCGTTTTTCGTCCGCTACATAGTATAACTTGTGCACGATATGTTGTAGAATGAATAATTTGGAAGTTCCCTCAACACCAAACCAAATGAACACCTTCGTATGGGTGAGTCTAAAAACAATAAAAAGCTTTAAAATATAATCCATTTGGTATGTATTTGATATATAATCATTTTTTAGAGATAAGACAATTTCCATTTAACTAATGTTGCTATAAGTTGGTAGAACACCAAGAAATATTCTTCAAGTAGAAAATCACCTATAAAGGTGATCAGATTGTTATAATTTGCATCATTTTCAAAAAAAAAAAAGAAAGAAAGAAAAAATTCAAATAAAAAGTACCGTTTGAAGGTGTATTAAGTTAATTATTTCATTCACAATTGCGCATGAATTAAGATTATAGTTGAAACGATTTTTATCCATTAAAATACTTGCAACATGTATACAGTTATTCCGCTTCTTTGGCTTATGGCTGCCTCCTTGGTAGCTTCTCTGCAAACCAAAAGTGTGTCTTTTTCACGAATTGTGGGCGGTGAACTTGCACAAATTGAAAACTATCCCTGGCAAGTATCATTACAAAGTGCTGACGGACACTTTTGTGGTGGCTGTCTATATGATCAAAGTCATGTTATAAGTGCAGCTCATTGTTTATATGGCGTTGATCCGAAACAAGTGAAAGTTCGTTTGGGCTCGTCTACATGGAATGAAGGTGGTGTTTTGGTAGATGTAGCAGCTATCCGAGTTCATGAAGCTTACAATAGTTTTCAAACAAATGATGTTGCTGTTATGCGGTTGGCTTCACCAGTTACATATAGCAGCACCATTAAGAATATTGCATTAGCCGACCAAGCGCCTATTCATGGTGCGAACGCCTCTGTCAGTGGCTGGGGCGTGGAAGAATACGGTTCAGAAACATTATCATTCATTCTGCGGGCTGTAGATGTTAATATTGTAAGCCTCGAGATATGTGCCTCCGACAAATACAGTTACGGTAATTCCATTAGAGAGACCATGATTTGTGCCTCCGACATAGATAAGGATTCTTGTCAGGGTGATTCTGGTGGACCTTTGATTTCTGATAACCGTTTAGTTGGTATTGTGTCTTGGGGACTAGGATGTGGCATTATTAATTATCCTGGTGTTTATGCTGATGTTTTCGCCTTACGCAGTTGGCTGATTAGAGCAATTGCCGCTGTTTAATGGACAATTTTTCAATTCATTTTAAATTTTAAATCCATTAAATTATATTTCGAAAAGCAATACAAATTTTGGAGTAATAACATTACAAATTAATATATAATTATCAACCCTGTATAAATGGCATTAAGATATCATTTTGGTGTGAATGTTTAGTGAAAATGCCGTTTTTATCAAAAAGTTCATAAAAAGAAAAAAGTATAAAAGTGAATTTTTAAGTTATATTAATATTATTATAAATTATATAAAAAAAAAAGTATTTATAATAATTTACTTATTGTTGATTTATTACTTTACTTTATTGTTGATATTGAAATGAATTGTTTTTGATAGAATTTAGTTTAAATTATGTTTTCATTTCCAAATTATTCCATGTGAATATTTCTTCAGTATGTAGACAACTCTTCTTCTTTATGCTTTTTCGCTACATTTTGCTAACATTGAATAAGATAAATGAAATAATTATAAATCATTGTGTAAGTTAAGAAGACAACAGATCACGAATAATTTAATAATAAATTTTATACTCTACATATAATAAATCTTAATATTTTGTTCAAGAATTTCTATATGTAAGTGAAATATCAGCACCGTGCTTATTTAACTCTAAAGCATTTCCAAAATTTGTCAAGTTGTTAAAATGGCTTCAAATGAAAATTCTACAACGGAAAGTAATGATGCAGGATCGCAACAAATGCCGGAGCAATACAATCCTTGTTTAGATTCACCAATACGTGGTCCCACACTCTCTACCAGTACATCTAGTTTTGAGGCTTTGGATCCGCATGATCCCAAGCTAAGTAAATTGGCTGCAAGAATGTTTCAAAAAACTGAAGAATATATAACGAATGAATTGAATGTTCCATTAGAGGATTATAAATTATTAGAAGACATGAATAGATGTACCATAGCAAAATATTCCGATATGAGACAAATTGCTGAAAATCTAAGTGCATCAACCACGGATTTAAGTAAAAAATTTCAGGAATTGGTAAAAAAATGTCAAGGGAAAATATTTAATAGTTCTATAAATATATTTTTTTTATAATAGGTACCACTTATGCAACAGATTGATGAAATTTCTGACACGGTTGATAAGCTGGAAGCAGCCGCCTACAAGTTGGATGCTTATTCAATAGCACTGGAGAATCGCGTTAAATCAGTATTACAGAATAAAACACACAAAACATAATTCGATTATCAAAGACACGTTTTTATTTTTTATTACTATGTTATCCTAGTATTAATTTAATTATAATGACGACTATATTAAGGAATATTAGTGGAACTGTAATGAAAAAGTGAAAAATTTTGAATGGTTTAGCATAACAACATAAATAGACTTACTTTTGGCTACTGTGCGTATAGATCTAATTAAATTTAATAATTGAGCTTTAGCTGTGGGCTGTCCAAACTCTTGAATCATTTGCCGACTACCCCATCCCACTACAAATAAATAATATGAAAATGTTTTCAGTGTTTTTTATGTGCTTTGTTACCTCTAGACAGAAATCTTTCTTCGTGTAAGATACATACAGCGTTTAAACAAAGCAAGGATGCTTCGATTAATGTCCATAAAGTTAACATTTTAATATTTTTTCTTCAATTTATTAATAATATTAATTGAAATAATAATTCGTTTCTAATTCTTAGATGACGTCGCATTCATTTACACAGCCTTAAGCGAATTCGTGTTTATATTTTTTCTTTAACTTGTTATAGGGATATATTGATAAAACTTTATTTGTTGATTAAAGATTTGTTGACTTTTACGTTGATTTATATACTTATTATATTAATTTTTAACATTCTACTTGATAATATGGAATATGGCAAAATATGTTCTTGTAGTGCAGTATTGTTAACCTTATTAATCAGAAGAATCATTCACAATTGTTGTTACTGTGCTATTGAATTTTATACGACAGGGATGTATTTCTTTTGTTGTGTCCGAAATGATTACACTTTTATTTAAATTTTTCAATTTTTAATTTATATAATAGGTACCACACTTAAGGATTTTTTTCACTGCAAGTATTGACGGTCACCAAAATGAAAAACGTGCCTTCCTTGGGTACTGGTTGCGCTGCTAAAAATTTACCTTTATCAGGCAGATTTTGAAACAAATCACTTATGTACGCCTGCTTTTCTTCTTCTGTAGGATTTAATGCTTCCTCAGGAGATTTGGGCTGTAAACGTTTTTGTTTCAAAATTTTGTGTATGTCCAGACATTAAGTTTTAAACTTACCAGCATAAATTTATACTTAATTAACGCTTCTTTAAAGTTGGATGGTAATTTTTTAAAAGGACCGCTTCTGAATACACCACCAAGACCACCTGCAGCTTCAGAGGATTCAACAAAATGTTTTATAAAACGATTACGTAATTTTCGCTCCTCTACAGAACCATTTGCTTCTTTCAATTTTGTCATCCATTCAGAGGCTAAAGACTTTTCGCGAAATTTATACGTCACCATCATAGCTTCCATTTTAGTTTCATATTCCTTGAATTCCTCGTCCAAGCGTTCAATTTCTTTGTTTTCCATGATGAGAGTTTTTTTTGGTTTTTTGTTTTTTAGATGAAAGATTGACCAAAACGAAATTAAATAAAATTTAGAAAAAGACTGAATTTTTTTTTCTTAGAAATTTCTTAGAAATTTTCAATGAAATATAATTTTGATGGGAAAATATTTAAACACAAATATGTAAAATTTTGATAGTTATTTATTTATTTTCATTTGTGTTAAAGTGTATGTTGCTTATAAATAATTAATAACATGGCATGATTTGTAAAACTTTAATATTAACAATTTTTTTTTTTTTATAAATTAAAGAACATAAAAATCAGCACAGAGTAAAATTATATAATTAATTTTGTTTTGTTAAATTAACTTAATTATCTATTATATACTACAAAAAATTTAAATTAATTGGCGATAATAAAAAATTGAATTTGTCTACAAGAAAATTAATTGTTGGACATTTGAAAATGGTTGCTTGTAGCAGCAGTGCACCGTAAATACTAAAATTTAATACATAAACAAAATAAATTAATAATATTTTTTTTTTTTTGTAAATTAATCCTTAGTGAAGGTGGCTAATATTTCGGCCAAGGATGTGTAAGTGCCGATCACTAAGCCCAATAAACCCACAACAATTAACACAGAATTAGCTAAAATAATAAAAAAAAATAATAATTTTCATTTATATATTTTATATGATATAAAAATAAATAATAATTTCCTTACAAAATAGCAGCCACATTTTGGCTATTCCATTAGTATTGTACCAATGAGTGGATATTTGGATGAGAGCAGGAAAAGCCAAACCCAAGGCCGACAAACATAAAGCACCGAAAAGTGAAATAAAAAGTTCTAAATTCGGTATTGCTACAGCCAGTAAAACTAAGAACAAAAGAACAAATGATGAAATTATTTTCAAAATAAAGCTTAACTGAAATGCAAACAATTTAGTAAAAAAAAAAAAGTACTTTGCAGAGATGCCATTTTTGTAGTAGATCAGCTGCAAAAAGCAAACTTACATGTTATCAACACTAAACCGGTACGTACTGCGTACTCCCAAAACAGTTTGCGGCGTTGAGGACCCAATTTTTGTGCCACATAGTCATTCCAAGTTATATCAATGGCCACATAACAAACTAAACCATGCGTTATGAATATGGCAAGTGCCAGCATACCTTTAACAAATTGTGCCAATCTATGAAGTGAATTATTAGAACATTTCCAGTTTTTTTGTTTTTTTCCTTTTCTAAATAAACTTACAAATCTTTGCTGGGTAAATTTAGGGTTATAGATCCTTCAATGTCGTGACCGTAATTTAGGTAACCGAATAAACCCATACCCACGTACAGGAATATAATCAATATCATGGAAACATTGAGCACACCATAAGAGCCGCCAAAATGTTTGGGTGTTTTCATTTCATTTTCCAACGGCAATATTACACCAATAGCTGATAAAATCAAGAAAATTGTTACAGGATGGTTCGCGTGCAATTTATTAAAAATTTAATATTCCGAACTCACCTTCCAAAGCAAACAGCACTGTACCGAAAAATAATGGAAAACCACGTAAAGGAGCAAAAGCCTCCTTGCCATCTGTGGTCACCGGTTCACGAAATATGTAATAAGAAATGATGCCAAATGATATTAAGGTGATGGCATTGGCCAGCGTCGAGAATGGTGCCAGATATTTTAAATTTCGAATCCAATTGATTAATATCAACGGTAACAATATGATTAACATGCATAAACGTACATCAACCGGTTCGTTCAGATAAAAATCTGCCACCGATTTAATATTGGATGAAACAAACACCACATACACACAACAAGTGCCCAATTGATAGATGAGTAGGAACGTATTCACCAAGTGGCCAATAGAGGAAGCACATTTACGAAATGGTGCCGGACCCTCCATCATGGCAGCTTCCGCTACACCCGGATAAGTCATGCTGGGTATCTAAACATTATTTATGTATCATTTTTAATAACGAAATATAAAAAGAAATTTTCTAATGAGAATCGAATGATTAAGATGAATATAATCTTTTAACTGAGACCGAAAAAAAAAAAATTATTGAATAAAGGATTTTTATAATTTTATAAGGAAAACGAGAGAAAAATTTTTGTTTCAAAATTGAGAATAACGATAAATAAAAACGGTCAAATGGGTAAAAAAATTAAAAAAAAAAAACGAAATTTATTTAAAGTCAAATCTTAAATACTTTATATAGGTGGCATGTTGGGTACTTTTATAAATTAGAGGCGTGGCTCTCAATTCTTTTGGCACAAAATTTAGCTGAACATGTAAATATTTGCGATTATGAGAGAAATAATAATAGGCAAACACAACGGACGTATGGACAAAAACAATATTTTTTTATACATTTGCATACATGTAGAAGATCATTCACGCCTACATATAAAATGTAAAAAAATTGCCTCAAATGCTTCCTTTCTATGCTTGTTTTCTATGCGCTTTCCATGCGATTGTTTATAAGCAATGATTTATTTACCTTTTTACGGCGACATAACTCATACTCGGCTTTAATCAACTGATGTATACAATAGGTGCAAATAAATCCTATAATAAGAGTAGCTATTGTTCCCGTTATATAGCCAGCATTTTTAAAGGCATTCGGCATAGCTAAAATGCCCGTACCCAAGGAGCCTTTCAACAAATGAAATAACGTTTCCGAATTGCTAAAGAAAAATGGAAAATTAGATTTAAAAAACAAAAAAGTTTCAATATTAATAAATTTGAAAAAAAATGCATATGTTTGTCTCTACCTACGTGGTGGGATGTTCAACTTGGCGATGTTCATACGGATTGTAATCTAAATTGCCATCTTTTATAGGAGTCGCATATTTCTCACCACCCTTTTCCGTTAATTCCAATGATGCCTTCTTTATCGGTTTATCGGACACATCACTAACAAACGCCGCATTACGAACACCATCTTTAGACATATTACTCTAGAGGCCGTTACTACACTTTGATTAAGATTCTGTAACAATAAAATAATAAATATTTAATAATAAAATAATTAATTCATCTGTTTTATAATCATGAATTGAATAAAGAAACAAAAAAAAAAAAACAATTTCCATTTACTAGACATTGTTTAAAATCTTATAGAAAAGCGGAAAGAGAGGGATAGAGCGAATCTCTTAATAACTGCATCTGACACTTTGTTGACAAAACAAATAAAAGACAATTGTTGATGTGTGTGTAAAAAAATTGCGCCATAAAATCATACAAGTACTAGTGCAAGTGCAAGTGAAATTTAGTTAATTTGTAATTTTTAATTTATTACTACTGTCGCTTTCATTACGTCGCCTTATAATTTATTTGACTATTTTCTAATGAAACAGATATCCCTGTAGGATAAATAATAAAATAAATAATTCATTTATTTTATATTGTAATCAATATTGTTCAGTTGATTGCAGCAAGTTTGTGATATTTTCTTGTAGTTTTATTCCATTGACTAACATTTTGTTTTTGATTTCATTTCTACGTTTTAAAAAATAATGAAGAAAGTGCTGAGAGTTCAATGTATACATAAAAACGCGTAAGTAATAATTGCTTCACACATATTGTAAGTTTTGATATCTTCCACCTTAGGCCTAATGGTTTTATGTAGTCCGTTTGCTAGATAGACAGTTTCTAAGACTGCAAATTGTCCTTATCCGTTTATGTATAAAGCATAATACTGCATTCTATTAATTAGATTTCCGTTATAAAGCCAGAGAAAGGCTTCAGTCGAATACGAAAAAAAGAAAAACAAAATATTCTCCATCATCACAAATTCTCTAAATTCTATTGCAAAACTCTACAAACACATAAATTGCACTTAATATCATTTATGACGTTTTGTGTGTTTACTTTTTATATATGTATGTATAGTGGACAAATGTTTTTATAAATGCCAAATCAGTCAAGCGACAATGTCAAGTTCATGTGAGGTATTCGTGCATATTTAAATGTATGTGACTGACATTGTTATTATTTAAAAAATATTACACATTACGGTTAAAGTTAAACATAAATATAATATTAAAACCATATAATCAGTCTAAGTTAATCACAAAGAAACCGTTCTACACCTTTGTGAGATTGTGAGTTTTACGTCACATTTCAATTTTTATGGAATTTATCAACCCTCCACAAAAGATTGAAGGTATACTAAGTTTGCTATTTCGCGTTTGCAACATACATAAATAGACGCTATAAAGTAGGTATATATATATATGCTTGTTTAGCTTTATAAAGTGCTTTGATTTAGATAGGCATGTTTGTCCGTATGTCCATATGTCCGTGCGTCTGTCTGCTGTTGGGACTCTTACGGTTGCTAATTTTGATATATTTAGCTGAAATTTATTTCTACATGAAGATCTCTATTTAAATGGGGTAAAATAAATCAAGAGCCACGCCCATTATCGGCAAAATTTTATTTATCTGCCACAAAAATTTCCCTGTAAAGTTAAAATTTGTACCTATCGAAGTGCCAAAAATGGGTGTGGCCCGAAATAAGGCGCGCCAACAATTTACAAAAAAACAGTACCCAGCCTAAAACTCGACTTATAACTTAACACGTAATGTTAAAGAGCGTGTCTGCCACGCCCTTTACTTATATGTAGATGTTAAGGGACTTAAAAAAAACTTTGTTTTTACTTGTTATGTAATCAATTAAGGTGTGTGGCTTGGAAAAAAATGAACCTTAAGATTGATTAGAAAGATGGCTTTAAAGCTAAACGAGTCTATGTAGTTTTATCGAAGGAAAATAATGTCTCGGCTGAAGGAGTTTGCAATTGAAAATTAAAAAGAGTTTGGGTTAAATTCAAAATTCACATGACATTTATATAAGCAAACAATGGGCGTGGCAAGTAACTGATGATGCCCTCTTTGAGTTTGTATATTCGTTTTTAATTGTAACAAGTAGGACGCTCAGCAAAAGGAAATTTATGTTAAATTGTGAGCGCGGATGTTATGCTGCAATGTCCATTTCGGAACATCCATTTATAGACTAGTTATAAATTTTTTCCATGGCTTATATTTTGGTTCATTTATAAAATAATTTAGAAAATTGAATTCGAATAATTGTTAATTGTTATCAAATATATTTTTTTGTTTGTTTTGCCAGATTATGTGATAAATGGACATTTGAAATGGAAACAACACGAAATATTATTTTGTTATTATCTTTCATTTTCGTGGTTTTGGGTAATTATTTAAAAATTTGCAAAATGTTTTAATTTTTTTTTTAAATGAATGAAAATAGATTTTATTTTATGTGAAACATGAAACTTTTAAAATGCTGCTCGTTATGGAAAAGTTCTTAGAAATGGTTTGAATTAGAATTTTTTTTTTTTTAACTTTGTTTTATTGCGTGTCTCGTTATGTTCAAGGTAAACAACATTGATCAACCGGCCAGTCTGTAGCCAAAGTGGTACCAAACCCACATTAAACAAAAAACAAAACAAAAAAATGATCAAACACAGAAACACACACCCCACATGCATGTGGGTAACCACATATATAGAATGTTTCCATTTGCTGTACAATGAATTGATTTGACATGTGCCGAAATTGATTAAGATGTATGTAGAAAAGGCCATTAATGGACATTGAACTTAATATCAATATCAATGCGTAAAATGTTACAGAAACAAGACACAAATGTTTAAATGTAAAGCATTTATGGTATAATGTTGTTGTTGTAAATTGTTGCATAGGCTTTTAATCAAAGTCATCTAAGAGAGTGGAACTATTGGTGCTTGGTAAAGTGCCAACACATACCACCTGTAATAACTTGTGTATGGTATGATAAAACTTTACATAACAAACATGCTTACATGCATGCAAAGCATGACGGCATCTGTTCAATTTTTCTTTTAATTTGAAATATTTGAAATAATTTTTTTTAAAAAACTGTTACAAAAACTTCTATTTTTTGAATGACCAAACGTATGTTACATATATAAACAAAACACTTGTATATGGTCTTAACTTAACACATACATCACTAACTACACGCTGTGTTGTGTTGTGTTGTGTTGTGTTGATAATGATGCTTGACTTTTATTTTTAAACAATTGTGCTATTGCGCAAATAATATAAAGAGAGACGAAGTCTCTAATTAGGGGTATGCATACTTTGCTTCCTGTTTCCGTTGTCTATGACTACAATTTACATACAAGGTATATTACATGATGTTACGTTGACATTAAACTTATGAAAAAGTTAAAAGTTGAAGTTCTAAAAATAACTTTTATTTATAAACGCGCATACTTAAGTGTTTGAGTGAAAAATGACTTACTTTTGTATAACAATGAGATTTTATTTTGTTAAATAAATGCAACAACAAAAACTGACAGTAATATACAGCTTAACGTTATTTTTCCTTATATAATAATTAACACTTGATTTTATATTTAGCATGTGTTCAGTGTAAAACTCTTAAATTGATTGTATGGTGGTATTATAAAATTTTAATTGTTTTTAAATATCAATTTAATATATTTAAATTTATTTTTTTATTTTATATATTTAATAAGCTCAATTTTTTATATTTATTTATATATATTTTTTAATATTTGTAACTTTTTATTTATTTTATTTTTTAAGAATTACTTTATTATTATAAATTTTTAAATAATTATAATTTGTAATATTTGTTTTTATATATTTTTTAAATTATTTGTAATTTTTTCTATTAATTTTTTATATATCAATTTTAAAAAATAATATTTTAATGTTGTTTATAAATATTGAGATTTTATTTTTTAATAATAATTTTTTTAATTTATATATATTTTAATCATTAAACTTGAAATTTGAAATGTTTTTATTTTTTATACATTTATATATTTAGAAAATAATTTATTTTAAAATATTTATACCTTTTATTATTTGTTTTTTTATATAACATATAAGTTTTAATGTGTCTTTCTTCAATATTTTTCAATCCAATTTAAAAAAAATATTTTTTCTACATTATTTTTAAACACTTAGAGTCTTTCAGATATATTTTTAACTTTTGCAATCTCCTAATTTTATCAATATTGAATATTTTTTAAAATATTTAGATGTTGTAGAAATATTTTCTATTATTTTATATTTTATTTATTTATTTAATTTATATTTATTTTATATTAAAAAAGGATTTATAGCAATTTTTTTTGTATTTTATATATTTTGCTTTATAGTCTATGTTCTTATTGTTTTTTTTTTAAATTTTTATAACGAATATTATTCACTTTTCCATAAAATTGAGTTACGTACGTTTTGGTCGCGCTTTAACAACTAAATCCGTGTACTGTGTACACCATCAGTTTTAAACAAGAGAACAAACACAGAACCGAGAACCAATTATACACACAAACGCACACATATGTATACACAAACATACACACACACACATACACGCCTTACTGATTTATAAAGTATGAAAGAAAAAATTATAATAATAACAACAATAACAACATTATAATATCAGTATATAAAAACCGTTTAGTCAGGCGTATAATAGTGTATCATTCAGTCAAGCTGGTTATTTTGTGTTTCACTTTTACTATTATTTTATATATGTGTTAAGAGACAATTAGTCTGTTACGTGGCGGGGGGTGTTGAGCTTTACTTAACCGCACGCGAAAAATGTAAATTAAATCACATTCTATTTTATACAAGTTGACATATTTTATATGTCAACCCTCTCTTTTTTTATTCTCTCTTTTTATGACATGTGCAACATGTATGAAATATATGTGTCAGGTCCAAACTGGAAAATCATATAAATCTCAGTTTTAACTTGAAGTTTTAATTTTTTTGTTTTTGTTATTTTGTTTTTGTTGTTGTTGTTTTCGTCATTCAATTAGAATCATTTAATAGTATATTATTATTGTTGTGCTATCATCTACGATACTTTACAAGCATTTAATATATTCATAAACATATGTCAGCTTGTTGGTATTATAACAAATTGTTCGTTTATTAGAGATTTTTTTTTTAATTTTTTATTTTTCTCATTAATATTATATTTAATATATACAGAATAGTGCGTCAGTAGCCTGATGTTGTTTGTAATCGACTATGTGACTTTCATTTTAGTGTGTGAAAAGTCACACATTCATTACAATTGACAATAGGTATTCAATAGGTAACTATTTAGTTGGGTAGATACCCGTAACTACTTCTTATACCTACCCTGTATCACTTGTGCTAATAGTAAGCTAAGTTTGTAGGGATATTTGTTACTTCAAAACGTTAAATGCCACACCCACCTATTGCATCTATTTAGAATCAAAATCTGAATCAATTTAACCATGTCCGTCTGTCCGTCCATGTAAATTTGTCGTGTTTTTTTAGATATTTCGATCAAATTTGGCACAAGTATTAGCCCAGATCGGAACCCTATTGAAAATGAACTGGATCAGACCGATTTTAAAAGCCCCCCTCCCATTAAAATTTCCATTATAATGGAAGTCTTTATATAGAAAAAAATTGTTAAAGAATAGTTAATTAGGTTAATAAAAGGATGTATAAAATTTGGACCGAATCAGACTGTTTTTAGAACCACTTTTCGAATAATGATATTTCACGAAGTAATTTAAATGGCAGTGTGTCACGTATACAGCTAAACTAATTGTAGCGTAATTTAAAGAGCTAAGTGGTCGGACTTGATCGACTATAACAATTTCTCTTTTTTTTCACTATATTTGTGCTACAAAATATTACAAAAATTTCGTTAGTTATATAGGTAAATAAACTAACCATGAATCATAAAATGGAATTAGAAGTTTTTATCAAAATATGGGAACAGTTTACACGTAGTAAATGTAACGCGGTATTTGTAAAGAAAAGAAAAGAAGAAGCCCTTCATTCATTATAATGTTGAGGAGTAGTAAATTCAATTGATACGGTCACCCATCTTTTCATTACATAGAATAAAACGTAGCTTAATCTAAACTTATATAAAGTGTTAAATAATGGTGTAGGGTTGTAATGTTGGAATGTGAATGATTGATATATAAACCATTTGCGCATGAAAATGCGCAGATTTGGTGTAGCTGATAAAACACCTGCTGATGAAAACTCGATAAGGACAAGTTCGAAACCGATCCAGGTTCAATCCCTCCAGTCGCCAAATGTTTTTTTTTTTCACAATCGTCTAATTCATTACAACTTTAAAATCTGCTCAAGCTGAAATCTTTATTTCAGAACATATAGAACAGAACACATACAATTAAAAATGTTCAACACTTCTAATCCTCATTCATTGAGAACACGAAGTAGCAGTGTATATATATAGGTATATATATATAATTTATTGATTTGTTTTGTTTTTATAATTGGGAAGAAAGAAACGGTCCCGAACAACAGCTAGACTTTGATGATCCATAAATGAATATTTTTCGATGTAAAGAGTTACAAAACTAGCCGACACGATCCCATAATTCAATGATTTATAATTCACTCTTTTTTCATGTTGAAAAATAGAAAATAGCCGAAAATGTTCAAACTACAAAGAATTCATTGACTTTGTCGAAGGCAATAAGTGAAAAGTGATGTGAGTCAGTATCTTGACGAACTGTCTTATCAAGAATCTTTGATTTTACTTAATTTTATTACTTAAGATACTTCAGGAATAATCGTATAACATACACCGTTAATTATTTTTGAAGAAAAGTCCTCTGAAGAGGCTTTACAAAGGTTATTTTCTTCTTTGTGCACTAATTCTCTCTTCTTTATTCATGTTATTCATGTTATAATCTTTAGTCCTTTTTTGCCTTCGCTTTATGGTAATGAATCTATATTTTATTTAAGGTTATTAACTGACAAAGAAACTCAACTTTATAAGCCATAAATATTACGAAACATTCGACGTTGTTCTTATTTCATGTGCGTATATTTTTACTTAATAATATTTGCACGATTCATTTGATCATAAAATTCTTCAATGATTTATAATTTAATAGAAATCCATTTAACAAGATCTGTAAGGTGTTAAACGGGTATTATGAATAAAGTAAATTAAAGTAATAACGCAACAGTTGAGTTGAGTTGATTATAGAATGTATTGGAATAGGATTAAAAATAACGTAAATCTTCTTTCTTGGCGGGAATTTCATGCTGGGTTTTTTTTTTTCAAACCGTCATTAGGGGGAAATTATCATAAGTACGTGCTTCAGGCCGATGATAACCTCTCCAATATTGGATTTAATTTAAAACTTATATTTTCAGCAGTCTTACGTTGTGCGGACTACGCAGCCGAAGCACAAAAAATAAGTTTTAAATATAAATACTGCTGGCAAAGCCACTCATTATTCATTTGCCAAGCACTGTTTTGAAGGGCCAAGTCAATATAAAAAATTAGAATGATTTATCCTAACCTGGTACTTACTCGTACACTGTTTGATTATCAACAAATGAAAGATTCTCACTTGTTTATCGTGATTCATGTACTGCGAAGTTGAAATGAATTAAATCGAAATTAGCGAAACTTATTTGCAGCAGCTTCTTTCTTAATTTTTTTCTTTTTCTTTTTTACACCACATGTGGTTTTTTTTTTACCACATACAAGTTAATGAAATTTGTATAAACTTGTTATTATAAATTTCAGCACTCTATATGGCCAAGTTGTTATATAATGATTTTTGTTGATTGTGTATTTTTTTGTTTGTTTTTAATATTTGATAAAATCGAATTGTTTTTGCACAAATCTTTTTAAAGAAGTTTTTTACAAGTATTTATAAATAATTTTGTGTTGGACGATAAATTTTTTTATACACTTTTTATTTAATACTCGATACCATGTATGTACCGTTACATTTATTATTATTGCAAACATTATTGTCTTTGTTCTTTTCTCCATTGGAATTTGGAAGTTCTAAAAAACGATTTTAAGTCGGGGAGTTATACTATAATGCTTGCGTCATATAGCTCACGTGGCTGCGCGCCTCAGCGTCTTTCAATGTAAATAGAATCAAAAATTTGAAGTGAAGTAGACACATACTGGTGCTACTCACCAAAAGCAAATAAATATTGTTGTAATAGATGTGACGCAAAGCGACATATGCTATCTAACGCTAACATTACTAAGTGAATAGTTTTTATAGTTTACAAAATTTTAAATTTATAGTCGATGCTTTTATAACTAAAGGGCATTGAATGGATACATGGTCGGACATGACTAGATTGACTCAATTTTAGATACTGATCGAAAATAAGACTTTCTTCTGGAAATAGAAAACTTAATATGCTTTCATCATCAATGGTGGCTATCAAGGCTATAAATATAGGCGTGCCAGGTACCTGTTAATGCCCTTTAGTAGTATTAATGATACATATCAACTTTCGCGTCAGATTCTGAACAAATAAGGTTCTTTTATATGTTTATAGGCGTGTCTGTTATCCAATCCCGCACATTTTTAATATATGTTCCATACATAAAAATGTGTGCAAAATTTGAATTCCATAAATAAATGTTTGCGGCTGATAGGCAGATTTTTCTGGATTGTGGGCGTGTCTTGAAATCGTTTTTACCCGATTTCCTACTTTCTTTAATTTTTATTTTGATATTTTTTAACATTTTTATCATCGATTTATTTTAAATAATTAACCTTAACCATCCATTACGAACAATTCCATAATTAATAACCGTAATAACAATGTGAAAAATGTTTCATTCATGTATTGACAAGATCGGAATATACAGAATATAATAAAAAGCGGTTATAAATTGTTTTAATTATACGTGTATGACATTTAATTGTTTTTGTTTTCGCTAAATTAAATTAACTATGTAGTCTATCAGATGTAATTGCCTTATTGGCTTTCGATTTACTTCCCGTTCAAATAAATATCACATTTATTGTTTACTTAAACTCCACTCCCGACCAGTACATTTATCATATAGAACAGAACCTTGTTAAATGTGCGTCACTTCATATGTAATATACAATAAATATATTTGTTTATTTACATATATTAATTAATTAAGTTTCAGATTTAAAGAAAATATGTTAAAATTCAAAACATAAGCCGCCCGCAAAATAAACTTTTTTTTAAACATTGAATTAGTTGTGATGTGAATAAAAATGTCAAAGTTTTAAATAAACAATTTCGCTTACTCATCACACTTTTAATTTTCTCATTAATCAGTTAAAATAAAATAAAAAAAATACAATTGTGTTGGTATTATTAAAAGATGCTATAAACTGGGAAATGCCTTAAAAGCTCTCATAACATGTAAATCTGTTCTGTTAAACTACATATCATAAAATGTTCAGAACATTAGGTTGTAACAACCAATTAGAATTCTCACCCTCATTTTTGAAATTGACCTAAATTCTGTTAACAGAGTCAGACAATGTTATCCTAAACAGTTGAATTAAGAAAATCTACTAAAAACGTAAGCAGATCTACAATATTACACTTAAGCGTCGAATGAAATTTTTATATCTTTAATGTGCTAAGTTTGTTGTATCGTTGGCTATTTAAAGAGAGAGAGAGAGAGAGAGAGAGAGAGAGAGAGAGAGAGAGAGAGAGGCATTGCAGGCTTTACAATGTAAATACAATATATTCTTGACCAATATTAAAATTTGAAGAAATCTAAGCACTCTTGTGTCTGTCTGCTGTTAGAACATTTACGTTTGCAAAGTTCAAGTTATAAAAGAAAAATTTTGTACAGACATTATTAGTTGTTGTTCTTTTTTAATATGGGCAACATTAGTTCAGAGCCACACCCATAAACTCTTTAAGATTTAGTTTAAAATGAAGTTAAAAATTTTGAATAAATTTAATTAAGACCATGACTACAATACGTTTCTTTTTTTAAGAGGCACGTTCATCATTAATACAAAGAAAGAAAAAGAAAAATTTTAACTTTACTTAAGATTACGCCTACCTACAATTATTAAGCGCTCTTCTTTGAGAGCCACAATTGCAATTAACAGGAACTCCTTAAAAATAATAATAAACTTTAAAGGTAAATTTGGTAAAAACGCACCCACAATTATTTCACGTCCTTTATTAGAAATCATCTGTTGTTGTACAAAATCGATGGAGAGTATTCAATATTTTCGTTTAAGCTTAAATAATTTTATTTCATTTTTTATTGTTATTGTTGTTGTTGCACCATATGTTCTATTTACATATTTAACTCATTCACATATTCATTCATTTACAATCACTTAGTCACCCAGTGTGTTAAAATGATCTATTTTTTGAAAATTTTTTTTTACAACTTAATTCAATGATTGTTTTCTTTTGTTGTTGGCACGCAAATACGCAATTTTTTGTTGTTATTTATTGTATTATTGTACAAATTGCTTTAAATCTCAATTTCATAATTTACATACCTAGCATAATATGATAATCACCTTAGGCATGTGTGTGTTTGGTTGTATTATGAGT
The DNA here is from genome assembly GCA_963978525.1 of Ornithomya fringillina. Lineage (NCBI taxonomy): Eukaryota > Metazoa > Arthropoda > Insecta > Diptera > Hippoboscidae > Ornithomya > Ornithomya fringillina. Next base: position 8,709,364 of record OZ021692.1, on the reverse strand, counting down.
ATTATGAATGAGTGTATGATTATTGTAAGTGTGGAGGCGTTTAAATTTAGTATTTAACGTTACTTACTTATATCAATTCATTTAAAATACAAACAAAAACTCATATAACAGTTACAGATATAATGAGTAAGCTTATGTCAGGTAATATGCAAGTAATTAGTAAAAATATGCGTAAACTTGATTACATACTAAACCTATCTTGTCCAAACATTTCACATGTACTCGAGATAACATATTTTTGTGTTACAACAACAACAACAACAATAACAACAACACATAAGTAGATGATGTAACATATATCAAGAGGCATCAAGTTACTTTTTTTAAACTTAACCTAAATATTGATTTATTTTGAAAGTAAGTTAAGTTCATTTTTTCAAAAATATTTTTCAAATTTAAATAATTTCAAAGGAAGATCATTATTAAAAGCTAACTGAATATATTTTTTTTTGGAAAAATGGACTTGGGTCACTTTCACAATAATTTTATATATTATACAATATACTTGATGTAACACCCTGTATTTATGATAAATTTCATATAAATGCCTATATTATCTTTATAGTAAGTACTAATTTTTTTTTTTTGATAAACCTTTATCAAGAGCTGATATGTTGAATTGGTGGTAAAGTAACACCAATGTCGTCATTGAAAACTTTCCACCAGACAAGGTGCCTGCTTTGCGTACTTTTTTTAAATTCTCCACATAAGTTTTTTGTTATGTTTACACTATTCACGAAGGTGGCATCAGAGGCTCCCTATTGTATATAGATTCATGATCATCTAAATCAATTTAACCATGACCGTCCATGGATACGCCTGTTGTTACTCTTACGATCCTCAATTTTGAGATTTTGATCTGAAATTTTATATAAGCACTCTCTATTTAAATCGAAATCGGTTGAAATCGGTTGAAAGCCACGCCCACAATCGATAAAAGATTATGTATCAGCCACAAGCTATGAAGCTGGAATACGTTTTCTGTATTTATGTTGAACTTTTTCATTGATATGTTAAAAATGGCCGTGATCGAATGATATGTAGTTTAAAAAAATTTTATGATTTTTTGCAGAATCTGTCGTGATGCGTATTACTTAAAGAGTTAATCTGTTTCTCTCTAGCTCAAAGCGGTATATGTGTGTGTATGTAAAAATCGCAGAGTGAAACCCTGAAAAAATTTTATTCGGGTGTGTTCCAAATATTTGAAAAAATATACAAACTGCAAATGTAGGTCCCTCGTTTATATTATAATAATAGACGAAATAGACTATGAATGGGAGAGACTGCAAGAATATTTAATTATAAGGTTAAGCATTTTCACACATTTAGAGTTAAATCCTTTATTTCAATAGAAGCTCTTCAGGTACCGATTAGATTGACATTTTTTTATTATTAATAATTGTTTATAACGAAATCGAAATTCATGAATGTGGTGGTGTTTTGAGGGAGGTTCGAGTTCAAAGTTTATAAGAAAGTGCACCTGTATCCATTTGGGTTCAGCCCCTGCAAACGATATATATATGTATTTGTGTATGTTTGTATTTATGAATCCAAGCATGTATACATTTTATAACCATAAGTTTATCTAGTGATCACCACAATAGAACATGTATTGCATTCTACATATTCAAGGGTTAATATGATATTTAATTTTTATGCAATAAAGCAAAAGCAATATCTGTGCAATAAAAGGTGAATAAAGATAACCGAGTGCTTACGACAAAGTAAACAGCATTTCCACTATAAAATAACACGCTCTAGAAACAATATCCACACACAACAAATGCAGCCAGCAAACGTCGTGTAAACCACAAAAAAAAAATTATCTGATGAATTTTTAGTTTATGGTAGTATTTTGTCAAAACTGCCAAAAAATAATAATAAGACGTTAAAAAAAAAAACTAAATTTGGTTTAGACCAAATCTGATATACCCTCCATATGTACATACAAATAGAGGGTGTGACAGGTGACAGGTGACATGATTGCTCTCTTTAATAGTGTTTGTGCCAAGTGAAGTTTTACGCTAAATACGATACCCAACCACACCCATTTATATGTATACCAAATTTATTCAATTTCATTCAATTCAATTCGGTTGTGTGGCTCTTGGCCAATTTTGCAAATGCTATGACAAACTTAGTACACCCCCCCTCCCCCATCTTATGCGGCAATTATAAAGATAAAATATATTTAAGATTTTGATAAGACAAGAATGTTAATGAAACGTTGAACTTTTCAACCCTACCATGATTCATGTGTCTGTTCTTTTATCTGTTATCATAAAAGTCATTCCCTAACAAATGCTTCTTTTTATATATTTCTTGCATTGAAAAGTGAAATTTCAAAATATAAATATATATAAAAAAGGAGGCGTGCTCCTAAACAAATCATTTCATTGCAAATGGTGCGCTGTCTTCAAATGTCAATTAATAATAAAACAAACATTAATTACTACAACCATAAATAAAAAAAGTCCTCAAACGCGGTATAATACAACAAAAAAAGAAAAAAAAAAAAAAAAAGAAAAAACATTTATTTATTTTTATAGTCGCTTTGTTGGTGTATTTATTTTTTCTCATTATTTGTATTATTTATTTTTATACATATTGAGTTTTGTCTCAAAGCCTCTCGATTTGAGTGCATTGAATTGTTTATAATTTTGAGTGAAACTCTATCTACCAGTGTACGTACTAGATGTTAACTTCTAAAAGGCAGCAAGCAAAACAAGTGTTTAGTGTTGAAATAGAGGTGTTTGTGAAAAACATTCTTGAGTTTATTTAACAATTTTAACGTAAAAGCATTCACGTTAACAATTTAACGGATGATTTGCGCAAAAATATTCTACACGTTCAAACGTTTCAAAAAGTGATAAAATATTAACATCGCCAGTTTTTGTTTATATTTGTGGTGTATGAGCTACTGTAAAATTTATAACAATAATAAAAATAATAAAAAATAATAACACGTGGAACCGGCGTGATTTATAAAGAATAAGTGGCATATATAAAAATATATAAAAACTCAATATGACAATTGCGACGATAACACAAAGTGATGGATCCGTGGGAATGGTAAGTTTATAAATAACAAGTAAGAAAATTAAATTTGGCTTAGGCCAAATCAAAGGGTGGGCGTGGTAGGTATATGATTACGCTCTCTAAGACGGAATGTATTACGTATCAGCTGGCAAGTCAAGTTTACTGTTATCCGACTATACCTATTTCAGGCACATCTATCTATGGAAGGGATACTTATAGACATGCATACTAAATTTCAAGTTCATAGGTCAATTTTTGTGGCAGATATATGGATTTTTGTAGCTTGACACATCGATGGATTGAACAACTATAAATATGTGTACCAAATTTCAAGTTCAAAGGTACTTGTGTATTTTTTCGACTCATGCTGATCAAAAACAAATACTTTATATGGTGTCTGAAGCCTTTTTCTGGGTGTTACAAACGGAATGGCAAACTTTCTATAGCCCCATCTTATATGAAGAGTATAAAAAGGAATTTTTAATTATACCCTCCACATAACATTTTTTTATTAAGGAAGGCCCTTGTAGCAAATTTTAGCAAAACAAATTAAAAATGGATACAAAATAAACAGCCGTACATGCTTAAATCGATTCCATAAGTGGGTTTATCTCTAGCACAAACTTTGCGTTTATTATTTAGATATCCATTAAATATTATCAGCTTTTGCTATCTTTAAGTGAATGCAATAAAATCAGTTATTGATTTCAGAGTATCATACATAGGTGTGTGCCGTAGAATATTACCAATATACTTTAAGTGCACTTAGCATAATACTATGTTTACATTAAGTATTGTAGATGAAATCATTTGAAAGTGAAAGTTAGTCTCTAACATTTAAGTTAACTTATCGATTCGGCTTTTTTCCAATATAGGCGGTTTAAATTAACTGAAGAGCGTTATATTGCTCTATAAATATTAAAATAGTAAACGGAAAAAAGCAACTCTTCCTCAAAATGTTTTAACAATCTTAATTGTGAGAAAGTGCAACTTTAGAGCATTACTTAGGTTAAAACGGAATAGTTAGCTTTACTCTACGCCTTACAGTAATGTAAACATATTGTTTATTTGTTTAACCTTCAATACATCATAAATTAAATTTTTACCATAAATTAAGAACAATCTTCTTTGTAAGATTTTGTTCTAAAGTCAGTTGAAATAAAGAGCATTAAATTATATCATATGTAAATGTCAGGTTTTGTTGTGCAACCACTCGCACCAACACCGCATATTACTCAAAAGTTTCTAAATTATAATTATTATTTATTATATTTTAAATAAAAAAGTACGGATTGTTTATTGAATTAAATTAAGTTTTAGTTTTTTTTTCGATTTCGCTTAGATGTAAATATTAATTATTTACGATTTACTTTTTTATCTTTATCGTAATTTTATTACCTATTATTACAAGTGTTTCGCTTACCAAGAACTGTAAAATTTATTTACATGCATCTTAAAACTTTATATACGCAATAATTAATTGTTTAGTATTTTAATTTTTTTTTTATACACAAATATCTATTCTGTGTTATTTCCCCACTTTTTTTTTATATTGTAACTATATATTAAGTACATAAATTCAACAAATAACTTTTACTTGTGATATGCATTAAAAAAAACTATTGGTTTTGAGTAATTAAAAATCTTATTCACATTCTTTGCGAAAATATTAAAATGCACCAAGTTTGTTACTTTATTTACCAAACTCAGAAGCAAGCGTAGAAGACTTAATTTTTATTTACTTTCTTGATCGACTATTTTCAGTTGTTTATTATTTAATTTATACAAATTCTTACTAACGCACTAACTGAAATCTGCGTTTGATATTATATTAAAACAAGTAAGAAAACTAAATTTGGCTTAGGCCGCATCTTAAAAACCCTCCACATCTGGGCGTTGCATATATTTATATATATATTGCGCCCCTTATGTATTACGTATTAGCTTGCAAGTCTAGTATTATGGTGAATTGTGGCCGTGTTTGTTATCCGACCATGCCCATTTTTGGCAAATATATGGATGGGATAATCATAAGTATGTGCTCTAAATTACAACTTCAACTCAAAGTGTTTGTGCAAAATTTCAGCTCAATATCACAAAATTTACACCCGTGAGACGGACACACGGACATTTATGTCCAGTTCGACTCAGTTTTTGTTGCTGATCAAGAATATATATATTTTATAGAGTTTTTGACGCTTCCTTCTGGATGTTGCAAACGGAAGTACAAACTTAGTGGAGGGTATAAAAAAGAAATTCAAAACAACCTAAATCATCATTTATACGTTTTGTGAGGGAGGCTACAATAAAACATAAATCACAAATAAAACAACAAACAAACAAAACAAGAAATTACGCTTCTCCTATAGATTTATGGAAAATTTGGAATAAAAACACGTCTCTTAAATTCCATAGGCTGGAGTTACGTGTTAACTTGCAGTAAAAATGGAACTTTTTTCATATAATTTACGTTTGTACACAATTTATACATGATTGCATGCATTTTATAGAAAAGTCAACAAATGTTGGTGACCTTGATGGAATTCTTGGAATCGTACTAATAACATTTATTTGTAGATTGTAAAAAAAAGTTGTTTGTGCTGATTTTTTTCTTTTTAATTCTATGCTCATTTTTATTCCAAACACATGTACTGAAATTGTTGATATAGCATAATTATTAGAGAAAGAAAACAAACAATATTTTTTTTGTACTTTTTACTACTTTACAATGTTATTGGGTGTGTTGTGTCCATACTCTTAACCTTAAGTTGATGGTGGATGTTATTAAGATGAAATATTTTTACAAATGCTTTAAATGATTGACCCAAAACTTTATACATATATATATATATATAACATATGTAAACGTACTACAATTTCTCTTTACATATACATTGCATCGTATATTTCCAGTTTTTTACAAAGACTTTTATTTTTACATTTGTTGTCACGTTTCAGGTGTAACCTCATGTTTTAAAGTCATAAAGAAAAAAGTTATCATATTATTGTATTTATTTTAAGCCGGTTTAAGATTAAAAAAAAAAACAATTAAAATAAAAAAGACAAAACTACAGTTTAATAAAACTGCTCTGAATGGTGAGAAAATACAAATTAATGAAATATTTTCTTCAAAAATAAAAAAAAAATATTTTTCAACATTTTTTTTTTTTTTTTGAAAGAGAGTTTAGTAGACCTCTTCTTCAATTACTATAAAAACTCTTGTTCTGCACTTTTTTCCTGTAAGAGAGTTAAATATAAGGCGTCGATAAAATTCGATGGATCTGGTTTAGTTAGTGGAGAAGGCTTTCATTAGAAGCATAATGTTATTGAAGGCTTTTACACAATGACGGATATAAGAGTAAGAGATTGAGAATCTAAATGTGAATCGATTTAACCATGTCCACCTGTCCGTCTATCTGTAAAATGCTTAAAAATAGTTAATGTTTTTTTTATTTATTTAAAGCTGCGACCAATTTGGATCCAATCGGACCATTTTTAGAATCCCTTTCCATATAATTTTATTTTACGAAGATTTATATGGCTGTGCCACGCCTTTACTGATACGATTAAACTAATTATAGCATAATTTAAGGAGCGTAGGGTATTAAATTGTCGGGCGTGATCGTCTATCGTCTTTCACTTGTTTTTAAATCAAGTAATTTAAATATTTATAGAGATTTTTTCTTCAATTTCATTCACATTTCTAATGTTTTTAAGTCAAATAAAATTGTTTTTAAAGCCGATTTGTAACAATTACAGTTGATTGATAGATATGTTGATATAAGAGAGTGGGTTGTTACGCAAAACCCGTAATTAGAAAAAATCACAATTTTTCAAATTTTCTCCATTTATACATAATTCAGATCAATTAACTTTTCAATGGCAGTCATTGCAATAAATTAATTACAAAATTATAATAATATGTTACGTGGTATATGAACAGAGGCGGTTCTTTCAATTTAATTTCTATGAATTATTCATTTACTTAAAAAAAAAAATCACCTGGGTAGAAAACAATAATTTTTTTGGTTTCTATTCGTTTTCCTCTTAAATCTCCTCTACCTCCATAAACATTTGCGTTTAAAACTCTTATTCTAGGAAATTTCTTATTACGTTAATTTTTATATATAACAACCATTTAATTTACAGGAAATTTAACAATTAGTCTTGCCATTGAAACTGTTCAAAGTTGACATTGTCTTGTGTTGAGATTTCGTAAGCTTTAAATATCAAGCCAGTTTAATTATTCGACTCGGGTTTTTTGTCAGTCTGTTTTCTGGTATTTTGTCTCGTGTGTGGTGTCTGCTCTGACGTTTTAATAATTATTATAATTTATATTCATCATAAAAATAAATTCTTTTGTTTCTCATTCACTTTTAAGCGGTTTAGAATAAAGTGTAATTAAAATATGCTAAATCTGTCATGTAGTTGGTTTCCTTATGCATTAAATATTATTTTATGGGGATGGCATTTTTTGATTGATCTTGATTTTTGAAGAGAAAAGTGTTTAAAAATGATAAAAATCTTCCATCATCTGTTAAAATTATAGAATTAAATTCGTTTATAACATTAATTTAATAATTATTCTCGTTAAACTTCACTAATATGAAATCGATTCTGCATTGCACTAAAAAGTGGACTTTGTTGAATAATATAAATAAAGATTCAAAAGTCTCAACGTTTTTATTATTATTATTAAACCAACTAATTCTAGTACTGCCCTCTTAATTTGTGTGCCATTTTACCTGGTGGGTGGTAACTTTAAACAACGACGTATAATAGAAATTTTGTGTACTTATTTGTTATATTTCAGGCAATGATAGGTTTAATTATAGTTACGCTTAATTGTATAGAAGCCACTTTAATTCGTTTTATAGTCAGTTATACCAGTACATTTAATACCCTGCAATACTTAATTCTGCATATTTAAAAAACTTAATAATAAATTATGTATATAATTGATTGAGTTGTATTAGTAAATGCGAACCTTTGTCATATAAGTCACTTCCGAAAAATCGTTATATGAAAAGGAGTTCTAAAAATGGCTCAATCGAGTATATATTTGGCATAGCTATTGGTCAAGCTAATTAACTATTTTTCATTAAATTTTATTAGAAAAATATTAAGAATTGCTGAACTTTGCCATATAAAGACTTTTTTTATAAGGGATTGTTATATGGAGAAGGACTCTAAATGTGGTTCAATTCATTTCATTCATTTTTAATAAGCTTTCTCTTTATACTAGACTAACAGACACATAATTCGATGGTAAATTCAGTTCAGAAAGTAAATTCTGAATAGATCACTGTATTATTGAAGATGGGTTTTGCCGTTTAGGAACTATAAGCATCCTCTCAAGTTTAATATAACCTTTTCCACAAAAATACAAAAAGTAAAACAATTAAATTTGGTTTAGACAAATCTTAAATACCCCTCACATCTAATTATGGGCGTGTCTGTTATCCGACCTCGACCATTTTTAGTACATCGATAAAAGTAAGGAAGAGGATCAAATTCGTACCTTAATTTTTTGTGGTTGGTAGGTACACTTGTGGCCGTGGCTCTCAACAAATTTTACTTTTTTCAAATTGTAGTATACATATATATATATATATATAGTAGATATACGGAGTATATATAGTAGATATACGGAGTATCTGTACAAAATTTCAGCCGAATATCTCAACCGTAAGAGGGCCATGTTTACAAGACATGTTTAGATTGACGCAGATTTTTAATGTTGTTCAAGAATATATTTTGTAGCATCTTTGATGCATCCTTCCAGGTGTTGGAAATGGAATGATAAACTTAGTACACTTCATATATTAGAGGGAAGGTCTAATAAGGAAAATGTGGGCGTGATATATGTACAAATACCCAATTATGTATTAGATTTAACTTCAATTCATAGATTCTGTAATCAATAATGAAGGAGCATCGAATATTAGACACCCCCACCCATTCTATTCTATATGACGTTTTTATGTAAACTTTTTTTTTTTAGCTTAATTTTTATGACTGTGTTAGGAAAGATTGCTTTTGACATTGACGTCAATGAAGGGACGGATGGACATTTATACATATAAATGTTAATGCTGATCATGAATATGTACTCTTGGTGATATATCCGTTGTGTGCCTCATCTTATATGGAAGGTTATCGTTTGTTTTCATATTAAAAAAATTACAAAACTATTAAATCACTTACGCACACTATACCCTGCAGTCGTACTTGTGTGTGTTACTATGTTTTGTTTATTTTCAAGTTCGTTCACACAAGTATTTACGTTTTTAATGCTGCACCATTGTGTTTATAAATTTTTTATTAATGAAAAGCTTTCTTAAAGAGCTTACTTATTGATAATAACAACAACAATAATTTAAAAAAAATATGAAGAAAGCTTTTAATAAAAAGTTGTTCTTTGGTTGGTTTCTTAGCTAAAATAATGGATTGATTGAATGTAGCTAAACATTAGGGTGACGCGTATCATCTTAACTTTCGTCAACGGTAAATAATAATTATTATTAAATATTATTTCTTACTGGTCTAGGGTATCATATAATAGAGTAAAACAAGTAAGAAACCACACAGGCCACATCTTAAATACCTTCGACAACGGTGGACGTGTTACATATGTGTATATATACATATATTGCGCACACAAATAGTGCATGCATTTCGTATCAGCTTGCAAGTCTAGTTGTACGCTGGGTATGGTTTTTTGTAAATTGTAAACTGCCCCTATTTGTGGCACATCGATGAGAATAATATTTATAGATTTACATAAAAAATTTCAAGTTCATAGGTCAATTTTTGTGGTAGATATATAAATTTTTATTGATTGTGGGCATGGCTTCATTTTAAATATGCGATCTGCGTGCAAAAACTAAAAGTACCTGCACAAAATTTCAGCTCAAATCTCAAACACACGGACATACATGTTATATCGATTCAGTTTTTGATGCTAATCAAGAATATTTATATTTTATAGAGTTTTTTACACCTCCTTCTGGGTGTTACAAATGGAAGAACAAACTTAGTATAGCCCCCATTTTATATGGAGGATATAATGAATTTAATATTATAATATTTTGTTAAAAATGAGCCACTTTAAACCACTTTATTAAGTCTTGGTTTAATGTTTAAGTTATAAGTTATGCTAAGTTCATTATACCATAAATAAAATAAGGACAATTTGAGTAGTAACACAAAAGTGTTGCATCGATTTAGTAAAGATCGAAAACAATGGAGAAAAGTGTGAAGATTATCTACTATTTAGCTTAAGCCTTCTTTCAAGCCTTGAAATATTTTAGGTTTCAATTTTTTTCTCTCTAATTTTGTAGAATGTAATTAATATTTTAAGGGTAGCTTTGTTTTAATTGTATTATACATACATACATACATATATACATACATATATCATAGACATATATTCTTACATCTGTGTGAGTTAAATTGATAATGAAGGTCATGCTTTATACGTTTCATTAGAGCGTTTGAAACAATAAAACTTCTTTTGAATGGAAAATTTCCATACAGAAATAAAACATATTGTATTCAATAACTCTGCTGTTTACTTATTGAAGCAATTTAAACTTTTTCAAAGAATTGGAAAAAAAATGTGTGCGTGCATCAGTTGTAGGTACGTGTACGAATCGGTTGTTCGTATGTATAAGAAAGTGGTTGTTGTAATAAGAGGAATTCTTTATATATAAAAATCAAAATTCAGAAAATTAATATGATATCGAAAACTTTCCACTCACTAGCATTAAATACTCCTATTTGTATATTTGTAGTAGGTGGTACTTTAGTGCATACTGAATTTATTATTGGGTTTGCAAAATATTTTATACGATATGCAAGTAAAAAAGGCTCACATGTAGAGTAACCTTACCCAAAGTCTACCTTAACTAAGGGCGTGGCAAATAGAACATTTACTCCTCCTTTAAAGACTGTTAAAGCACTCATATATATAACACAATAAACTCATATATTAAATACTTTACAAAATTTGGCTATATTGTGATTTTGTAATGGGGATGGGGCATGTATACACTTTATTCAAAAATATGGGCGTGGCATATATATATGTTTTGGATTTTTTGAACCACTGTATTGAGGGCGTGGCATGTGTGAAATTAATCCATTACGATTATTAATATGTATTATTATATTTTATGGCAAACCTAGGGGCATCACAAACACAATTTGGTACTTGGAGCTGAAAACTGAGGCCTTTTTAGGTCCCTGTGCGGTTATGTTCCTTAAATAATATTGATAATAAAATCTCTTCATAGCTTTACATATAGCTTGCTGTTTGTGAAAGGTGAAAATGGGCGTGGCATGTATATAAATACGCTTTCAACGACTATAGAAATGTACTATAAACAGTTGCCGCAAATATAGAATATTTTACAAAATTTGGTTTTATTGAAGTTGGTTTTTTTAACGAATATGGGCGTGGCATATAGGCAGTTGCTCCTTTTTTTACACAATTATAACAAAAATCGATAACTTTATGTAATTAGGTTTCATTGTAAATTGTAGGCGTGGTATGTATACAATTTCGTTTTTTTTTTAATAACTATTTAACTATTTGTTACATTTTACTAGAAAGATGGAAACGCTTTCGAGCTTTATTAGAAATTGGGGGCGTTTCTATTATTCAAGTTATTGAAGAAAATGTTAATAATTAAACCACATATCCTTGCAGTTGTACTTTTAATGCTCTCGAAAGGTTTTTTTTTTGGCGAATGAGGGCATGGCTATAATCTATTTTCGTTCACGATGAATACGAGATGGATATAGATAAATCGGTTTAAGTTTTGGTGCTAATTGAACAAATTTACGCTGCCTGAAAGATTTGGGCCCCGCCCTGAAACGGAGTACCGGAATAGGTGCTTCGTCCAAGGATCACGGGGCAAAAGTAATATGCTAATGATCCAATTATAAATAGATACCATGGACAAGATCCAGGTATCAAAACAAAAATCGTAGCAAATAAAATTAAACGGGACACCAGCCCGTGGGTAATAGGCTACCTGAATCTGGGAGACCTCTAGGGGTCGACAGTCCTACCAAAGACTAAGTTTGGTACCGCGGGGTACTGGAGCCCCAAGAACTAAGGTTCTTGCCAGTACGTACTTTTGGGTAGGCCCCCTTGTGGGAGCATCGCGGGGGCTGTAAAATCGCTGGTAGTGCATGGTTGAAAACCCTGGTTACCAAGGGGTGAACTCTACATAGCCTATGATGTAAGTTCTAAAATTGGGACCTCCTTCGGGGGGGGGGCCCAGGGACGCTCAATTCCCTAATAAACGTCCACTCTATGTCTCAACGATGGGTATTGGACGATAAACACATAACATACATGCCTGAAAGATTTATTGGTGACCAGTCCGGAGATGTAAGGTCTTACACTGGTAGTATTCCTCCTAGTGGAATACGCGGTTCGACCCAGGAACCTATTGCTGGTACCAAGGGATGCTAGAGCCCCAGGAACTTGTTCCTGCTAGCATTATGGGAAGGCCCCCTTGTGGGAGCATCGTGGTGGTTGTGGTTTTCCCCTTACGGGGTGAGAGTAGGTGTAACCTCCCCACCGAGGAGTGGAGCTCATAACCTTACAGTATGACTCCTAGATCGGTACCTAACGGAGCGTTGGGAAGCGCATATCTTTCCCCTGCATCTGACCTTCGGCTTGAGATGCCGTGTGATTAAGCCTCCACGGCAGGAACACACGTTAAACACTTGATTTCATGCCTGAAAGATTACCTCGGTTCATATTCATGTAAGGTGTTCATAATACTACTCAAGTTTGACTATACCTCTCTTTTTATGCGTTTAATTAACTTGATTATTTTCGGTTATAAAATTTTGCTTAAAATTGTTGTTCATTGTCATTGTGACCAAATTTTAATTTAAAGAAACTTTTTGGTATAAAGTCCACGATCATTAGGTGTGCGGTTGTATTGTTTGTATAGTGAATGAGACATCAGCCAATCTCTGCAACAGCATTTCAATGCTTACATTATTATACGCAATGGAAAATTTCTATCCAGCAATTCAATCATCAAATAATACGCATGTATATGTGTATGTGTGGTATTGAAGTTACGCAAACACTTTGTTATAACAACTTGATATTTATAATTATTATTACATAAATAATACATTGATTAATGCATGCTCGTATAGATTTTGTAGAAAAAAACATATAATAAAAATTAAAAGACATTCACGTGCTGGTTTGAGATAAGAAGTGCTCTGTATTACAGTCCATTTCACATTTCAGCGAATTGTGATGGTCTAGTACTTCAAGTGTGTCAAGTGCTTAAAATAAAAAGACTTTTTATAACATTTCAGTTTATTTCAGTACATAAGTGTGATTATTCATTCTATTTGTAGTATTTCCAGAAAAATTATTATCTTTATTAAATATTAGTCAATATATAATCCCCTGGTTAAACAATTACAAGTAGATATATAATCAGAGTTTAATTAAAATCCTGATGAACACCTGATGAACTCATCATCTGTTCATTTCAATTAGAAAAGGTTTTTGTTGAACAAACAGTGACTTTCTTTATTGCATGCACTTAACATAAAACTTCACTTAAAAATATATAAAAATATTCATTCATTTAGATAATAAGTTGAACTTGAAAATTCATACAAAACATAATCATTATATGTATTGCATAACAAGCAGCGCATGGCAAGCTTTTTATAAACAAGTTATAAATATAGAATAAATTAAGGTGCGCCGAGCCCTTAAACAAAACCATAAAGTGGGTATTTGTGCTTCAAATATAACCTGACAAAAAAAAAAAAAAAGCACAATTTCACAACACGTGAGTGACTGATTTGCTCGTGTTAAAACGTTACATACTTAATTTAACCTAATGACGTATTAATTGCATGATAAAATTGTTACAAAAGCAGCAGTAGCAGCTGCTTGTGTATTTATATCATATAATAGCGGAAGTTTAGATAAAAAAAATTCTATTATTTTAAATATTATTTATTTATAGTAAAAGAATATTTTTAGTACACTACAGATAACAGAATTATATTAAGTGTGGGAGGCCTACCATTACACCTCCTTTGTGCTCATGTTTATCACTTCAGCTGACTGAACTGAAACGTCTCTATTAAATCTGTCTGTCCGTTAATTTTTATATTGAAATCACCCTTGAGCTGTCAATTTTCAATATATTTTTATTAATGAACTTTTGCATAAGGATGTTTTTAGGGCAAGGGTGGTCACCATTAAAAATGGACCTGATTGGTATGTTTTTAGGTTTTTTTTTTACATCTTTATATGGAAAAAACTCAAATTTTTGGGTGGGATGAGATAACAAACACGTCTACTATTTACAAAAAATTCTAGAATACACCTTATAAGCAAATATTGTTCCATAAGACAAATGTTACTAGAAAGCTTAACGCCCACAATTTAGAAAGTATATAAGTAAGTGAATAATATGGCATATAAAGTGATACAATAAATTTATTTATTATTTAAAAAGCGCAAATAGGCATGTACCACGCCCACAATTTAAAAATTTACCATAATCGAATAATAAGGCTTGTAGTATAATAATTATAGAGGCCAAATATTACTCGAGGGTGTAATTATTTACTTGTCACGCCCACAATTTACAAATTATCGTAATTAAGCGGGAAATACGGTTCGAAAAACGAGGCCAGACAAAAGATATGTATATTCTACTTGAAAGCGTAATTAAGTATCTGTCACGCCCTCAATTTGTACATAGATATGAAAGATATTAACAATTTTGGTTCATTTGAATATACTTTGGAAATAGATGAACTGGGACGTAATATACTTTATTTCGATATTTATAATATAACATATAACATATGTCAGTTGAGTTCAATAGTATACCAAAGCAGTTCTAACCACTAGCCTGATACAATTAAATCAGACTTTATACTGATATTAATAATATTACAATATTTATTGACAATGTCTAATCGTGTTAGCCTATGCATTACTAAGTATAACAAAAACAAAAAAGAAAGGAAAAAAAAGATAAATTTATTTATTGTACACACTGTATTAGTCATTAGAATTCAACAATTGTTGGCGTCGCGTTGGTGATCTTTTAGATAAGAACGCAGAGGAGTAATAGGGGCTAGGAAGAGAGGTTTATAGTATATAAAGAGAGACGGAGAAAAAGAGATAGAGAAAGAAAGAAAGACAGAGAGAGAAAGAAAGAGAGAGAGAGAGAGAATAAGAGTGAGTGTGAACAATTTCATACAACATTACCACTAACTACAATACCTACAATTATATATTTTAATATATATATAAAATGTATTTGCAAATAAATTCAATGAATTTTATGTATACAAGAATTGCCGGTAACTATATGCCTGACAAGAGTGTGCAAAGCACTGTTCCTAGAGTATAACAACATAGTCAGACTTACAACCGTGCACTCGAATGGCAATGTTGGCATTCTTGCTTTGACATTCAAACAGTGCGGTTGTGTCTGAAAAGTAGTAGTAGTGAAACGAAAACGGTTTTTCAATCTATAAAATCAAGTTTGAAAAGCAGCCACAGCAGTTAATAAATCAACTATACAGTATATATAATATATATGTAAAATATACCGGCATTTATTTTGCACTCTTCGTTAAATTTATTACCATTTAAAATTTAACGCTCGACTCTATTTAACAACGTTTTGTTAAAGTATTGCATGAAAAAAGCAAAATTTGGAAAATTTGAAACGGTTCAGAAGTTTACAGTTTGAAAGCGTTAACTATTTCATAACAGAATCTCAGTCAATAGTCGGAAATATTGATTTACGAATTATGAGTTTTCATAAAAGTGATTCTCGCACGCCTTTGGCACCCACCTCCTACACGGTAAGTAGCACTTAAATATTTATTTATATGCGACATACGCTTTGGTTTATAAAGGCCTAATTATTGTGTTGATTAAATTTTGTTTTGGAGTTATTTTAATGCACTAAACTTAATTAATCAACTGTTTAAAAAACAATAAAATTTCTACAACTAACCCTTAGCTAACCTATTTTATAAAAACCTATTTCCATTAAAACTTAATTTCTCTTATAATACAACCATATACACGTATAACTGTATATTCACTTTAATAAGCACAGTGGTTTATTGAGTATGATTAGGGGATGAAAATTTTACTATTAGTTGAAATTCAAGTGAAATGGGTAGATAGTAATGAAAGATAGAAAGGGAGGGAGAGAGAGATAGACTGACTTAAACAATAGGACCAGCAAACGTTGGGCAGTGGAAAATTACCAAGTTAGACAGACGTACACAAAGATTTTCTAAAGACATAAAATAAAACTCCAGCCTTTAGTCATCATCAGTGTTAAGGTTGGTGGATATAATCATTGTTTCTTTAGTTTCTTATATATGTTGAAAGTATATAAAATTATAAGCTTTTACTCTAGGCTGGTTTTTATTTGGTTACATATAATAGTTATTTTTAGTAAATATTCATTATATTCTCAATTACTTAATAAAGTGAATTTATCTATTAATGATCAAAATTTTTCGACAGTGGGTTTTTAAAGCGATGATTTTTATTAAACATTGTCCGGTTAGCTAAAAATAAACGAGTGCACGCAGTCCTGTCATACGTTCGACTAGTCCAACAGTCAAATGCGCACTCGGGCAGCACAATTAATATCAAATTTTCTGTTTATAAGTGAAATATAAAAATGTAAATTTTTTTTTGTTTTTACAAAATATCATAATTTATATTAATAAAAATATTTAAAATTCATATTGAAAAAATCATAATACAAAAATTAAATAAATAAAAACAACAAAAATGAAAAGATATAAAAAATTAGTGGGCGGTAGTGTTGATTATTATGTTATTTCTTTAAAGGACATTAAAAGCAAAAAACAAAAACAAAAATATAGCGCCTTTGCCTGTCTAACCAACTTAGACTTTTAACTGTTGGTGGGTTACCAGACCAAGGACATACATACAAACGAATCCTCTTTGATACAAGCTACGAGTAGCTTTTTATAAGCACTACCTTAAAATCAACGGTACACTCAGTTGTGAAGCGTTCGTACCAACTAGAAAGAAGTATAAATATTCTTGATTAGCAGGAAATTATCAATTGATTTAACTCTGTCTTTCCGTCCATTCTTAGTAAATATTCTTCCGGTTGCAAAAATTGAAATATTTATATTCTGATTAGCAGAAATATGGTTTAAGTGATTGTTTAAAACTCCGTCTATTATTAAAAAGAAGTTTTATTTAACCATTTTCTAAAGTCATGTGCTTTACTTGTTGTCCGTATGTCCTTAAAAAGAATAATCGCTTAAAGTACTAAAATTTGTCTGGGATCTATAAAATCGGTTCATTTAATTAATATCAAATAATATTGAACAATCTACTTAATTTAATTTATTTATTTTTAATAATTAGTTACAATTAAATTACAATTAATTCGGAAATAAAAAAATAAATTCAATAATTCATACAATAAAATAAAAATAAGAAAGTAAAAAAAAAATACCAAAAACAGTAAGAAAAGTAAATTTGGCTTGGACGTAATAATAAACACCCTTTACATATGCATACAAACAGGGGGCGTGAAAGGTACATTATTACCCCTTCTAATAGTGCATGTATTAAGTGTCAGTTCGTAAGTCTCGTAGTACGCTTCAATAGTTGCTTTTTTTTGTAAAACCGATACAATATACAAACATATCAAATTTTTAACTTCATAGCTCAATTTCTGTGATAGATTAATAGATTTTTGGCGATTATGGGCGTGGCTCTTGACTTTTTTTTAGCTTTTCTTTAATTTAAATAGGTTTCTGCGTGAAGAAGCTACAAGTGAATGTATAACATTTCAGCCTAATATCTCTTACGACTAAGACTAGTGCCAACAACGGGACGAACATGCCGTGATCGACTCAGAATTTGATGCTGAACAAGAACATATATATACTTTGTAGGGTCTCTGAAACTTCCATCTGGGTGTTGCAAACAAAATTAAATGCTAAGTATACCCCCACATTATGTGTAGGGTATAATAAAGTAAAATTTAAAAATAATCTTCTTACCAGCATGCGCCCTGTGTTGTCGGCCTCTAACCAAATATGTGTTATATTACTCGTTTGCAATTGTTGTTGGTTATGCCAAATGACGACTTATTCTTTCTAGAAAAAACGTAATAAATATTAAAAAATATATACATTCTTACATATAGTCCGGTAGACGGGTATTAGAATGGAGTAAGAAAATAATAAAATATCATAAACGGATACTTTGAAGTTTCAATAATATGTCAACACGCATAATTACATAATATTGTTTACTATTCGTCTTCTCGCCCATGTATTATTATAAACATATTTCACAAGAATTTCGCCACCACACAACAGTTGCTCATGTTTCATTTAATATAACAGAAACTCCAATTGTTGTGGAATGGATTTTTTTTTTTCATAGTTTAGTGTTGAATTTACGAGTGGAAAATTCCACTGTGCTGCGACTTACTTACATACAAACAACATAGCAAGTAAGTAAGTAAGTAAGTGCATAAAACAGAGAGGGAGGTAGACACGCAGGGAGAGAGATAGAGAGAGTTTTTGGGTGTTTGTTTACATATTTGTGTGCGAGTGTGTATTTGCGTGTGTTTACTTAGGCAGAGAGGGATAAAAGAGAGTTGCATATTACCATTATATGATTGAAGCGCGTGTGTTCTAAAATATCACACATTTCCTACACTAACTAGCAAAAGTCTCTTTACTTACTTACATATATTCTTATAAATAAAGTCCTTTACTTGATAATTCTATTATGCTCCTCTTTAGGAATAGGTTTCCGACTTTCGCCAGTTACTGTTTTAGTAAAATGTGAACTTAAGCGTTATATGTGCATATCACTTGTGTACCATTATACTCATTATGTCAGCATATTGTTAACATGTGAATAAAAAAAGGAAAAAATTTTTTATGCATGTCGGACGTAAGAAAGTAAAACATTAACAACAACGACTTTTATATACTCTATAAAAGTCTAAAGAAAACCATACAAAATTATACAACG
Source organism: Ornithomya fringillina (assembly GCA_963978525.1). NCBI lineage: Eukaryota > Metazoa > Arthropoda > Insecta > Diptera > Hippoboscidae > Ornithomya > Ornithomya fringillina. Next base: position 8,690,235 of record OZ021692.1, on the reverse strand, counting down.
AAAATATTGCTCACTAGGTTTTTTTTTTTTTTTTTTTTTTTTTAAGGGAAGACACATGAACAAACATAATTTATACACTTCAGAAAATGAAAATTAAACGAAATATTAAGATGAGCACGCGCACACTTCATACACTTTGTAGCGTAAGTGATGTACAGTAACAATCAAAATAATGTTGCGGCGCCCTTGCTTTTGTCTGTGTTGCTGTGTTTGTTTAAGACAACATCAATACACCCACTATACAACAAAACATAATAATAATTATTGAAAGTCAGCAAATTGCCTTCGTGGTCGTTAATAGTTAAAGCTGCCTACAATCATTTTTGCAGATAACTGTTTTTAAATCCTACACTAAAAAGTGGTACAAGAGTATATTATATTGTGTATGTGCCACACCCATAATTTATATTGCAATTAATTGCAATTTGGTAAAGAATAATTGACTTTGATTCGATCGATCAATATGTAGAACCCCTTTTCATACACAATGAGTATTTGTGAAGTGACTTTTATATGACAAGGACAAGGACTAAATTAATTAAAATATAAATTGAACAATTAAGTGGCGTTTGGTATAAAATCCTCGGGTAAAACTAACTACAATATTTATACTTGTTCATATTTAACAAACAAATATGTGAAAGTTAGTACAAAACAAGTCTGAAAACTAAATTTAGCTTAGATCAAATCTTAAATACCCTCCACGTCTACTTAGTAACGGTGGGCGTGGCAGGTACATTATGATGCTCTTTAATAATGTACGTATTAAGTCTCATCTTGCAAGACGCGTTTTTTGTAAAGCCGACCACGCCTATGTATACAAGTGCATAAAAATAGAAAACAATTCAACCTGCAGAATATTGCAATATTAGTGAGAAGATGAGGTTACGTATGTCTGTCGTTTGTTTTTTTCCATTAATCATTTGATTTATTTTATGATCAAATGTGGGTAAAATCAAAGGCTTAAGAAAATAACGTTTTGTCATCTTTAGAAAATTAAATTCCCCCAGTGGTTAATTGTACTTCATCATAATCTTCATCAAAAAAAAATTATACATTTACCTGAAGCGCAATTGTCTGTGGCTGGCTACTAATGAAGTACAATTGTCTAAAATAATGAAGTACAAATGACTGCTGTGGAAGTACAAATAACAATCTCTGAAATCCAATTGAATTACAAGAGGTGCAAACGACAATTTCCGAAGTGAAATTTTATTTTTCAATTTTTTTTTGGAGAATCTTCAACTATCGATGAAATTTTTTAATAGTAACGTTCATACAATTGGAGAAAAACTCAATGTTCTTTAAAAAAAAAAGTTCACTTTCTAATATAACTTCAATTTAAAGTGTCTGCATATAGTAAATCTATAGATTGGAATAATTAACAATGTGGATGTCATCGAATAATTTCATATAAAAATCTTTTTCGCTGAAAAAGTTTCGTTGTCTTTTCGAAGGTGAAAGGTAACACTTATTAAAATGCTTTACATTGTATGCCACGCCCTTAAAATATCACGTTCCTTTTGCACTTGATTAAATTGTGTTGATATGGTACGTGACGCGCCAGCAAATGTTTTACATTCATCAATTTCAACAAATTTGCTGAAGTTTGTAAATTGTTTTTTTGTTTGTTTTGTTTTTGTTTATTTTGTTTTAAGTAAGTACATATCGTACATAACTTATAAAAACTTTTCAGCGTAATTGTCTCCATTTTTATTAACTTTTATTGCGTTTTATTTTTAAAATGACAATTATTTAAAAGTTTGCAACTAAATTTTGTTTTTAAACTAAATATAAAAGTTTACAATTGCTTGAATAAAAATGAATGAAAAACTCGTAATTGTAATATTTGAAAGAAAAAAAAAAAATTAAAAATAAAAAACAATAAATACAAAATGCAAATTTAATGAGATGTAAACACTTTTGCAAACGGTTCACACTGTTTATTTATTGCTGCTATTATAAATAGAATAGAAAGAGTTATTTTGATTTGTTCTATTCACATTTTAATTAACTCGAGTTGAAATTTTTTTTTCTATTCCTAATTATACATTGTTTGCTTAATAATAATAATAAAAAATTCCTCTCATTTTCTAATAACCACAAAATATATAAAATAATTTTTTGTTTAAATTACATTAAATGCTGTAACAAATGTGCATTTGTTATTGATGGCATCTTGGTGGAATTGAAAAGTCATAAGAAATCAAGACTAAATTTGATTTAGGCCAAATTTTAAATACCCACATATACATAGCAACGGTGGGCGTGGCATATAAATGATTACTTTCTCTAGTAGTGTATGTATTACATATCAGCTTGCAAGTCGAGTTTTACGTTGAGTATGATTTTTTTGTAAATTGTAGGCGTGTTTATTAACCGGCTACGCCCATTTTTAACACATCGATGAATTTATTATTTGTAAATATGCATACCAATATAGCATAATTCAATTTTTGTGGGAGATAAATATATTTTGGTCGATTGTGGGCGTGATTCTTAACCGATTTTGCCCATTTTTTCGGTTTTCAGTTTTATCTTCTAAACGAAATGACAAACCTAGTTTACGCCCATCTTATGGAGGGTGTAAAAAATCATCTAATTTAAAAATAAATGAATGAAAATGACGGACGGCTTTGCTTTTAACAATTATTCGACAAAAGCTTAGGTTTACAAACCTTAATAAAGGTAAATCAATTTATTTGTATTTTGTTCCATAAATTGTTGTTATATTTATAAAATAAAACTAATTAAAGAATAGTCGACGTCATGTTAAATATGATTAAACATTCAAACAACAATAATCGCGTGACTTCAGATTTGATTTCAAAAAAATTTTTATACAAAAATATAAAATAACACGAAAGAAATAAACAAAATATGGATTTATGTAGAAAAAAAAAATCATTTTCGATTTGTAAATATTAAAAAGGGAAAGTAATGAACTCTGAAAATTACATTTTTAAGAGAATTACTAAACAAGTACAACTCTCGCAGATTACAATACATTAGGACTGCACTTTACAGTCTTAAAGCCAAGATTACGCAGCAATATATTGGCATAGCTGTATAAACGCAACAATACTTAATAAAAAAACAGTTTCGCTTTGTTTCAATTACTAAGAATTATCTTTGTAATAATATTTGGTTTTTTTTTTATTTGAAAATGTAACAATACGGAAATGAAATATAATTTATAATTGAGTATTGTGTAATATGTAATATTTATATAGTAAAGCAACGGGTGTAACAAGGCCACCGTTTAAAATTAAATTAATGTAATGTGAAAAATTATTATTAAAGAAGTAAGAAAAATAAATTTGGCTTAAGCCTAATCTTAAAAACATCCTCCACATGATCAGTTTTGGTGATCAAGGGAAAACTTTATACCTTCACATAAGTGAAGGGTATAAAAAATAATCGTAAAAAAATCTTCTATTAAAAAAAAATTAAAAAAAAAAATTCTAATTTTTTTACAATTATGCATTATTATATAAAATCTCAAAAGAGATAGCAGCTGTATATAATTATTATAATCCATTGAATTCATCCACACGTGCCCGTACATCCGTTCTCTAATGTACGTTATAGTTTTCTCATATATGTGTATACAAAAAAAAAAAAAAAAAAAAAGTTCTCATAAAAATACATTAATCAAGTGATTTGTTTTGTTTCTTCTTCTCCTAAATAGCTGGCCAAGAGTTTTAATGACGTCTCCATTAAAAACTATTTCTATTTTTATTTTCATTGTTTTGTTTTCATCGCATTTAGAGGAATTTTCTTATTGAACTTTTATGTTACGTCGATTCAAGTTCAATAATTATTTGGCAAAACAACGCCTTCTTTTTTATACACTATTCTTCCGCTGTTTTTATTGTTGTTGCTTATTTTCTATTGATATATGATGATGTGATGTTCAATTGAAGCGTTAAAAATGATATTTTTGAACGGGCAAAATAGTATTCGCATGGTTTGCTTAATAAGTTGTTATTATTGTTGTTGTTGTTAAAACATTTTCATGTAATTTTTCCACCCATCCGTATAATAAAAAAAAAAAACATTGCAAAAATTATTTTTCCGATAATAAACGCACCAACATCCACCCACACTCCCTAAACAGTAAATATAAATTAAAAAAAAAAATTAAAATATGAAAAATAATTTTCGTTTTGGTGTATGCATGTAATGATTTAATGACAGTTTATTTCAAATTTTTGTCGCGATATGTGTTTTTTCAAAACAATTTTTTGTAAAAAAAACAAAATAAACCAAAATGTTTTCCTAAGAGAGGAGCTTTCTTCATACATTGGATGTTTTCAAAATTTGTTTTTATTTTGTTTGACATTATAGTTTAAGTATTGTTCTATTTATTCTTGATTCTTGAGGGAAAAATTTTCTCATTCTATGTTTTTTGTGTTCTTGTGTTCGCGTGCACCCTCATTAAATCAGTTGAGGTCAGTTTAGGCGGAAGATAAGTTCTCGTTTTTGTAAACTTAGCGCATCTGCAGTTGACATGATTTTAGTGAGAACCGACTTCTGTCTAAACAAAGAAGTCACCTAACACAAAAATTTAGTTCAACGGTGTACCGTTATAATTGATAAATTCTTGCGTGCTTTTATGTCGTTTGGTTTGTGGTTGATGAAATCGTTATCGTTGTCTCTAAATATTAAATTAAGTCGTCAAGCTGTTTTCCTCAAAACCATCAAAGAACTTACCGGACTTTTGCGAAATGCAAACTTTTACGAATACGGAACCAAAACATAGCATTTTACCGAATAGTTCGTATGAAGCGCGAACATCATCGGCTGCCGAAAGGCGCCATCAATTGAAAATGTCTCTACGGAAAGCTGGCGGGGGTCCACCACGAGTAGCTTCGGCTGGTGCTTTAATGCGTTTAACAACTGCTCCAACAACAATAACAAATGTTAGTATTGTTTTGGATTTTTTTTTAGGAAGTGTTACGAAGCATTTTCGGAGGTGCACGGTTAAGGTTAGTTGCGTAAAGAATCAGGAAAAAACCTATCCAGCCGTATAGCCAGTTTTTGTTTGTATTATAAAAAATCTAGGGTACCAGAGCAGGGTTTTATTATGTATATTTTCACGTACATCTATACATGTACATGAACTTATATAATTTTAATTAAAATGAACAATGACATTGCATTTAAATAAACAACTGTAGTGAGGAAAATTTGATCTAAACATTAAATGGGTTATAAAAATAGAAACTGTGATATAAATGAAATGCGTGCAAATAAAATATTTAAAAGATTCTTAGGGAATAAAAAAAAATTAAATAATAAAATTAAAAAAAAAAAAAAATAATTAAATATATGAAATATATATATAAAATACTTTGTATCTGGTCATATCTCTGGTATGCTTGTGGGTAACTTGCCAAAAAAATAAAAATAAAAATAAATACAATTTGTAGTCGTCCACGCAAGCAGACGTAAGAAAATGTGAATATGTTTATGTCTGTATATAAAAGAAAACAATTGAATAACATTAATTAACAAATACCGCCAAAAATTGTACAAACGCACGTAATTGTTAGAAAAATATCTTTCCCTCTATTTATATTCCTTCTACATTTATTTTTCGGCATTTCGTTTTTATTGTTAATACAATTCTTATACATATTTTATTTTTCACAAAATATTTTTGTCTATATTGCAGAAAATACCCGCAGTTGCGATCAGTAATGGTAACAATCAGAAGCATTACGGCAGCTCGAAGAGTAGTACCGCGACTACGACAAATCAATCAAAGTATGTTTTAAAAAGTTTATTATTCTTACAAAAACAATTTATATATTATTACGAGAAAACGTTGCGATTATTTAAAAAAAGTAAAAAATTTTAAATATTAGAAATATTTCTAAATAAAATTTAAGTGCTTTAGTACTTTTTAAAATAAAAAAAAAAAAAACTATAAAAATGTATAAAAATATTGAAAATAATTCATCAACAAACATGTTTGAAATGTACTCTCCTTCGGATAGATTTTTACGGCCTGATATGATTGATGTGCCGGCTCAACAAGCATCCGGTTCTACACTACCACTGGTATTATCACGTAAAAAAGGTGGCGGTGATGATTCAGAAGATGTCAATTATAATCCATTCGAGCATCGGAAAATTGTACATCCAACATCGTAAGTAAAAAATTTACTTTTTTTTAACTGTTTATTAATTCGCTACAATCTTTGAACATCGTTAACTTGTATGACGGATTAGTTTCTTATTAAGCGCCTTTCCAAACGGAATTTAATTATTTTTGGTAGCTATTTATGCATATATGTAGATAAATATAAAAATGGACAAGAATTTACTGATGCATGCATATATTACGGCATTAATTTTTACAAATAAGCGGAAATTTTCCACTTGGCACAAGTGTGGCGACAAAAACCAAATAAAAGTAATCATTAACAAAAAAATAAAAAATAAAAAAAAAACCTTGCTCTTGAATTGGTTGCCAAAAGAGAGAAAAAATAAACAAGAAATAAATAAAAATAAACGATAAATACATTTGAATGTTCGACGCTGAATTTTTTCGCTCGTTATAATGCACTGACATGTGTAAATAGTTTTCTATGAAAAAAAAAATTTTCATTAGACTTTGCTGTTATACTTTGCCCATTAGTAGCTAACTATTGCATTAAAAGAGGGCGAAATTAATGAGAATTAGTGGTGGGCGCCAAATTAACATCTCAAAATAAATTTTTTATTTTACAAACATTCGTTAAAATTTTTTAATTGTAAGCGTGCCCGACCACGTTCTAAATTTTAACTTTATAGGTAAATTTTTGTAGGAGATAAAAGCATTTTTGTCGATAGTGCGTGTGGCTCTCGATATTGTTTTATTTAAATAGCGATCTGCGTACAGTATTAGTATTTCAATACACGGATTGATAGACATGTCTAAGTGAACTTTATGGGGTCTCTGAGGTTTCCTTCTGGTTGTTTCAAACGGAATAGCAAACTTAGTATGCTAGGTTCTTCACTATAAGTATAAAAACTGGTTTCGTACTGGAACGGAGTTTAGAAATTTGAATTAACTTAAAAAAACTTTTATTACTGATGCGGTATTAGTTGAAAAATTCATTGCGAATGCAACAAAGTTTTCTTACTTGGGCTCATACAAACCATGTGGGTTTTTAAATAAAAAAATCTTTATACGAATCGTTGTAATATATTATTATAGAATTGCCAAGCTTTATACCAAAGATTCATTTGCTATATTGATTAAGTTCATATTGGGCATTTAGAATTATTAATAAAATTAAACGATTTTTTCATTCAAAATCACTTGTTGAATCCATATAAAAGCATCCGTCTGTCGGTCCATATAAATATGTATAGAAATTGCAGATCGCATTTTTTGACACATATGCATGAAATTAGGTACAAAGATATGCCTTGATCCTCCCTTGAGTAAATATTTAGAATCCTCTTATGTTTTATTATCAAGAAAGACTTTATAAGGTGAAAATTCGCCATTTTTAGTAATTTTTAACAAAAATTTAAACTATTGAACCATTTTTGGAACTTCTATGTAACTTTATGCGGAAGACTTGTTCACAAATTAATCTAAAAACACCTAATTCTGAACTATTAAATGTTAGTCTAACAGTTAAATGTTCTAATTTCGGATCGCATCGAATTAGAATCCCTTCCTCTCTAAAAACATTTCACGAAATTGCTAATATGGCAATGAATCGCGTTAGTGGTACAGCAACGTAGTTGTGTAAGTTGTTAAATTGTTGTTAGTGATTGGGTTGTAATATAAAGTTAGGAAATATTAACAAAAAACCCTGGTCTAGCTAACTTTTATAATAACCAACTTTTTTGTTTACCTATTTTTTTACAGAGATGTGGAGACCCTTGTGCATTTGCTGAAGGGTTCACTGGGTTCCGGCATTCTGGCTATGCCTATGGCATTTTTAAACTCCGGTTTATGGTTTGGTCTGGTAGCCACCTTTCTGGTCGGTCTCATATGCACCTATTGCGTACACATTCTAGTAAAATGTGCTCACATTTTATGCCGGAGACGTAAAATCCCGATGATGGGTTTTGCTGATGTCGCTGAACAAGCATTTCTGGATGGTCCACCTAAATTGCAGCGCTGGTCACGCTTTATACGTTTCGTCGTGAACTGTTTTTTAGCAATTGATTTGATCGGCTGTTGTTGCATCTATCTGGTATTTGTGGCATCCAGTGTTAAGCAAGTGGCGGATTTTTATGTGCCCGAGGAACATGTGTTTAATGTACGTGTATGGATTGTAATCGTGACGACTCCCTTGTTACTGATGTGTTTGGTGAGAAATTTGAAATTTTTGACGCCATTCTCTATGATTGCAAATCTGCTGATGTTGGTGGGCATTATTATCACTTTTACCTATGTGTTTAGTGATATGCCCAGCCCAACGGAACGTGTAGCTGTTGCCGATGTCACACATTGGCCCTTGTTCTTTGGTACGGTTATATTCGCTTTGGAAGGCATTGGCGTAGTGATGTCACTGGAGAATGATATGAAGAATCCCAATCATTTTATTGGTTGCCCCTCGGTTTTAAGTATTGGCATGACTGTAGTGATTATGTTATATACCTGCGTGGGCTTTTTCGGCTATTTGAAGTATGGCAGCGATACCAAAGGCAGTGTTACTCTAAATTTACCCATAGAAGATGCGTAAGTGATGAATGTAGATTTGTGACAAGAGAGGAAATTTGATGTTCTTTTTTATTAATTATAGATTGGCTCAATCCGTTAAGCTAATGATAGCGGGTGCCATATTTTTTACATTTACGTTACAATTTTATGTGCCTATGAACATTATTTGGAAGGGTATCCAACATAAAATCGCCCCTGAAAAGCAGAATATGGCTGAATATATTCTCAGAATTGTATTAGTGGTAAATAATTCTATTTCTAAAATTGTATAAGCATTATATTGTAATCAAAATACAAAAACAACATTCGTTTTCTTACAGATCTTATGTGGCGCTATAGCAGTCGCTTTACCAAAACTGGGGCCATTTATCTCATTGATCGGTGCCGTGTGTTTGAGTACGCTTGGTATGATAGTACCGCCTATTATAGAATTGGCGGTTTATCATGAAGATCCCGGTTATGGACGCGGTAAATGGCGTCTTTGGAAAAACTTTCTACTTATATGTTTCGGTTTTATAGGCTTCTTCACCGGTACTTATATCAGCATATTGGAATTCCATGAAGAATTTAAAGGGCATTGATTGTATTGTGATTTTTTTTTTATTAATCCTTGCTGTTACTTAATATATTTGCAGAGTTAATATTAAGTAGTCAAGTTAAAAATATCATTTTAAAAGAAAAGTGTTAAGAAGTTTTTAGTAAACATTTCTAACAAAGTAGCTCTTAAGAGATTGACAAAAGCATAAACAATACAAAAACATATATTTACTAGAAGAACAAGTATTTTATATGATTAAAACATAAAGAAAAACATTATATTATAAATTATTTTAGAATTATTGAAAAAGTTTAACGATTTTTTTATTGTATTTTTGGATTCATTTTTAAATAATTTTAGAAATATATTCTAGCGATCTAGTGGAATCGAGTACCTTTTTTGCTAACCCCTTAAAATATAGTAACGTTAAGAAAGTAACTTTTTTTTTAATAAAAAAAAAAAACCTGGCTGGTACTTAAATTATTGTTTCGTAAATTTTTCATAATTATTACTTTTGAATTGTATTTTTTATATAACAAAAACAATAACAAAAACAAACAGGGAAAACATAAAAAGTATTGACATATTTTTTTCCTTTTAAGTTAACTTAACTTGAAACCTAAAACACAAATGGCTGTAATTTATTTAACTTTATGTACTGTTTTTTAAAAATTTTTTTATTTTGATTTAAAATGAGAATGTAAAGCTTAAGTAGTAATTTAGTTCCTATATGATTATATACATAAAAATATATATTTAAGGAAACTGTTACTAGAGCTTTATATTGAACAAAAACAAAAAGTAAATTTACCAAAAAAAAAAAAACGAAGAAAAAGAAAAATCTACACCAAGTAATCGAAAAGAAAAGACTTCTCTATCTCTCTCTACAATAATTAATTGGATGTCTCCAAATTTTTGTTTGTTTGTTTGTTTATTTACAAAGTGATAAATTATGGCTCTTTGTTGACTGACTTTGTCATTCATTGTTTTACTTAATATTAAAATTTAATAAAATTATTTTTTTTTCATAAGTTTTATTAAGAAAATATATACACGACCTCAATTTTTTAAAATTTAAGTTTTAATGTTTTCTCTCTTTCACTCTCTCTCTTTATAATAAAAAATCATTAAAAATTTAAGAAAATAATAAAAGGTTGTATTTATTAATTTTAGAGATTTGGCGGATAACTCTAATTCGAAAATAAGTGAACGTCGAGCTAATACCTTACATCAGTAAACATTAAGTATTGTGTTTAAAGTCTACTTCCTGAAATATCGTTATTTATGGCAAGAGGTACTAAAAATTATCCGACCGAATATTAAGAATTTTCATCATCCTTTATAGTAGGACCTTATATGGGAAGGGGTTCTAAAAATGGCCCAGTTCAATTCATTTTGAACAAATTTCCTCTATGATCGTAACACAAGTTTACCTGAACATGTCACAAACATCCCATAATCCTCAACTTACACGTGTAAGAAGTTTCATTTTATAATTCAATCACAGACTCACAAAAGACTTGAGCTTTTTTATATAATTTTATTCGTTTTATATTAATGATCATTGAGCCTTTTAATAATTAGCCGGAAAGTATGTTATAATATAAATGATACATTAAGTCTAATCAAAAGTATTTGCAGTAAGTAAGTGTTGTGGCTGAATAGTAAGAAGAATGTAAGAAATTAAATATAAAAACAGTGGGCGTGGCAGGTATATGATTACGTTATTTAATCGTACAATGTATCGAGTCGTGTTTTTAGCCAAATAAGGTTTTCTATAAATCGATAATATATGACCATGCCCATTTTTGCCTTATCGACGGATAGATAAACCAATTTTAAGTATGTTATGTGCAATAAATTTCAACGTTGTGGTTCATTTTTTGTGGCAAATAGATGAATTTTTGTCAATTGTGTGGGCATGGTAATTATCCAACGACGCCCATTGAATACGCCACATGAACACGGCAATTATAAATGTGTGTTTCCAATTATAATATTTTGTATAATAAAATTGTTGCAACAAATGGTTAGATTTTTGTTAATTGTGGTCATGGCTTTTAATTGATTTTTTTCAATTTAAATAGCAATCTTCATATGGAATAAAACAAAATGTATCAAAAAAATTTCAGTGCAAAATTTATGACTGTGCTAGTGGCAACTGTTGTTGGACGTACGGACGCACTTGTCTAGATCAACTCAGATTTTATTGCTGATCAATAATATAAATAATATATGTATAAATATACTAGAAAGCTACCTCTATGTATTGGTTTACATAACAATAATCTAAGTGTACCTCCCGCTTAAATGGATGGTGTAAAAAGCGAGAAGATCTCAGTTACATATAAAATATTATTTAATTAGTGAATCTTTTATGATTTGATATAAATTAAAGAATTTGGTTTAAAAAAAAAAAAAGAAGAAGATAATAATTCTTTGTCTACTTAAATATTTTATTAATCGGGTAGGAAGAAGCTTTTTAAACAACAAGCCATATATAGATATCTCTAACTTATGCAAACAACAATCAAAACGAATTGGCAAATTGTTTGTGTTTACACCAACAACAAAAACTTTAACGTAACGTTGTCAGTTATAAACAACCCGTACGTACAAGTATATGAGAATAAATTATGTAAGAAGCAAAGACAATGTCAAGTGAGTGAACAACACATGAATAGAAAATATAGAAAAAAGTCCAAAAAACAAAAGAAAATTAAATAGAATTAAACAACGGAGAAAACCCACCTAAAAAAAAGAAAAGAAAACTATTGATTGTTAGCATGTGTCTGGTACTGTATAAGAGTAAAGATAGAGTTAGAGTTAGATCAAAGCGTACGGATGGTGGGATAAAGAAACCAAGACTTACTACATACATAGACACACTGCCAGAGTACATTTATCACTTGATGCTTAGCAAAGGAATAGACCTTCAACCAAGTTTAGATATTTACTTGTACACATAATTTTTTCTACAATTTGTTTTAAGCAATTGTTTATTTAACTAAATTCGTACTTCATGCACCACAACTAACAAATGACTGAATAAATTGAAAACGAGTGAATGAGTTGTAAAGTACGTATAGACGTGATTGTTTTATAAGAAAAATACGAGTAGTGAAGAATATTGCTGCTAGCGCCTAAAAATCGAAAGGTTAATCATACAGGTCAATAATACGTGCTGTGCTTAAATTTCTTATTTTTCTTTTATATATATACGTGTTAAAGGTGTACAGTATTATTCCATTATATTCCATTATTAATCGATTTGTAGTGTCTATGTAAGAATGAAAGGATACAAATTTTTTTTGTTTTTTTTTGTTTTTGTGGTAGATAAATAAATTTTTGTCGATTGTGGGAGTGGCTCTTAAACGATTTTACTTATTTTAAAAAGCGATCTTCGTACAAAATTTTAGCCTAATATCAAAAACAGACAGACGTACGGACATACATAACAAGTGCATGAGTCTGTGCATGCCCTATATTAAATGATATATTGTTAGTGAAAAATTCGAGCCCTTATTTATGATATATAAATAATCACTACAGAGGTAGCAATTGTATACATGCCACGCCCACATTTTACGCGTAAATGTTAAATACTTGTGTCTAGTGTTAAAAGTGTCACTTTACCGATTGGTATTGAAATGATAAAATCACTTTAACGACACGCCCACACTGAAAAAAGCGAAATTTTTTCAATTTTTATTTTACCTTTAATCCTAAACAAATATAATAAGTATGTAATTATTACATCCCGCCTTAAACCTTGCTTATAGTATTTTTATACACTCTAAATAATTTATTATCAACTAATTATTTGATTCTCTACGCTTTCCTGTTAATAAATTTTTTTCAATTTTTTTTGTTTGTTTTCATATCAATTGCGTACACTGTACTTAATAAGAGATATAGTTTTATTATGGTCATGCAATGATATCATTCATCTTTAACACAACTTGTGCATCATACGAAGATCATAATCGTATAATCATAATTTCTACAGTCTTCAGTCAAGTGTATGAATACACTGAAGAGACTGCTCTTCATGCACTTGCTCTTCTTCGTATATAAGAAAAACTCTGAAGTTTTATGTATGTATTATATGTGTTTAGTTGTATGTTAACACATGTTGCTTGCTGCTGTTGTTACTGTCTGTCTGTCTGTCTGTCTGTATGTTAGTCCGACAATCTGTTTGCTGCTGTTACGTGGTGAATTGTGTTAACAACAGTTTCATATCTTATCTGTTACTTAAAATAACAATAATAACAACCATATTATATAAGTAATAGATGAAGAAAAAAAGAACAATATATATGAGAATTGACCCGTTACTATGTTTTTTAAATTTGGGTAAGAAAACATATATTTTTGGAGCGTAAATAAACCTTTGTTTACTTTCACAGTTTTCATCCTTAACAATACCCAACGTGCAGACTTGAATGAGTTTGTTCAAGATCGTCTTTTTATTCTATTCCGAATTATTTTCTTGTGTTGCGGTCCTGCTACTTATCATTTCTACTTAAAATTGAAAATATTCATATTTAAAATATTGATAACTTTTAAATTATAAATTGTTGGGTTTAAATTTGAAATTTTTCATTTTGAATTTAAAATTTTTCATTTGATGCTATAAATTTTCATTTTGAATTTGAATTATTTTATTTAGTTGGAATTTATCTTTTAAACTTTTTTCATTTTAAATTGTATAATTTTTCATTTAAAATCTAATTATTTTCAATTCTATTTGTAACTTTTCATATTTGGATTTGTGTTTTTTAATTTATACTTTGTATAATATTTTTTGTTTTGTTTTCTTTCAATTTGAATTTGACATTTTTCATTTAACTTTCCCTTATATCATATTCTACTAAAATTGGTTTTTCATTGTAATTAATTTCACTTTTTCACTTTAAATTGGCAAATTGTTTATTTAAAGTATAAAAATTAATATTTGGAAGTTGAAGTTTTATATTGAATTTTTTTTTTAAATTATATTTATATTTAATTAAAAATTTTCATGTAAAATTTTTAGTAGTATATAACTTAGCCGGCCTTAATCGTTTATAATATTTTCACTTGTTCGATCATATTTTATAACGTCTGATTATACATATGATGTAGCATGCAGTGCTCGCACATATAATATTACATTCGGTTGTATATGTTGGTGTGTAAATATGTGTATTTTTATAGTATATAAACTTGTTATCAACACATTTTCAATTCATTCGTAAAACACTTTAGTGAAGGAGTTCTGTTTACCATTAACTCCACTTCAGTATGTCTATTTGTCTCTCTGTCTGTCTGTCTGTCCATCTATATGTGTCTGGATATTTTCTTTTTGTTTGTGTTTGTGGGTGTATGTTTTTCCCACGCTTTATTCGATATCTTTTTATTTCTATGCAGTTGTTGTATTTGTTTTTTTTTTTTTTTCGTTTTAATAAAATTATTCACATGTATGACTGGTAGATTATATAGATTTTTTTTTCTGGTTGCATGTTATTATTGTGTGGACGATCATGTTGCTTTCTTATTTTACACTTTTACACAGTATTTCGCAATTTCATACTTTATAACAGTTTAGTATTTTTCCTTTTTTTTTCTTTCTGTGTTTTGTTTTAGTGGGTGATTACCGTTGCATTGGAGGGGAACATGAAGTCATGAAGAGAAGACGCTTACCAAACACCTGAACAAATAACATTCATACGAATTCAATTTAATACTTTTCTTCCTTATTGTCGTTGCTATCAATACACATAAGATAGGTGGAGAGGTATATATATATATATATATTTGCAGGAATGAATATCTGTCGTGTGAATGTTTATTTTTTATCAGTAAGAGAACTGGTGAGAACTGTAAATAATGCAACAAATCATAAATTGTCAAATTTCAAAATGATAAAGTTGTTATAAGGTGTTGCTATTGTTGTTATTGTTGTTGTCGGGTATAAAATTAATTGATTTTGATTTTTGCACTCTTACGAAATGGATATCATTAAAAAAAATACCCTACAATATATAACGTTCGTCAAGAAGTAACACAAAACCCAAAATGTTTAAATATTCTAAAAAAACAAAAACTACCAAGTGGATCTAACCATTTTTGTCTGTCTAAGTATAAAAATTATTCTTAAAAATACAAAAATTCATCTAATCTTCTTTAAATTCCAGGCCTATACAAAATCTTTGACGGACGTACGTACAAAAAAATATTATATCATGACGAAAGTTGTCATAATAATAAGTTTTTTGATAAAAACTATCCAAAGTTTAATACCATTTTAAAATCTTAACTAAATAGGCCAGCTTTTGATAGAACTGAACAAACTTTTGCAGTTCATTCTGTTTTTAAGAAGAGGTGTCAAAATGAAATGACAAATTTTCCGAAAACATTACTTAATCAAACTGTTTTATATTTTACTAAACAAAAAACATTTAGAGTTTGATTTTCGCCTGCGTTTAATAAGCTATTTATTTAGGAATATTTTAGTGAAAAGAAGGCCGCATAATTTGGAATGTTTGTGGTCATAGTAATTAATAATTCATGTGGAGTAAGGTGTTGATTTTCAATATTTTTAAAAAAATACCTTTAATAACTTAAGTAAGTGAGATGGAGTTTTTTTTTTTCTTAATTTTTGTTTTAACTTGAATAACTAGGCCGCTCAACTATTGTATCTTTGACTTTGAGTTTTGCGACACCCTGTATGGACACATAACACAGAAACAGTAACGACAAAGTTGCACTATTTGGACCTTGTAATGAGTAGTCTGCACGAAGACATATCCTCCTTCTTGCCTTTATTTTTATTTCATCTTTACTTACACCTTGTTGTTTGGTCAATGGAGAGCAGGAAATTGTTTGTATAAGTTACTTCTTTAAAAACAAGATTTATGTTGTTGCACACATCATACCGTTCAATACAATGCATGCTTTGGTCGTTCGTTTGTTTGCTAGTTACATACAACGCCATACCATACCATTTAACCCACCCACATAATAATTGTCGCATATTATACTTATAGTTGCTGTTGCATGCAACAGATTTGCCCGATTTACAATCATAAATCAAATATCAAATGAGTTTTACTTACTTTATTACCTGCACACATACTTCACATATGTACTTGGATTATGTAATATATACGTTCAGGTAGGCTGGTGTTGTTGGTTAGTGGTGGTGGTGGTGGTTGACTGTTTGGTAGCATAAAAGCCACAGACACACCATCCAAAAACCCCCAGTCTAAAGTTGTTCCATAAATTATTCAACCGACAAGAAGTAAAGTGTAAAATTCTCAATTTACTGCAAGGAAAAGATAATTCACTACACTCAGTTCATTTATAATGAAAATGATAAATTTTATTATAATAAAAAAATAAAAAATAAATAAAAAAAAACCAAAAAAAAATTAACGAGATAACACGACACGTAGAGATAACACTAGCACAACATTTTATGTAGGAAGAAGGGGCTGCTTAAATAGCATGATTTAGTTCATGTGGGGGAAACGCCTCGCTTGATCGTTCTTGCTGCGTTTATTAGCTTAAAACATATGTGCGGCATGTACACAACTATATAAACGTATGTAATGTAAACATTTTTATTTCTTTAAGACTTTTTAAATTCCAAACTGCTTTATAGAGATATTTCTTTTCTATTGAACTAAGCCACTACTCCAAACGCCCTCTTTACCTACAATGTACATATCTTTACCTTTTTTTTTCTTCTGTTTGGCTTCTGTTACAACAAGCAACCACTGTAGCTGAACCTGTGGCTGGTTACTAAGTAATAAATCTTTAGAAAAATTGTTTCGTTTATTATGCAATTCATGTTGTTACCTGCCATATATGTGTATATATAAACAGATTTTTTTACCGTACCCTACCTTGATAAAGTGTATAAACTCTTCCATCAACTTCCTCCTAAAAAAAATTCATCCACTTAAAGCTAAAAATCAATATCAGAGAAGAAAAAAAAAAACAATTGTAGGGCATCTAATAGCTGCATATGATTGAATGTATTACGTCTGAATAGCATTCCTATGTTACACACATGTACAATTTCAGTAGGAGTTTTGTATGACCGCAGGATGCAATTGTCCGCCTAAAAAGTTTCCATTCTGACAACAATAAAACATAATCTCTGTTTTACTTCGTCTTCGTCTTCATTCTTATTTAAACATTCATACAAACATTCGTGTGCTGATATCCTATATCGTTAATATGATTTATTATGAATAGACACTGAGAGAAAAACTGGTAACTGGAAAATATTATAGTTGAAATAAATTGATGATATTTATATTATTTAATATTTTTCGGTTATAGAGGAATTATAGTTAAATTTTTTAATAAAATTATTTAATTATTAAAATAATATTATTTTTAATTTCCTAATTATTAATATTAAGTTTTTATTGAATTTATTTTTTATAAAAAATATTTCTATTTGTCGTACTCCACTGGGTGAATTCTTAAAAATTATATCGCCGTTACGATGTTATTAAGGTTATTTGGGTTAAGGTTTAAGTATTTGATTTAGAATGATTTAGAATGATAACATTTATCGTATTTTATTCCCATATTGAAATTTTTAAGATGTTGTTTAGCCTATGGTACTTTACTTATCAAACTCTTCCATTTGACATCCATATTGAATATTTTATAAATATATCGGTAATAGACCAATTTGGGGGCAGACCCATTGATTTAGTACAACAATTTTTAGCTATTGTATTCTATTTTAAAATCACTTTTATTTGATATCTTTATGGCATAGATTGTGAAGAATAGAAATTTAATATTTTAAGCTGGCTGCCACATTGGATTTTTTATGATGAACGACTTTTAATTCATATTATTTTAGGAGCTTTTATTTGATACCCATATCGAATATATTGTAAAGTTTAATAAGCCGGGCTGAAAGCCTTAATCATCTTATGATATTTTACTCATAAGGACACTTTGTTTGATACCCATACCCGCCTTTTTGAGGAGTTCAAGGCTTTTATGTTGAATTTGTTACATTGTCAATGTGTCTTTAGTTCCTGTAGAAAGTGCGTACTCTTCTATTAACCCACTTAATAATAATATACAGACGTTAAGAAAGTTTACAGATAAAGATATATATGCGGCGCCATGTCTTAACCAAAAATGGTATGACAAGTATTAATATTACGTTGGCACGCCAAATATTGTAAATACTTTTAAAAAAAAATAGTACATGTGACTGACATCAGAAACAGAAACATCAAGAGATGTGCTTTAGCAAGAAAAAACTATAATTTAGTGTCGCTATGAAAACATTTCCATGAAAGTTGTATCAATGAAAACTGATAGAAAATTCAAATCATTGATCGATCTTCTCTTTGTAATGATTTATGATATTTGAAAAGCACTTCATGATTCCATTGTTGTATATACCAGACACGAACATTTGTGTTGACATCTTGTTATGCTATTGCATGCGTTCAGAATTTTTAATTCCGAAACAATAATTTTCGCTATAAGAGGAAACCAGACATCAGGTGTAATATTTCTCATTACCGCCACATACAAGAGAATAATTATTATTAGACAAAGTATAAACAATTTTTCCTAATGAGCAACAGAATAACTTTTCTTTGTATTTTTCAATAATATTTAACAATCAACTGCTGTACGCAGCTATGCTTGAAATAGTTTTAGAGTGTACATACGTTAAAGCAATTTACACCTTAAAGATTGTGTACCATGTACATTTTTGCCGCTATTTTATACTTTTATTATAACTTAATTTATGTTTAAATCTCATGTGGCGTCTCCAGTGTTAGCTCAAGTTGCGTGTTGGCAAATTGCACTTAGTGCAGTTGGCGTAGTAAATTGTAATGGAGATGGTGTATAACCCTAGATGAGTTTTAGTATAAATTTAAGGATTACTGGACAACGCCACAATTGGAGTTGCTAAGAAAACAATTAAGAGTGGACTTGCTAACACATTTGATGCGAAAATATACAAAATATATAAAAAATAGTGCTTGATTTGAAATGATTTGTTAAAATTTATACGAGGTTGGTTTAGGAAAAAAAATCATATATTTTCTAAAAATCATATTAATAGACTTCACTAGTTAGAGTATATTCTCAACCTTAAAATGTCCGCTCGTGAGTTTCTCTGTCTATTGTTGTCTCGTAAACGTTGTTAGATCCAAATTTTAGAGATATTAAACTGATATTGCATAATTACGTACATTTAAGTGTCTGTACAAAAGTTTCGGGCGTAATTAGTTAAGAGCCACACCCACAATGTATAAAAATTACATATAAATTGAAACGAAATTTGGTACACATCCTTATAATTAGACTATTTTTCAATGTTAGAAAAAAAAAGGGCGCATGAAGGACACAGGCACGCCCACTATTTATAAAAAAACCTAATTTTCGAACTATAAGTTGACACATATTATAAGCACTATTAAGAAGCGTCATATCAGGTACCTGCCACGTCCACATATATTCTATATACATTAGCAAAGGTATTCACGATTTGCTCTAAGACAAATTTATTGTAGTGTTTAGTTATTGTTAATTTTTAAATTTTCCCTGATATTTTGTATTACCATTATCTTTCTAGAAGAAGAAGAAGAAGAAGAAGAAGAAGAAGAAGAAGAAAATTTTATATATGTACAAAAAAAAAATATTAATTGAATTATTTATTATTTTATTTAATATAAACTCTTAACTATCAATTGGTGGTGATTGTAACATCACCGTTAATGTGATGAATATGATTTGTGAGCAATTTGTCAAAGTGTCGGGAATTGTTTTCTGTTTTTCTCTTACTTTTCTTAACTGGCAAAATCTATTCAACCAAAAAAACAAAAAAACAAAAAAAATCAAAAGATTTATTCATTCATTCACTCATTCAATCGGCAATGGCGTTTATTGTAAACATTTTCAATTCATTTCTACACTCTGGGTCGCTTTAGCATGATTATGCAGCTACAACCCCATTTAATGTTGATGATGAAGACTTTCGTGTATACATTGTATACAATATATTTAACAAATCATTACCAATCAACGGGTGTTTGGTGCCATTAGACATTATGCATACTTTCTAATATTCACTTGCTGGTCCCATGTGTGATGTGTTTTCTTCATCATACGCGATACTTGCCGTGCAAATGTGTGATTGATTAATTGTTTAATTAAAATGCCAAACAGTTATATAGATTTGGTCAAAGTGTGTGCATGTGTGTGTCTACACATGCTGCGTTTATAAGTCACATTAAATTATCAATAGTTAATAAATCGTTATTACTCAGGTGAACATGATCACAGATAGAGGAAGAAGCAAAGAGAGAGAAAGAGGTAGAAATATGAAAAGAAATTGTTTTATTTTTTATGTTTAAACAAAACAAGTGAAGAAAACTACATATGACTTGGATCAAATCTTAAACACTCTTCAAATCTTTACACAAAATATGGGCGTGGCATGTATGGGATTTCTTACTTTCAATATCATAAGCATTTATTTCCTTTATTATTAACCTACTGCACCTAGTAAGGATTTTTATAAATTATGGGCGTGGCATTTATCAAATAGTTTTCTTTTACATTTTACCTTAACAGGGAAATTCTGTGTTTAACAAGGTTTCTTGTAAATTAATGGCGCAAGTGAAGATGCCCTTTGGAATATATTTTAGCCAAATTTTTCCATTGTGGGCATAGCTGTTAACCAAATTTATGTCAATTTAAATAAACAACTGCATACAAAAACATAAAATTATCTCTAAAATATTTCAGCCTAATATCCCAAAATAACCAGATAGATGAACATATGAACAAACATGTCTGATGAGGTATATATATGTATAAAATTTATAGAGTTTTTTGAAATTTTCCACTGGTTGTTGTAAATGGGATAACAAACTTAACTTATACGTAGGGAATAAAAACTTTTTCAATTTGAGAACTACAGGGTGGCCCAAATAAGACTGAAGGGTTAAAAATAATTGTATCTCTTTTGTTTTTGTTTTATATTAATTTTTTTTTCATTTCTTTAAATAATTAATTCATGTAAATTTTTTATAACTATGAATGAAATATGACATCTCTCAAATGGTTTCCATTTTCTTGCTGACAAATATTGGCTCTTTCAAGCGCATGACCGTAAAGTTTCTGGCTGCAAGTTTCTTATTCCAGCATAAATGTTCTGCTTAAGCTGTTGAATTGTTTGAGGTTTATTGACATACACCAGCCCTTTCAAATAGCCCCACAGAAAAAAATCAGGAGCTGTCAAATCTGGTGAACGAGGAGGCCAAGCAAAATCTGAATTTCTTGAAATTATCCGTTCACCAAAAATGTTACGAAGAAGTTCCATTGTCGCTCTTGCTGTATGCGCAGTGGCTCCATCTTGCTGGAACCATATGTTGGGATTATTCTCAACCTGTGGACGCAAAAAATTTTCAATCATAGTCCTATACAGAGCCCCGTTAATGGTTTCTGCTTGACCCTCCACATTTTCAAAAAAATATGGACCGATAACTTTATCAATCATAACACCGCACCAAACAGTATATCTGGCTGGGTGTAATTGACGCTGATGTAACGCCCTAGAATTCTGAGTACCCCAAAATCCACAATTTTGCTTGTTCACATAGCCATTTAAGTGGAAATGAGCTGGGTACTGTTCGGAAATTAAAATGCCGACGATAATTTCGTTGAGTTGAGATAATAGACTTGCCAGAAGAATAATAAAATTCAATAATTTTGACGCGTTTCTGCACATCATATGTAGCCATCATATATCTCCAAAAAACACTAAACAACCTCCAAAAGAGAAAAATTAATTAAAAATAAAAACAAAAGAGATACAATTATTTTTAACCCTTCAGTCTTATTTGGGCCACCCTGTATAATGAATTTTAAGTTCCGGCCTCTTTATGTGTTATGACAAAAAATTAACCGAAAGAAAGTTTCTCTTTGTTATTAAAACCTATTGAGGTTAAAATGAATAAATGTTTTTTTTTTACGTATTTATGTTTTTTCTTTAAAAACAATTAATAAATATTTGTCCTCAATACCTTATAAACAGATGACACAAAAGTTCTCTACCACTATACCACCATTCCTT
This sequence comes from Ornithomya fringillina, assembly GCA_963978525.1. Classification (NCBI taxonomy): domain Eukaryota; kingdom Metazoa; phylum Arthropoda; class Insecta; order Diptera; family Hippoboscidae; genus Ornithomya; species Ornithomya fringillina. The sequence continues at coordinate 8,667,897 of OZ021692.1, read as the reverse complement.
ATGCATACCTTTATATTTATGTAATTATCTCACACCCGAGAGCAACATTAACCAAGTGTCAAGTGTACCATTCAAACTGTGGGATGAAAAATATGTTTAACAAACATACAACCAGCATTCCAAGGCGAACATTACATTTTTTTTTACGCAACACTGCGCACTGGATCAAACCATGAGAAGTGAGCAAGGAGAGAAGGATTTCTGGTATAAGCAGTTATTGTTGTTATTGTTGTTAATGTTATTGTTATGTAAGGTTTGATGCAATTTGGTGTGGAGTGCAATTATAAAAACCGCCGCCGCCGCCGCCGACAAATGCCAATAAAACGACACAATTCACTTACAGGGAACGAGATGCAATGACAAAAATTGCAGAAATGATGTGCGGGAACGTGCGCCCGCAGCACTTTGATATTAGCCGCATAGGTATAAAGGCAGCAATAGTAGGAAGGAGCAGTCAAATAAATGAAAATAAAATTTTATATATTTTTCGTTACAAAATAACAATCGAATCTTAACTCAACTCTATACACCAACAACAACAACAACAATAACTACAACAAAGCTTTTTACATGTCCAAAAACTGAATCGAACTGAATTGTATTGAAGTGAACAGTAGCTGGAGTAGCAGCAACCGGAGTTACATGAATTTTTGTCGAAAGGCATGAATCCTCAATTTAAAGCATCAGCCACTACCAGTAAACTATTGATAGTGATGACAATCATCATGATGACGTTGATGATGATGAGAACAATACTAATCTTTTATAGCTCTTATGGATGCCTAGTTGTTGCTGACTGGTTGCTGACAGCGGCAGTTAAACCAATTCAATTGCACGCTCGAGCATTCATTTCATTCACTACATATAGTGTTGGGCTTGTTTGATCAAGTGCACCTTGGCAATCATCTATTGTGTCTATGTTTACTTAAAAGTATGATACGAGTACTTACATTTTTTCTACAAACCCATTCTACCGGCAACAATAACAGGTAACAGTAAAATAATGCTACTGCCACCGCCACGGCGAACTTTACTTTTAAGAAAAAACAAAAATAATTTTGGCTTAGGCGAATTCTTAAGTACATTATGTGGGTGCGGCTGGCACTTTATTACGCCTTCTAGTATTATATATCAAGCTATAAGCGGGGTTCTGCGTATATAGTTTTTTTTAAAATATCGCAAAATATATGGCCGTTTCAATTCCAAAAATGGTACATTAGGGTTCAAATTTTCTCGGCTTTTGTCATAATAGAAAATTATATGAAAAGGGGTTCAAGATCCAAGTAAGTGTATTTTTAATTGTAATAGTCTTTTAGGTCAAAATGTTTCTTTGCCAATGAATTACATACAGATGGACAGACAGACATAAAAGAAAAGACAAGTGCAATGTTTTTTCGCCTTGGGATGGGGAGGAAAAATATTAGAGCTGTGAATTTTTCCTAAATATTATGTGATCGGAGAGTTTCTTTTCTTCTGAAGATTACAGCTGGCCCTTACAAAGCCCAGCCTTAGCCAACTTGAGTACTTAAGGGTCTAACGTTCAGATAGAATATAATATATATATTCGAATTGATTGTTATAATATAGGAAGAAGTGTAACAATCGGCAAAACTTTACTTTGTAATAGGGTATAAAAATAGTCACAAAATGTTGACATACATGGAAAGGATAAGCAACGGCAGCAATGGCAAAATATCAAAGAAAGTCGTTGGCGTGTTCGATTCAACTCAACTCAACTTAGATCACTTTGGGATATCTTACCCGCATGTACATATATTTGTATGTCATAATGTCAGCTCATTAGCGAAAAAGGCATCATTGCCTTGACAAGCGTATGCTTGACATGTTTGCGCAAGCCGTAGGTGGCACAATTTAACCTTTGCGTCTATTAAAAAAGGAAAATGAAATTTGATTCCATGATCGATGATTTATAGGCATTAAAGAGAGATTTTAGGGGTTTTATATACAGGAAAGGTGGAGGAACATTTTGTTTTCAGGTAATTTTTCCAAAATTAATGAAAGCAGCTAAAATTGTTCATAAACTCAGACTTTCCTGAAACTCATATTATTGTGAACCTTAAAAGACGTGTTTTTCATGGCGCTCGCTCTTTTCTAGGAACATATGTACGTTCCTACGAGGTAGAGCTTCAAAATTCAATTTTTGGCGGGCCGCATGTTGGCTGCCCTAAACTATGATGAGATAAATTTAAAATAATATTTTTCATTTTATTTTGTTATATATTTCTTGCTGTTGTCCGTATTATCTAAAATTGAAATTGATGTCACCTCCTCCAATGTCTTTTCTTTGCAAACTTTAAACTATATTTCAAATGGCAGAAAAACGAAACCCACAAAATACATAAATGGACATATCTGATTGTGAGCTGATTTATTTATTTGTACTATATATACTTAGAAATGATAAGAAAGTGGAAAAAATAAAAAAAATTAAAAATAATCGGTTTGGAATAAAAATGAAACACCCTCCGCCGAGGTAACTTTTATAAACGAAGGCTATGAAATTTTGATCATGTCTCATATGTAAATCCTTATTTCTATATAGTACATCGGTTCTTAACACCATTTCCTTCAGGTCTTTTAAGCCCACAAATGTACATTTACAAATATGTAGGAAGTTCCTACAGTTTCTTAAAGTTGCCCGTGGGGCTGGTAAAATATATTGATGTAAAAGAGGTAGAGATAGATAGAAAAGAAAACCTACTTAAAAACCAGCCAAAACGTACCATTTTTCATTTCCTTTTATTTTACTATACATGATAGCGCAGTCGACTAGACGGTATTAATTGTAAAAACATTAGCATGTCAAGTGCATAGACTTACAATAAATGTAGAAAAGGAAAGAAAGAGAAAAAGAGAGGGAGAGGGAGAATGACCGACATACAATACTAAACGGCAAATGGTTAAACTCAGCGTGATATCAAATCATTTTATTCGCATTAGTTTTACTACAAATTTATGTTTAGAAGTAAAAAAAATGCTTTGTATTAACAACAGCAACAATAAAACGAAAAAACAATTACAACAACAATAAAAAATACTTGTAGATGTAAGATGTTTAGTAGACAGTTGATCAATACAAGTATTTGTTTAACTGCACAAATTGCATACAAAGTTAAATTGACAATGATGTCCAGAGAGATGTGCTCGCTGGAGTGAGTGAGTGTACGAAGCTCCATCAAAAGACTAAAAACGTTGTCTTAAGAGTATGTAAGACACACAATTTACACACACACACACTTCTTTTACATATCACATTATTTGACTGACTCCGTTGGCTGGTTGGCTGGCTGGATGGCTGGTGTTTCGTTGTTGACTAATGTGAGGATGGTGGCATTTTGTGCTGAAAGGCAATGCGCTTAATGTGTGTGTGTATGTGACAATATGCTAACAGCAACAGAGATCGATTAGGCGCGCTGCAACAAGCGTTTAACCTATTGAACTTGAAAACACAAACACAAACGGAATATCGCCAATTGCCTGGACAAACATAATATGACAACAAAAGCAAGCCTAGCAGGCCTAGCAAACGAGCAAACGAGCAAGCAAATAGTTGCCTATTTATCTATTTGGTTGGCTGGTGCGATAAACAATCATGTGCAGCACGTGTTGTGTGTCGGTCTTGGCGGTAGTTTATGATTTTGTATGCTTATTAATGGTTCGATGATACCTTTCTAATCTATGAAAAAGTAGTTGAATGCTGTGTCTTGAATATTAATCGAAGACACTTTTATATATTGCACATTATCACATAAATTATTAACGTTTTTTTTACATTTTCATCCGTATACATGTATGTCGATTGTATGACTTTAATATATGGCTAAATAATTGTCACAATTGTCAGGTGTAGTAATGACCTAACCAGCGCAACTTCTCTGTGCTAAGGATGGTATTGTAATTTGTTTGTAACGTGCCATTCCATGTAAGTGGCACAGTTACCACTAATGATATATTTTCTTGTTTCTCCTGTGCTCCCTTGACGATTTTACAGATTTAGATGGAATAACTAATTAAACGATTATTTACCATTTGAAGATTATTATTATTATTCTTGCATAGCAACAGGTGCGAGATGCTTAATTCCCAAAAGAAAGACAGACAGACATAAACAGTCAGTTGGAGAAGCTCGTGTTACTTGTTTGCTTGATTTGGTTAAAGATCCGCTTTGGTAAGTGTTAAATGAAGCCTTAGCACGTGCTAGGTATTAAAGTATTTAATTAGTATATCATGTCACACACATAAATCATAACATAATAATTCATAAAACAAAACATACTTGAAGTCATTTTGCGGGTAGCATGACAAGAAACACTGGTGTAGAGTATCAAATAGGCAATTGTGACTGAGGGTACTGCATTCCCAATAATGAAAATACTTTCTCTTGTAATATTGTTTACAAAAATTTCATAAAAATTATGCGTGTTCGGCAACAAAAAACAAAAATATCATAAACTTCATTGAAATTCATAACCATGTTTGGGTGCATCAAGGTGCTTATTAACTACTCGTTACCAAAGTATTATTCAACAGAACATGAAGATAACACTTGTACGCATACATACATATAGTGGAACATGTATGAAAATGTACGTAAAAATCATAACGATGTGTCCGGACATGGTTGTTTTCAAAACAGATTGAAGAGTCAACACTGGGGTTTCTTGTGATCTTATCTCAAGTGAGAATTTATTCATACACATGTTGTTATGTTGTGCTATGTTATGTTATGTTAAGGAGTGACCATATGGTTGCCTAAACAATATAAGAATACAAACTGGAATCAAGGCAATTCTAGATAAGAATAAGACGGAGGAGAACACCGTTTGATGCAACGTTGATGATAATAATTGTAATGAATTGGTTGGCAGTTGGTTTAAAACGCCTCTAAATGTCACCCTTAGGCTTCTTATGTACTCTACGTAACAGTGATATATCCGTAAAATAATTCGTACATACTTACGTGCCCATAATATCCCAAAAGCCTATTTACCTAGTATTTCTTTTTAAAGCCGTGAATAACATGTATTACAAAGAGCAAAAATTTTCATGGTGCCCGCTTAGACATTCACGATATTTTATCTATTAAATAATTAAAATTTAAAACCTCAAGATCGTAAATGAAACTTTGAGTTAAAAGTTAAACCAATAGATGAAGCAGCATATTAATAATTTCTAGGCTAACAATAACGATCAAGTGTGAACAAAATAATTTCATAGTATTGAAATAACTTTTAGATCAACAATAATGATCCAATGATTTTTAAACAAATATTAAATTTCATATTGGATCAGAGTAATTTTTAGGACAAAAAAAGTAGTAATCAAGAGAGATCAAAATACATATTAATTAAATCAAGAATAGCTTTTAAAGAGAGAGAAATTTTAATTAAGAAAAACAATCCCTAGTGGGATCATAAACAATTTTTTAGATAAAGAATGGGACCAAAATAATTTTTAGATCAAGAGTACATTTCATATTAAATCGAAATAATTTCTAGATCAATAATAACGATCAAGTGAGATCATAATAATTCTTAAATCAAAATAATTTTTAGGTCAAGAATAACGCTTAAGAGAGATCAAAATATTTATTAAGTCAATAATAACTATTAAGAGAATCTAAACAACTCCTGATCAAGGTAAACAATCAAGTGAGATTAAAATAATTTTTAGATCAAAACAGATCAAAATGAAGTTAAAATATTTAATTTTTTGTCCTTTAGCTTCATTTTTACAAATGCCTAGCACAGTATTTCTGTCCGTATGTACATCAAAGACATATTTTGATACGATCGGTTTAATAGTTCCATTTTTTATTTGGTGGACACACGGACAAATTATTCTGGTACTGTGATGCGTCTGCCTGTTCATTAAGAATTACTTCAACTTATATATGTATAGCACAAAAATTGTCCATAGTCCAAATTTGTCCAAAAGTTGTCCATACGTCCATTATTTGAAGAATGTGTATAAGAAGTAAAATATCGCTAGGATTGGTTTAAACCTTGATATACATAAGTAATCTAAGGTCAAAGGATATATTTTACGAAAGGCATGATAAATCACCTGATATATCTTGTAGATGCATAGTCACAGAAATTTTATTCATTTAAATACGATCGCAATAATTTTTTTGACCCAATGTTTTTTATATTTTTTTTTGTTGGAAATAGATTTAATTTTTTTCCATCATAAAGAATTATTATAGTATAATTATACAAAACCATTTGATTTATCAATTGTTTTAAATTGTAGTTTTCGATTCCTGTTAACAACGACATTTGAAAGTTTCTAACCAACTAACAATAGTTGTACGTGGATGTATTCAAAGTAACATACGTTACCTCACCTTTAGCATTCGTAGGTTATATAGTTTATATACATTCACATATAACTGCTATATGAAACCCCAAAGGGTGTTGATAATGTCACACGCAGTGCAACACATTGCAGCGACAAACAATTGCTGCTGATATTACATTCGGTGTGATGTCACAGAGACGAGTCATATTTTACAGAGATTATTCTTTGTTTTGCATCATAGACACCCTCCTTGGGGTCTGGCAAGGTTTATATGCCACATGTATACAATGTATGTATATGTGTGTGTTAAATATAAAAGAGAGAGAGAGAGAGAGAGAGTTTTGTTAACGATTACGTAATTTATTGTTAACGTTCATTTGATGAAGCGACGTCAGTCTCATATATTGACATTTTACCTTGAGTGTTGTCAATATACACACTTACACACATGCACACAAACCCAATTGCCAACGAAAACTTTGGTTGCTTGGCAGGCCAATATCCCTAAGGATTGCCATTAATGCCACCTTCTTGGAAAACATTGCCAGTTAAATATTCAGTCTTATATATATGAGAATGTATAATGTATGTGTAATGAGACGATGCAGGTATACGTGTCATATAAATATGTATATATAAACGCTTGACCACAATCTCCATATTAAGGATAACAAAATGTATACGGACATCATTAAGTTGTAATATAAATCAATGCTATTGTCATTCACTTATTAACAGCAGTTTGCAATGGTACCAACAACCATAACAATACGAACAGCAACGGTAACGGTAAAGGTAACATTGACCATAAGATTTGATATTTGCAACTATTAAATTGTGTTTCATGTGATGCTTGATTTTATCGATTAAACTTAAATAAAGTTGATATTATAGTACATAGTACATAGTTAAGCTAATGAGGCAATATATTTTGATATTCTATGTATGTATATATCAGCATCGTCACATAAGAAAAGCTTACACAAACTTTTCGGTTCAATAGTTAGTTAAAGTCTAAAATCAATTTTGAATGTGGCAAAACTTTTGTTATTAAGTAAAGTATAGCCTATGATGGCACAGTTTTAAAATGAATATTTTTTAAACATTGAGAACAGTGGTCACGGTAAAATATTATTTTTATATATTTTTAATATTTTATAAAAAAGTGAGCCATCATGTACTACTATCTCCTATAGAATGCCCAATATTTAAAAAATATATACCATGATGTTTAGATTTTTCTGATTTCATTCACTTTTGAGCTTTTTAGTAAAAGAGTCAGTTTTTAAGAAATTCAAATTCAATTCAAATTCCAACTAAATTTTGAAATGTTTGTGACAAAATGAATGTAACTTATCGATAATGATTGTGAGAATATAACTTTTGTCATTATAGTTTTTATTAAAACATTTCTTCTTTTTTTTTGAAATGGATTCAATAAATTTCGATCCGTATCAACATCGCGTAGATGGTCAAAACTTAAGGTAAGTAAATGTTCGTTATATCGGTTATATATCCATGCACATATAAACAGTTTTTGTTTCTTATTTAGCTATTGCAAAGCCTTTTTAAATTATATTAAAGGCATTTTCGGAATTGCTTGGTTAATGTTGCCATACGCTTTTCATGGCGTAGGTTGGCCAATTGGTTTAAGTTTGTCATGCCTAATCACTATATTTAGCATTTGTGGATTTCATCTCTTGGTAAATTACTAAAACAATAATTGAAGAATATTTATGTAGAGATTTATAGTTATTCAGTTCCATAATATGTACGAGTTGTGCTGGAGACGTCGTATACCCTATTTAACAATATCTGAAGCTATGAATGAGGCCCTTAAAGAGGGACCTTTATGTTTCCAAGATTGTAATTGTCCAGCTGAGTATGTTGAATTTTTTATGTTCAAGGTGTTGTTATTTATAAATCATTTTTGCTTATGAAACTATTTAGATTATTTGTGGATATAATGTTAATAATATATCATGTGGGAATGGGGTCTGTGAATGTGGCCTTTATAGCAGAAATTTTGAATCACATAGTGGATAAATCCTATGATATAAAATTGCAAAGCTGGATATATATGTATCTGGAGTTGATACCATTTATAATTATTAGTAAAATTAGACATTTTGAACATTTTATAGGCTTTATCATTATATTCGAGGCTTTGAAATATGTGGGTAGGTTGTGTTTTAATCTAAATGAGAATTGCATGGGTATAAACTTCTATAATCTATATTCATAAATGGTAGGTCTTTTGGCAGTATTTTTCTATCTCATTTTTGATCATTTATCTGTACCGGATAGTGCTATTCTAGATGAAGATTTTGTAATAGCACGTTATGTGGGAATATTCATATTCATTTGCTGTCCTATTGGAATGGTAAATTGCCATATTTTTAATAGCAGATTTTTATATAAAAATGTTTACAATTCTAGATTTTGAATATCGAAGCAGACATGAGATATCGTAAACAATTTGTTGCGTGGAATGGGGTCTTAAACCTAAGCATGTTGTTTACCATTGCAGCTTCCATGTTTATAAGTGTTATTGGAACCGGAGCATATGGTAATAAAACGGACACAATTTTAATTAAAAATCTACCAATGGATAACTTGTAATTATCAAATATTTTTTACACATTTGGCATATTGTTGCATTAGTTGTAATAACCGTTTACCTTGCAGTATAAACATTATTTGGTTAGTGCTCTGTGCCTTGGCTGTCTTTTTTACTCATCCAATATGCTGTTATGTAGCCGTTGATTTAACATTTCATAAATATTTTACTCGTCATATTCAATCGAAAAATCTGCTTTTATTTGAATATTTAGCACGTCTGGTCGTTATAACATTATCAGGTAAAATATTACATTAAAAATATGATGAAATAATGAATAAAATGTTTGATTACACTCTCAGTTAATATGGCGGTGTTACTACGTTACTTGGATATCATTATCTGCTTTGTAGCCTATTCATCCATATTATTCTTGGTGTTAATATTACCAGCTTTAATGGATATATGTGTTTATTGGGACATGACTTGGGATTTTAATATTGTCCGTAATATCGCCTACCTGGGTATTGGAAGTATTTTGTCTATTTTAGGCTTGGAGGCGGTTATAAGCGAAAGAATAAAAAGATGAGTAATAAATTATGGCCACTTGGTGTTTTTATTAAATTTTTGCGATCAGTATGTATTAGTCAAATAAAAAATGGACTCCCTTTCAAAATGCTAATCTAGTTTTTATTCACATTTTTTTGTAGTTGCCACGACTGCTTTAGAATAGCGAACATGTTACAAAATCTCATTTAATGGTTTATTGGTGTCTACGTATGAAAAGATTCATAATTGTACTCTGAGGAGGCAGCTACTTAAAATGATAGTTTCAGCTAATAAACCTTTCAGTCGTTTGTTCAGGCCATGTTGCTATTTAAAATGAGCTAAACCGATCGACATCTACATCCAAAATTCACAAATTTTCTCACAGTCTCAGTAGGAGAAAACAAAAATTTAATATTTCACATAAATATTGTTAAAACCCTGCCAATAACGTTTTACCCTCTCTTTATATTAATATTTTAAAGTGCCTCAGAATTTGTTTAAACTTAAAATTACGTGGTTATCTTTTTTACACCACAGTCTCCTGAACACAACGAAGTTATAGTCAGTCACAGGCTGAACACAACGAAGTTATAGAAAAATCTTTGCTACTAAATCATAATTTCTTTAGTTGATGGAAAGGAAACATATTACGGAAAGGTCTCCGCTCCTGAAAAAATAATTGAGTTGACTATATGAGAAGAATTCTCGGAGAGCTTCCGGCTGTTAAAACGCGTTCTGGGCAGCAGTTTATTGAGTTGACTGAACGGAAAGAAGTTGCGGAAAGATCGTCGCTAGTAAAATTAAGTTGACTGAACAGAGAGAAGTCGCAAAAAGCTAAATCGTCTATTACAAAATTTTACAAAATATTCATAAAATTTTTCGCCAAAAAAACTAAGAATTCTTTGTTCTTTCAAAAGAATACTTGTTACCGAAATATATCGCAACAATTTCCGAGATTTTCGCTCCTTTGAATATCATATTTTAACACAAAATTAGTGCAAAGTTGTTTTCATCTTGAAGTTTTGAGTTCCAGAACTTCTTTAACATGATGATTCACTTTAGTATTGTACAGTTTTTTCTAAATTTTAATGGATTTATCCCAAAATAAAAAAAAGGACATGACTCATATACCACACATAGTAGAAATTAATAATTATTATAATTTCGCTTTTTTTCCTAATGCTCTCTTATACAATATATTAGGATTAAAAAAAAAAATATGCAAATATGCATTTTAGTTTATGCAGAGTGCCTGGTGATGGACAGATTTATATGAAAAAAACCCTTAGCGTCTTTAAATTTGTATTGTATATAAATAAAGAAAAAAAATTGCTAAAAAAAACAAACTAATATTGCCACTAGCATTCTTAGAATATCTCCACTGCCAGCCAGCGCTTGTGCTTAAGCTAAGCTAAGCTTTCTTTGAAATCCTAAACTAAATTAGAGTTAAGCGAGTTAAAATATCCCTTGGCTATACAAAAATGTTTAATGTTTTCATTTTTTTTATACGCATCTCAAGACGCACACATACAAAGGCTATGCATATAAAATATGCTGATTGTGTGGGCGTTAAAGCATTAAACCTTTTCTGTTTTTCTTTTTGTCAGTTGGCCTTAAGGAACAAATTTGAAAACAAGTCAAACAACAAAGGGTAAGAAACAAAGAAACCTTTGTCAGTGAGTATTAAAGATCGTCTTTATGAACCTGTATAAACTTTGTGTATATGTTTTTTTCTTCTCTAGGAGAAAAAGACACTTGTTTTCTAAATATCGGACAAGATTGTCTCTACGTTTTACCTTGATGCTGGGTTGGTTAAAATGATTAGATGATCATTTTTATTGTACAAAAAGTAAAAAAAAGAAAAAGGACAGTGAATTAAAGTAGCTGGCTTGAGAAGAGGAAGAAGCCGTAACACTACCACCTTCAACTTACTTGTGTAACTTTTTTTTGCTTTTTTACAGATTGTAAAATATTCATTAAAACGACGTCTCTGTCATTTTGTTGTAAATCAGTTTGGTCGTTTACTTCTTCTTCTTTTTCTTCTGCTTTTTTTTTTCTAGGAGTACATTGTACTTGTGTTGCTTGGCATTTGTTTATGTTTTGGTATAGCTGTGGGGCTAATTGAAGTTGGAGGAGTGCAGTTAACCAATATATGATTATTGAACTGTTGTTGTTCACGGTATGAAGCTACTGCTGTAACTTTACATTTAACGTAAATTACACACAATGTTTACTCTACGACATCGGCTCTATAAACCCTCTCTATCTCCCCCCTTTCAAGCATAACCATTACTAACCGCCATTCGTTTGGTTGTTTTAATGCAAGTTACGCCCCCCTTTATGATTCTCGTTCTTACTGCTCACATACAGATTTCAATGTTTGGTTTGGTTATGCTTGGCTTTACTCTCTGGCCCATACTTGCGCTTGTACGTGGTTCGTTCATTAATCATCATTGAGTTTTAATTTTGGTTTTATTGTTATTGTTGTTGTTGTTATTTTTGCTGGATTTTTAGTTATGCTATTAATGTTAACATATATTTGCAATTTATTTTCCTACTTTGGCTACTGTTTGTACAAAAATGCTAATAAATTTTTACGCTCAATAACTTTTTTAAACTTCATTTCCACGGTACGAATCTATCCAAACTAAACGAAGACATTGAAAATGTTTATGGGGATATTTCTTATATATATAAATTGAATTGGGAAAGACAACTCGCCTAATGCAGTTTTAGACGAATAAGAAAACATAATTTGATATAATTTTTGGAAGCAGCTTGTTGGGTAAAACTTATCCTACACCACTTAGCTTTTTAGTTTGGTTATGTCAATAAATGCAAGGTATTTCCATAAGAGTCCTTCGTAAAATATACTTATGTGGTAAGGGAAAATAGTCCGATCGGGTTCAAATTTAGAATCGCCAAATATTAAACCAATTAACTATTCTTTATAAATTTTTTGCAAAAAAATATTAAGAATAGAGATTTTTTGCCATATAAAGACTTCCATTATAATAAGAGCTTACATGGAACAGGTTCTAAAAATGTCCGATTCGGTTCATTTTCAACAGGATTTCTCTTTGTGCCAACATATGTCCTTGTATCACATTTCATCAAAATATCTTAAAAAATGCAATCTTGAGCACAAATTTACTTTGAGAAGGACAAACAGATGGACATGATTAAATCGATTTAGATTTTTAATTCTTAATTGATCGGTATAATTAAAGATGAGTGTGACTTTTGCCGCTTAGGAGTTACAAATGATTTAACAAACTTAATATATCCTATGTGGTTTAGAGTATAAAAATTCAGAATAATATCAGCTTTTATGTAAAAACAATTCAGGTTTGTTCTCCGTATCTTAATTATCGTCTTCGGAGAACAAAAACATTTGGACGGACGGAGAGACTTAATTGAATATATTTAAATATTTTAATACTAAGCTGGTGTTTATATACTTTGTGAAATATATGTTCTTTCTTGATGTAAAAATATGAGTAAACAAGTGATCTCAAGGCTAAGCCAACAGTTATAATATTATTGAATTTTCCTGAAACAAACGAATTACACTAAAACACTACATAATAAAAAAACCTTAACGTCTTTTAACTAAATTTTGTTAAATGCTATAAACTGTTATCTTAGTTAAGCATAATCGCTTAATTAGTTACGAAAGTACGCTTTGTACAATATTTAGAGCATACGCAATATATGTATTAATCAAAAAATGCTTACAATGGAGTTATATTAAGTTACCATAAAGTTCTAAAATATAATAAACTTTGATTATTTTCACCACCAAAATCACTTTTCAGATCTAAAGTGGTTGCCCAGGTGCCAGCAAAACAGCCCAATATCCCAAATATTATTAGAAATATATCACGAAACAATACTTCATTATTGGGGCCATAACCAATCTGATAATGGACGCATAAATCTATCAGACCAGGTAAAACAAATGATAAAATTGATAAACAAAAAGCACCTAAAAATGGTAAAAATACGGAGATATCAGGTGATATAGCAGCTACTATAACTGAAAATAATTGAAGAAATCTTAGAAAAAGTTTTTTGTTGATATTATCTTTATATAGTACCAGTACATAATACTATGAAACATCTGGTATTTAGTTCCATAATTACATGATCTTCCACATTAAATTTAGCAGATAAGTATTGATTCCATAGAATATCAACGATCACATAACCTTGCAATGCATAGGAGATATAAATTGCTAAAGCTAAAAAGAGTTTTGATAACTTGGAAAGCCTATAAATGAAAATGAATAAAATAAAATCAAACAAAACAAGTAAGAAAAGTAAATTTGGTTTAGGCCAAATCTTTAATACCCTCTACATCTACAAAGGTGGGCGTGGTATATATATATATTGCGCCCTTTGATAGTGTATTATTATGTATTAGCTAATATTACGTTGAATATGGTTTTTTGTAAATTATGGGCTTGTCTGTTATCCCATCAGCCCCACTTTTGGCACATTGATGGGATAACTATAAAAATGTTCAAGTCAAGTTCATAGATCAATTTTTGTGACATATAAATGTATTTTTGTCGATTGTGGGCGTAGCTCTTGAGAAATTTTGCCCATTTGAATAAAAAAATTTCAGCTCAACATCTTAAAATTTACAACCGTGAGAATGTCAAAATCAGACAGAAACATGGACATGCATGTCTAAATCGACTCTATAATATTTGCTGATCATAAATATATATACTTTGGAGGTTATCTGACGCCTTCTTCTGGATGTTTAAAAAGGAAAGACAAACTTAGTATACTCCCATCTTTTGTGGAGGGTATAAAAATACGTACAACATGTCTGTGGGTATATTTAACGTAATGCTGCCTAAAGTTTGGCAACCGAAACGCCAATAACCAAAAAATCCAAAGGTCGAATATATGGTGAGAGTTACTAAAGAACCCAAAGTTAAAATACCGGTGGGGCCCAAGTAATCTTCAGGTTTTTCCATTTCATGTTCTATAGCTAAAATCTACAAAAAAAAAAGATGGCACTCAGAAAAAAGCTTTGTAAACATTTCCCGACAAAGCTTACCAGTCTTTGACTCATAACAAATCTTCATACAATACTTACCACTCCCACCGACTCCATAGAAAATAATACAGTGCCAAAAAATAATGGAAATTTGCGCCAAGTATTAAACATTTTACGATCACTTAATGATGGCAGACCTTCCAATGTGTAAAACAATATAAAAAAAAAGCCTAAAGGAAGAATGAAAAAATGGTTAAATAGCTTCTTTAAAAGTTTATTTCTTCATTTCTCCATTACTTGTAATTAATAACATATTGGCCAGCATTGATAGAGGCACCAGACTTTTAAGACTTCGTATTAGAAAGACTAAAACCAATGGACTGGTTAAACCAATTACATACAAATTAAAACTCACGCTTTGAAAGAGTGCATCACCCAATTGTTTCAAATTATCGGCTATAAATAGCACATAAACACAACACACACCGAAATGATAAAGACACATGAAACAATTCACCACAAATCTGGTATCCATCCAAATATAAAGAAAGGGACCCCGATAAAAATTATTGAAATTTAAAAAAAATACTAGAATATAAAAAAACTTACTCAGCAATTGGTGAAAATTTACGCAAATATAAAGGTCCTTCGGCTAAGGCTAAACGTAGACAGGTGGAGTAGGATATAAAGGCTTGGGGATATCTTTTAGCCACTATACGCATGCTGGAAATCTGAATATTTCAATTAAATGAAATTTTAACTCATTTCTTAAGATTTCCTTTCGCATTTCACCTACCAGTAAACTTATGCTGTAAACCATAGTTAAACCTATAGCATAGGTACCAATAAAACCAGTCACCCAGCCGGCATTGCAAAATGCTCGAGGCATTTCCAAACATCCTGTACCCACTGAAGCTTTTATGATACTTATAAAAGCATCTAAATTTCTGGAATGTTTTCACATCTACGATTTTTTTGTTACATTTTTTTTTTCTAAAATTTATTAATATCTTACGTTATTCGCTGTTTAATTAGATGTGTTACCGAAAAATTAAATTTTGTTTTCTTTGACTTCCTTCTCGTCTTCATTGTCTACTGAAAGTTATTCTTTCTACACGTTTTACATTCAAATTATATTTATGATTATTAAAACTAAAGAAAAACAATTTCATAATGATGAAACTATTTCGATATTCAAATAATTCAAGAAATAAAAGAAAAAGAAAATGTTCAGAAACTAGAAAAGAAAGAAAGAATAACAGAAAAACTTAAATATTGAGGGAGAAAGACGGAGAGAGAGCAGAAAGATGAAAGGACTGAAGAATGTACGGTTAGGAAAATAGAATGACATAAATAATAATGCTAGCCTCAAATGGGTCATTTCGCTTCATTTCTCTCTTTTCGTTTCTCTCTGGGTCTTTCAAAAAAAGGATTATAAATTTTTATAAACGAAGGCAGCTATAGAAACTCGGCTCCGCTCACTCGAAGCAAATAATTGCGACGCGCAGTGATTTGAGCTATCTGCGCCTCGTATAATAGACAAATTTAGAAGAGAAGAAGATTCGGATGTTTTAACAATATCACATTTACAATAATGAATGCTTTAGTATACTAAAACATAATATTTCGTACATCGATGAATATTAAATTTTAAATTTAAAGCTGAATGTTTGCGGCAGGTAGATAGATTTTTGTCGATTGTCGGGCGTGACTTCTGAATGACTTTTCTCATTTTGAATAGCACATATTATTAGCTCAATATATCATTATTTATGACCGGAATGTCTGTTGTCTGTTGTCTGACGATTAGATCGATTCATATTAATATGTTAATGTTGATAATAGAATATTCCTTGATACACCTTTCTCTAAATATTGCATAAGGAACAAAAAACTATGAATATCTCCCATATTATATGGAGGGTATAATGATCTCAATAAAAAAATTCCAAAGATATAATCTCAGCAACAATTATTGATTTATGTAATTAACGTAATATGATATTGGTGATTGACTGGTCACTGGTTAATTGGTGATTGCTTCAAACATATACAATTAATTACAGATAATGTCTTACAAGCGACAACGCATTACTTCACTTAATTCAAATTGCTGTATTAGCGACATTTCACAAATGCTTCTAATGATACAATACACACTTAACTACTTGTGCATATTTATGTATATATGTGTGCGTGTGTTTGTGTGTATTTGAGCGACATGTTAAATGTTAGTTTCATAAATAAATAAATGCATTTCAATGCATTTCATTGGTAAAAAAGTTGTTCACTAACATGCATCATGTTCGGACCAATGGAATGATAAGTATTGGATTTGTATTGTGGAGACGTGCTTTGTGTTTTAATATACATAGTCAAGTAGCCATTTTATATTAACTTAGAGTGGAAATAGATGTTGTTCAACGGTACATAACTTAACGCAAACACGTACACTATAATAATGTCCGTATGTCCATATCAGTTTTCAATGATTAGGTTCGATTTTCATATAAAGTAATCCAGAAATGCAAACTTTTTGGAAACTGCGTAGACCATCATTACCAAGTTCAAGTTATTTTTGCATGCTTTCTTAAGTTTCTAATAAGTTTCTAAAAAAAAAAAAAACTAAAGAAGTAAAGAACAAACTTTTGCAACAAAATGACATGTGCCGCATACATGCCAAACATAGTCGTAACAGTCGCGTGTATTAATAAATAATTGACTTTTTGTGTTGCCTACGTTAAGTAACATATAAAAACCGTTAAGCGCATAAGTGCGTAATATTGCGTGCATATTAAGAGCTTTGTACCAGAGTTTATACACATGCATCCATGTTGAGTTATGTTGCGTTGTGTTGTGTTGTGCTGTGCTGTTGTTTATATATTTTTTCTCTTTTTTGCTGCAACTTCACGTTTTTGTTTTGTTCTCTTCGGCGTGCGATGACATTTGTTTGATTTGTTATTATTATTGTTGTTGTTGTTATTATTGTTTGTAATTACTTCTATATATGTATAATATCACGTGTGTATGTGTGTGTATTATTATGTGCATAACTTAACTTTAACAAACACATTTACACACGCACTTTGTCGCATACAAACATATAATCTGCGGTACCAGCAAGAAATGATTATCAAGTGTTTTGACCTAATTGTTTTCCTAGCTATCGATTCATTCACAGTTTCTGTTTCATCGTACAATTTATATAAAAAAATAGAAAAATACTTTATGTACATAAATTTTATACACATATAGAGTATGGTCATAGAATAACGCCTTTGGCGGCTATATGGTGTTTAACTTTACCCGTTTAATCTAAAGGAAATTTCTCCTTCACCACCATTCGTTTGTACGAGTACAGTGTATAAAGTAATGGAGACCAAAACGTTTATGTGGTGTAATTGTATGTGATGGTATTTTATACGCATTATTTTCATAAAAAAAAGAAAGAAAAACAACAACAACAACAACAACTTTTATACGCACTCCATTGCCGATATTTTTAAATAAATGAAACAATTGGGTCATGTTGTTAAAAAAAAGTTGAGGCTTTAGGGTGTAATTTTTTTGTATTGTTGTTGCTTGTTGTACATACATATGTAAATTTGTATATATGTAATTATATATATATTTTTTTTACTGTTTTTAAGTGTTGTATGCCCTTTGGTAGAAACTTTTACCGGAAGTTTTTTTTGTTTCTTTTCAGTATATATGCAAATGTTCTGTCAAAGTGTTTACAAAGTGTCATTTCTATGCTAATTTTCATTTCGTTTGTATGAACGCGGATATTTGTGGGGGTACACTGTGATTATTTATTTATTTATATTGTTGTTGTATATTAGAATATTCTTTTCGTTTTATTTCACAACAACTTCCTTCATGATTGTTTAGTACTTTAGTTCAGACCTCTAGCCATCTAGAGTCATTTCATCAAATTTGTGTTTTAATAGTTTGCAGCAGTTATCACAGTAAACGTAACAAGTTTGAACAGATTTTAGTTGTTGTTGAATCAATATTTGATGTAAGTTTATCTGGTATTATGTATTTCTGTTCTTTTGTTATTCTGTCCTTCCGTCCATCTATTTTTTTGTTGTTCTTCTGTACGCATATAGAATTCTTTATAAATTTAATTTAAAGGTACTGTTAGTTTAAACACACTTTTTTAATTGTTGAACTTATGTAATAATGATTAATAGGAAATCGTGTTAAAATGACCTAATATCGAAAATCTTTTTAACAAAATGAATAAAAACCAAAACGAAGCCATTAAATGGATAACTTCTCTTCATTGTTTCTGTATACAAAAAAAGGCATTTTGTTGGCGAAATGTAAAAAACCGAGTAAATCAAGAATACAAAGTATATTATTAAATGTCATTCATTCAATCATTGTTTGCTTTGGTTAGCGATACTAAATAGCTATGTGATCCATCTACTATGCAGACATCGTATGTGGTTAATATGTTTGTTGTTTTTTGTGGCATCAACATGAAAAACTATTAAATGTTGTTAAACATGACCAAACAAATCACACAAACAATAACAACAACAACAACAACAACAACAACAACACTATAATAAACAACAGTTAAGCTGTTAAATAATTCAGCTAATGATAAACGTACACACATACACTAACAAACAAAAAAGTCTTTTAATTAATCCTTATTAGAGTTTAACAACATGAGATAAGCGAGTAGTTTAATCCGAACAAAAAATCATTTATCCATATAAATAATAATATAAACAATATATACAAACATTTAAATAGAAAGATATAAGTACATATGTATTGTGTATATATATGTAGATATGTACAAAATGTATTTGTGTCGTTAGAGAAATATTGAAAACATTTACAAGCTGCCTTATTGGAGTGAAATTGGCCTTTCAAGAAGCCGTGGTATGTAAAAAGAAACTTAAAACAACAACAACAACAACAATACCAGTTACAACAACAACAACAGCAGCAACAACAACAACAACAAAAGCAGCAGCAGCAACAACAAGACATATTATATAATAACAAAGTTAGGAAAACAACAACAATGACAATAACAATGACAACAAAAACAGTGACAACAGCAACCATAACATTAACAATAATAATAATAATAACAACAACAACTGTTACAACATCAGTAACAACAACAAAAATAGTGACAAGTACAAAACAAAAAACACAGCAACAACAATAATAATATTAACAATAACAACAGTGATAACAACAAACCATTGTTAGCAAAGCGATCACTTACTAGAGTTTGACAGGAGGCACGTGCGATTTTTTTTAAAAGTTTATACAACAACAAAAGAAAACAACAATACAGTAAATCATACAAGAATGAAGAAAAAAAAAACCAACAAACAAACAGAAAAACCATCAAGCTACAGAATTTTTAGCATTAATTTAGTAAATGATGATCAGCTCGGGTAATAATTTGCCTGCAAAGTATTAACATAATAGAGAGAATGTTGCAAAATGTCGCACTATGTCGCCAACTATAGCGTGTATAGTAGCATAATTATATAAGAAAAAAAAAAAAAAACAACAGAAACAATAATAAAAAGAATAATAACTTGAACATAAGGTAACCAAACAAAAGTTTATCTATGTATACATACACACACATGCACACGCCTGCGCCGAACTAAACTTTACCAATGAATTTTTTTCAAGAAAATTAAAAAAAAACTGAAAGACTATAATGTCAACAAGACAACAGAACAACAGAACAACAGCGGGAGCATGGCATCAAATGTGAACACATAGAATCGGTTGAAAGGAAGAAAAAAATTCAACGTGTGTGGTCTCATTACTTATCGCCTGGGAATAGAAAGATGTAAGCCGCTTAAGTGTAGCTATATGTACACACACACACACACACACATACACTTATATAAAGGTTAACACTGACCGTACAAATAACAACAAAAATTGCCAGAATCTGCGCAAATATCACAAATGTTATATAAAAGGACAGACAAGAAAAAAACAAATAATGCACACAACACATTAAATAAACACACACACATGCATGCAACACATAAATAAAGTGAATTTGTTGAAGCAAAGTGTGGAAAGCAACAATACGAACGGTGGACACATGTGTCCGCAATACGCCATCAGTTGACGGCTTGGATGACTGCTGGCTCAATGTCTTTGGGGAAACATTTATTCCCATACCATATGACACACACACATATATATGTACATAGCTACGTAGCTATTTCATAAAGTAGAAAAAGTTATGCCAGCAAAAGTCATCTTGTAGGCGATTTGATAATCTAGAGGGTTGCCATGCTATTAAATGTTTGCGCAAAAATTGAAAAGCAAATATTTGGGCATTTCATGGCTGATTTTTGATAATATTTTCATTTATTTGTAAGTGAGCAATAATTTTCGAGACTGTTACAAGTTAAGGCTCTTCTTAAGAAACATTTTTTCTTGTCCCAGTAAGTACGCGGGTCTGCAATTAAGAATTCATATATAATTAAAAATTTCATGTTTTGTAAATATTTATTTTGTTTTGTAATGCATTGCATGTCATGTATTGTGTGTACATGGAAAAAATTAATCCAGAGAGGGAGTCATCCTTTAATTATAACCTTAAATATATTCAGTTTGTTTTTCTTACTTTAACCCATTAAGACTATAATAATTGCTTACCTTTTAGTACAGAAATTACTATCAAAATAGTATCATTGTTCAGGCATAACTGTTGCAACCCCTCTCACTGCTACACGCTATGCAACATTGCATACAGAGTTTTTCTTGTATGTATACTTGATTTAAGGCCATAAATCGTGTAAAATATCATATTTCATGTACACCACCCAATCTTAACACATTCCTAGGTAAATATTCATACATGCACAACACAACAGTAGGCACGTCTGCATGCCACCTTTTTAAAAGAAAGCGTGGATGCACTAGAACAACACAAGTGCAAAAAATTATAAATTTGGTTTGGTCCAAATTTTAAGTGCCCTGCACATGTACATACAAGTAGAGGGCGTGGCAGACACATGATTTCGCTCTCAGAGACTGTATTTATTACATATCAAGTTGTAAGTTGTACTTGCAACAATTTAAATAGAGTCTCACATTTAGAAACTGTAGTCCAGTTTAAATTCTATAAATTCAAAATATACGACTGTAAAAGTGCCAACAAGGGACAGACAGACAGACAGACAGACTGGACGCACAGACATACAAGTCTAGATCGATGCAGTTTTTGAATGGTTTCTGATACTTTATGTTGCAAACAGAATTAGAAACTTAGTATACCCCTCATCTTATGTGTAGGGTAGCAAAAACATGATAAATTCAACATTTTTTTTTTTTTTTGCAGACAGCATTGATGTACAAAATTATAGATATTGCACGCTTTTAAAAATCTATTGCAGGCTGTTTTGCCAACCTTGTTGTCAACACTAGGCTGCAATCTTCTCAACTTAATTTTTTGTTGTTTTATTTTATAAACTTTTTTATGCTTCTTTATCTGCCAATGCCAATGTAATATACGTTTATGTTTATGGTTGTGTTTATGGTTTAGTGTATGAATTCAAAAGATTTGCATTTTGTTGACATTGACGTCTGCCAGCTGTTGGCCTGTCATTAATATCGTTACGGAATAATGTTGGCAACAACAAGGTGATGACGACAACAGCAACAAGTGTTGATTTGAAGTTTTCACGTTATACGATCCAGTTGAAATTTATTAAACTTGTAGAAGAAGCGTTATGAAGTTGTCCGTGCGTAAGCAGGTGCGTTATTCTCTAACATAATGGATTGGCTATATGGTAAAAGCTACTTTTTGTAGCCTATAATACTGCTAAAAGTTTTGAATAATTTTATAAAATAGATAGAGAGGAGCTACTTATTGTCTATTTATTTAATAGAAATGGTTTCCAAAACTATTTTAATCGGATGCGAAACCACAAAATGGCGCATATGTTAGATGCGTGTAATTGTTTTAAATTGTAAACATTTGAACGCGCATACTTTCATGTTGAGGTATCTGCAATAATCTGTTCTCCCCACTTAATTTTTTTGGAATTTTTCTTTTTAAACTTTCTGTTAAGTTATAAAAGAAAAACAATTTACCTTCAGATTAAGGTAAAGAAGATAAACCATCAGAAGCTATTATCAGTGAAATTGCCTGAATAATAAACCATAATTTGTTGTTGTTGTTGTTGCTGTTGTTGTTTCTGTTGTCTGTTCTTATAGATATGTAAAGATGCCAATAACAACTGCTAAAGATATATCCAATCCATTCATAAAATCAGAACAGAACAGAATCTACCAACAGGTACATGCACGCACATGCAACTGTAGGCAACTATTTGGCAAAACAACCTTAATTTGAAAATAAAAAACAACAACAACAACAACAAGAAAAAGATGCACACATACAACTAACAGCCGGAAGAGGAGGTGGAAGGCCTCATTTTTTATTTTTATTTTTTTAATTTTTTTTATTTTGTATAAAGTCAACGTAAATGCGGAGCACAGAACCCAACCTGGCAACCTGATGGTTAAATCAAATCATACCTACAACCTACATCTCCCGCATATAATAATAATAAAAAATAAACAAAACAAAAAAAAAAAAAATTGCATACATAACAACAACAATTACCGAAGAAAACGAAAGAAAGAAAAAACAACAACAACAACAATAAACAAAGCAATGGTTTAGCAGAATACTGAATGAGTAGAAAAACCGAATGTTGATGAAGTTGGTTAAGGACAAAACGCATACACATGTAGACAACTATTATATGTTGTGGTATGATTGCAGCAGTAAAAAGTGGGAGGATGCAGTGAATTTCAAGAACACATGCTCTTGTATTATAAGTATTGTACACATACACACACACACATACACACACTTATTGTACATAGTGGCGGTAATGTAGAGGCTTTTTTGCTTTTTTGTAGCCATCAGGCAATTTTCAGAATTGTGCTTAACGTGGACTTGTGCATTCATTTCCATCCGCGTTCCTCTCCATTCATATGGTACGTTAAGTCGGTTAGTTTTTGTTGGCTTATTTGTTTGTTAGTTGACTTGGGTCAAGCAAAAGCAAATCAAGTTAAAATCGTTTAGCCTGCGGATATAATTCAATTCCCTCACTTAAGTGCCAGTGTGTGTGTGTGTGTGTAAAATAAGTAAAGCTCTCTACTCAATGAATATGTTGCTGTTAATGTACGGTACGGGTGAAATGTGCGTAAGAACAGTGAAAGGAAGACAAAAAAATAAAATGCTTATCTGTTGCACCGAACTGCACGCACTGAACACGTTGAATAAATCAATTCTTTTGTTAAAGGAGGCGCTCTCAGAAGCTCCTACAAGTGTTTTAGGAATGATTTGAGTTTTTGATAAAGAAAATTCAGTGAAGAAGTAGACATATCTTCACATCATAACAACACAAAAGTCGATTAGGCAACCTTTCGCCTTAAACATCGACATTGGAAACTGCCAGGAATCTAAGAGACTCTATATATATAAGGAAAATAAAATAACTTATGTGGAAATAAAAGTGAATGATTCAAATTCCATTCGAGTCATTTTTCTTATTTGTGAGTTACTCGAAATTCCGTTTAAGTTTTTACTATTTCGGTTTGAGATATTATTAATTTGTCTTGAGTTATTTTTTAATCCATTTGAGTTATTTTGAATTTTATTTAAATTATTTAAAGCTCAAATTAAATTCCCTTTGAGTTAACTTCAATCTTTTTTGAGTTTTTCCCATTTGAGTTATTTCATAACATATAAAATTAGACTTGTTTTCAATTAAATTTGAGTTATTTTTTCTTATGTTTGAGTGATTCTGGATTGAGTTTGAATTTTTCCATTCATTTGTAATCATTTTTGAGTTTTTTTAAATTTGAGTTTTTCTTCCCATTTGAGTTATTTTGTGTTTTATTTGAGTTTTCTTTCGAGTTATTTTTAAATTCTATTTAAGTAATTTTAAATATCATTTAGAAGTGACACAATTAAACCAATTTTGTTAGATTTATAGTAAATTCCATGTGTTTAGGAATTTCATGAACTGATGTAAAATTATGATTTCCTTGTAAATAATTAACTAGCTGCTTAACAAGATGTTGAACTAACTTAGTACATCAACGTTTTTTAAAATAATAATTTTATAAAGAAAAAAAAAAAAACAAAACTCATATTGTGTGTGCACCGCGACTACACAGCAATAATTTACTTTATTGTGCTTACTCCTTCAACACGGGCCCACTACATACTATCAATACTACTACCACTACTAGCCGCGCTAAACAATTCATTGATTATATAAGTACATATATGTACACACGCGCGTATACATTAGGGAAACATTGGAGGCGAACGCGCATCAATGCTTGAGAGAGAATTGAAACAGCTTCTGCAGATACAGCAGCTAATTGCATTTGGAGCCTGCCAAGGTATAACAGATATAACAGAAGAACATCAAGGATCAATAGCGATAGCAGTCAAGTTTTTTTACACACGCACACACACACACATTACACTCATGTTATCCATTAAGTCAGACGGGCAGTTAGGCTGTCGGTGGCCGCCAGGCTTTTATAGAAAAAAAAGGAAACTGTATAAATGCAATAACAACAACAAATGACTCATATATGTATGCATCTTCTCCTCCTTCTTATTCTGTAAACGTAAAAGACGGCATTACTGTATATCCCCATAAACAGCAACCTTGCGTTAGCAGATAGAAGGAGAGAGAGGGAGAGAGAGAGAAAATGAGAGAGATTTTTATGATAATGGTTTATACGTAATAATAACTTTCAGTCCCACTGTCCAGAATCTACAATGATTTCTGCACTATTTTTTTACTGTTGCTGTTGCTGCTGCTGTACTACTGCCTTTTGGCAGAGTCGAGTCAGTTCATAACTGATGTGCTTGCCGAGATTGTAGTGTTTATTGAAAATTTACTCACACATATTCTGTATGGTATTCTGTATTTCCACTCCTTTCCCAATAACATTTTACTGCAGTTGCGCAACGTATCGTTTTCATTGTTATTGCCGTTGTTCTTGTTGTTCTTGTTGTACATTTTTAAAGTTACTAATCATTGATTTAAATACATTTTCTCATAATCTCCCATTTCCGTTTTATGCACAGTAAGCGCTAATAGCGTTTGAAAAAAGTGCAGTCGACGTAGAAGGGGTGTGTTGGTGTGTTGGTGTATTGGAGTATGATCTGCTTAGTAACGATCACATATATTATATATTGACAAATTATTACAACATAATTAAGGCCCTTGTATGCTTTATATTCATTGATATTATGGAGACATTTTAAACTTACTGATGCGTTAATACGCAGAAACCAAATATAACAAAAATTATATAAATACTCAGTAAATTATTAAAACATGTCTATAAAATATTTTTGTATAATTTGTTTTTAAGTGTATACTCTTTATCACAGTGATAAGGGTAACAGACCAGAAGGAAGCCTCGGAGACCCGTTATTCTTCATCAGCGCAAAAAATTGAGTCAATCTAGACGGGACGCATAAAAAACCCCAAAAAAACGTCGAATTAAGCCTGCACGGCAGGACTGGGGCCCCGCCCCGAAACGGAGTACCGGAATAGGTGCTTCGTCCAAGGAATGTGGGGCCAGAGTAAGCGTCTGCAAGTATTATTATTATATATAAGGTCCTTATGGGTAATCCAAGGAAACCTGTGTTTGATTCTTGGATAATTCCAAGAATCATAATAGGTTGCTGGATATGTTCCAGTAACCATTCATAATATTGGCACATCATAATGGGCAACCAACCCATGGGGAATAGTGCGCCTCGAATTGGGAGACACATAGTCGAAGGTCCCACCAAAGACGTTTTGCGTTTGGTACCGCGGGGTACTGGAGCCTCAAGAACTAAGGTTCTTGCCAGTACGTACTTTCGGGTAGGCCCCCTTCGGGTCTGCATATGTTAAATAAGACCGTTAAGGTAGGTGTTAACTATAAACAATCGCAACTAATGCACGGCAGGACTAGACGCTAAACAAATACAGTATGTACAAACTGTACTGTATGCAAACCATTAAAATTTATTATTATTTATTAGGATTTAAATCGATGTTTTAAAAATGGGCGTGGTCGGTATTATTTAGCGTATAATATATTTTTCTACTTGTATTTTCTAAAAATTTCAACTTTTTTATATTTTTTATATGGGGAGACGTTCTAAAAATGGTCCAATTGAAGGTGAGTGCCGTTTAGGAGTTACAAACATCCGCACAAACTTTACCTTTAGGGTGGTGCAGGGTATAAAAATTTTCTTAGAGGAGCTGAGTTTTCTCCTTGTTAAATTAATTTTTAAGAAAAAACAAAAAAGAAAAAACCCAAATACTGATAAGACAAAAAACTGTAAATAATATTTCAGCCACTCGATGGAAACTGAGATTAACGCCTTGAAGCTAAAAATAATAATATTTTATCAACAAGATACGACAACAATAATATTTCGTTACATTGTGTATGGAAAAACTTGGTGACCAATGCACCAAGCACACTAATGCATATTTTGTACCTCTACAACAACTAACAACAGCAGCTTTGCTTGGCAGCCTGTTGCAGCATGTTCAAGGCACATGTTAAATGTCAAGTAAATATTGTGTTCTCCGATTTACAAAAATCAATTGTAATCATACACACACAAACACACACATATGCGCATGCACTATAATAATCAATATACACCAACAGCAAAAGACCCAGCAACTCCGACAATGCGTTGGTGGTATAAGGCTATCTATCCGTTGATTGTCTTTCTTTCTATCTGTCTGTCTGTCTACCCATCTGTTTGTCTTTATGGTTGTTTGTGATCATTGCTTTAATGTTTATGTTGTATGTCTGTCTGTCTGTTGGTATTGTCGTCTTCTATATCGTTTTTTTTTCTGTTCCAAGTCCTTGAAAATGTTTTTTGTTCGTTTGTTTGGTCGTTTTGTAAAAGAATAAATCGATAAACTAAAATTAGCTTTAAGCATAAAAATGCCAAATTAAAACATATTGTTGTTGTTGTTGTTATTATTATTGTTAGTTTGGCTTTATATTTTTATACACACATTTTCTTCACTATCCATCCATAATGGTGTACTTATAGTTTAACAACATGTTTCTTCATACAAGATATTTGTGAGTATGCATGTGTGTGCTAGTGTATAGGAATGTGTATTTGTTAAAGCGTGCATATGCTGTTTGACATGCTACATGATTTTGTAGGCGCATAACATGATCACCGGTAAACAAACTATTCGAATAAAATGCACACGAAACCCTAAGAGAAGGTTTCTTCTTGGCTGGTTGGTTGGTTAGCTGGTGGTTTAAATGTACTGCATATCACTTCAGTCAATTGTTTTGTGGGTGTACATGATTTGACTTTGCCTTTCTGTATATGTACGCAAGTATAGTGAAGTGCAGACATATGCTTGTGAGCAGAAATAAAATTCAATAAAAAGCGAAATCACTTCGATTGTTGATTTGAATAAACCTCTCGGCGATTTTCTGCAATTTATTGCTTTTTAATCAAATAACTCGCTAATAAATTCACTTGCATAGAAAAGGTAATCAATTGATGCATAGCTCGCTGGTAATGGCAACCATTAGATGGGAATAGAAAACTGTCATTGTAAATGTCTGAAGCTCCAAAGGCCGAAATGAAAAACTCTCCGCGTTTATATAAAGGGTATAAAATTGCTTGTTGCAGACAACCACACAATACGTTTTATGCCTCTCTACTCATGTATACAAAAGTATTCAGTTTCCCGCAAGTTTTTTATATAAAAGTTGCTCACAATGGTTAACAATCCATCATATTTCACTTTCAATTCTCTAATTTAGAATACTTTTCAAAATGGGTGGTAAAAGTGTTATTGTGCCTGACAAGCACAACTAACAATACAAACAAGTTTATTTTATTAAATAAATGAGCACAACTTTGAAAAGGGTGGTGATGCGGTGTATAAGGATTATTTACAAAAAATCCAGTTTTCCCATTATCGGCCTAGCCATGAAAAAGACAAACTTCCAGAATAGTGACAAAAGAAAAATGCGCAGTTATCTTAGAAACCACGCAACAACTATACAACCCCTATAAGATCACCACTACCCAGTTTCTAGAAACAAAAGGAAAAAAAAAAAACAAAGTGCTTGGAAAAGGACGATCATCGTAAAGGGCAGAAAACAATATCATAAGTGGAGTAGACAAAGAAAAACATTAAATTTTTATGTCTTAAGTTTTTCTTGTATTCGGTGTAAACAGCTGTGTGAGATTTAAAAGGTAGCCTCATATATATATATATGAAACGCAATTTTATCTTTTGATTTTAATTGAAATTTTTGTTTCATATCATGTTTGTACTCTGTCTTTAAAGCTGAAGGTAGACTAAATGTTTGCCTTACGCAAAAAAAGGTGTTAAAGACCCTAAAAAGTATATGTTCTTGATAATATTAAAATCTGCATCAATCTAGTACTGTATGACTATATGTCTGTGTGTTGTTGGAACTTTTACTGTCGTAAGTTTTCAGATATTAAAGTTTTGCTTTTCTGCACAAAAATTAAAAAAAAAAATTTGGTGAAATTGATTGAAAACCATGCCCACAATCAATATAAATCCAGTTATTTCCCACATGAAAGTTATTTATGATTAGAGGCCTGAAGTAAATTTAGTTTTTTACGTCTCTTGGTTCACTTCCCATTGACATCCAAATATATATTTGCCGTGTTGATATTTTTATTTTATAAAACTTACCTAAACAAACACATACACACATATATATTTATTTATTTTTTTGTTGTTGCAATTATTCCAAACACTTTAAATGTGTCGCGCATTGCTGTCGTCTTTTGTGCAAAATCAATGAAAAAAAGCACGTGCTACGTAACACTCTCCTTACCATTCAAATGTCCATCATTTGCTTTTTACACTCACTCACATACATGCATTTGTTCATAAGTACATATTATGCATTTACATACATATCCTGTTCACCTAACACCTTGGACATTTGGAGTATTTTATGTTAAAACGTAACCATAGAAATTTTCTTGTGATTGCTTGCGACATTTGCTTTAACAATATATAGATAGAGAGTGAGAGACGGAGAGGGGGATGAAAAGCAGAGATATTCTAATGTTTGTGCAACACATTGTGGACATGTTGTCATGTAAATTTCTATAAAATTTGTACACATGTTAAGCTTCCTTTAACAATATATGAGCCTTTCCGTACAATTGCATTCAATACAATTAATTGGAAATGCATTGAGATGTCAATTGGTTGGTTGCTAGATAGGCTGTAGCTGTTGGTGTGCTGTTGAATTGACATCAAACACTAACAAGAAGAACAAACCAATCGATTGTGATAACAATTAATTTTGATAACCAATTACATGTGTTTGTGTATGTGTGTGCGCTACATGAAATGCTTAATATCGACGAACAAACGATTACAAAAGACTTGAACAACAAACTTGTTTGTAATTTAAGGGCTTGTTTATGTTAAGTAATATGTTAAGTGTTAGACAGAACGTTTGTTTTGTTTCGGACAGTGTTTAGATGCGTACAAATTTTCTTGTTATTGATACGAGTGCCACCACGTGCATTCACAATTTTTTAGCAAAAATACCATTTTTCCTATAATACATTGGATTTGTATTTCGAAGGAGAAAAGGAGCCATCACATATTTTACAATATTCTTGCATAAGCATCAATATTGGACTCGATCTAGAAATGTCCGTCTGTTTATCTGTTGCTGGCACACTCACAGTCGTAAAATCAGATTGGGTTGACATTTTGTACTTCCCTCCACTGCAATTTTTACTTGAAAATCTCTGTTTTCATCAGATAAAAGCCACTCCCACAGTCTATAAAAATCTATTTATCTGCCACAAAAATTTAGCTACAAATTGGTTTGTTTATAATTACCCCTTTCATCGATGTACCAAAATAGGCGTGGTCGGATAACAGACATACCCACAAATTTTAAAAAATCTTGTAGAGAATAAAAGTCGACTTGAATCAGTTTCTGAATCGAATTAACCACGTTATATGCCTGTTTGTTCGCCTGTCCGGATTCCGTTCATGTAAATTTGGGTACAAGAAGCATTTTTGGAGATTTAATATTTTGATGAAATTTATTACAAAAGGAGACCATTTTGAGCAGCCCTCCCTGTCACACAAAAATCACAATTTTTAATGTTATCTAAAAGAAATTAAGTTGATTGACATAATCCTTTTAGATCTCAGATGCAATCGCGACAATACATCGCAAGAACATTCTTTGTGGGAGTTATTAACCATTGAAGATGCAGAACAGTACATCAACTTGTTGTTCTTACACATATTTAAATCTAAGTAGTTTTATCAAGTTTTCTTGTCACATGAATTTTTTCATTGATATCATTAACATTTTTTATTTTTGTTTAAAAATGAAATTTTTCGAGAAAATAATTTTAAAAATGTTTTATATTAAGAGCTGTTTTTCTGGCTGTTTGCTGATTTTTTCTTAGCGTCAGATATTTTCTTGAATCTAAAATCTTTGTTCAGGAGTCTTAATCAAATTCATGACTGGTTATATTATATATGGGGTTCCCCCAATTGCACCATTTTAGAACCCTTTTCTATAAAATCATTCATTTATATGATTTATACGATATTACCGATACATTCAATGATACAATTCAACTAAGGTGTAAAACCGTCGGGTATAATTTAATGTAAGCATTTTTAATTTTTTTGTAGAAATGTTTTTTCATTTTTTTTATTAAATACAACAATTTTGTGCCCCCTCCTGAACATTTTAGACAATCAATTTTTTTTATAAACACAACGAAATTTAATTGAGCAAAATGTAACCTTTAATGGCGCTTCCTGGAATGGCGTCTATTCCTACGACTACGACTGCGCTTGCCTTTAGAACCACGGCGCTTTCTGATACGATCATATAAACCACTTCCACGACGTCTCGAACGAACTGTTTTTTTGGTCGGCGAAGTTTCTTTACACTAAATCAAATTATACTTGAATACTAGGGTCAAAGCAAAATTAATAAAAATACTTACACATCCACATTCACTGCAATAGGACTCTTCAGAATTTAAATCTTCATCATCATCAACATGCACAATTGGAGCTGGTTTTTTATTCTTTCCATGAAATTGAAATGGAAGGCGTAGGGATTCTTTAGTTTGATAAAGGATGCCTAAATCTTGGCCGACTTCCACAGCTTCTTTCACCGAGTTTGGCAAATTATTGTATTCCGTGTGGCGTTTTTCTTTAACCAATTCTTCGCGCACGTCCTTGCACACGTTTTCAAATGTATCACCTATAATGCGGTTTTTAAGTGAATTAGAAAGCAGTTAGTTTGGATTCACTTCTAAGTTTTATGCGAATAATCGATAATAAATGAATTGTGAGCTATTTTCTACTTACTCATAAATGGCTTACGGCTCAGCACGTACAATATGTACGGTAACAACGCAGAATTTTTATCCTCCATTCCAAAAATTTATAAAATAAAATATATTAAAAAATGCTTCCACAAAAATCTCTCACTGAAAAATTTCTAATTTTTTATTTTACAAATAATTCAAGGCTTGCTAAGAGGAAGTAGTTGATACGTTTAGTAGAGTAGTTATTCAATCACTAAATGTCACATGATATCTTTTGAAAAAATAAAAAAAAAAACTCTCTCCAATTACCTTAACAATAACAATAAGCAATTAATATTGATTATTAATTTTTTGTTAATCTCTTTAGCAACAAGAAACCCTTTAAAAACTTCCGTAAGCTACCGGATATTATTCACAGAAGATTGCAAAAAAAAAAAAAAAAGAAACAATTTCCATAAGAAAGGGCAACTTTTCTTTTATAATAATAATACCCATGGAAAGGTGTTGAATGTCAGTTAAATTTCATATTTTTACAACACGTGCTTGAAGAAAAAGTAAGCAACAACAACTGAAGCATAAGATCCGTTTTTAAAGGATAATAAGTAAAAAAGAAAGAAAGATGTGAAAGAAAAGTAATCTTGTCTTAAGACAAATCTTAAATACCCTCCATTTTCATATATACTCGTATATAAACCTAATGGGCGTGGCAGGTACTTGACTATGTGTTTTATTAGTGACTAAAAAGTCAGTTTCCACGCTAAATAAGATTTTTGGAAATTGTGGACGTTTCTGTTATTCAACGCCGCCCATTTCAATGGCATTCAATGAAAAAATGACGTATAAGTATATAATATATTTATTTGGTTTAGTACACATATTAAAGATCCTCTTTATATATGCCTAATATGTGGGTGTGGCATTTATAATATTGCCCTCCTTTTTAATAATCCCTATAGTAGGTTACACTTCAAGTGAAATGAGGAATTTTACAGCAAATAAATATTATTGGAAATTGTGGGCGCGTTGTATTTAGTATCTTTATTACACTTTGTACAAATCTGAAATATTCTCCTCTTATATATTTAAATTGTAGACCTGGTACTCCTTTCCAATGACCTCTTCAATACGTCTACAGTTCGGGCCAAATGACGAATTTCTGCAGCAAATCAATTTTTATTTTTTATTGGGGGCGGGTATATTATGTACAGCCCAATTTTTGTAGCTACTAGATAGAATTTTATTGATTGTGGGCGTGGAACTTACCTACTACGCCTACTTTAAATAGAAATTTTAATGCATCAAGTAAAAAATTTCAAGATTCATGTTTAAATTTATAAAACCATGATAATTCCACGGACGGACATGTCTATATCGAATTTCATATTGAGGTTTTTAAAAAATCTATAACAAAAACCTTCTCCTGGCTTTCGCAAACAGAATCACAAACTTACCCTATCTCTTATTTTATAAGGAGGGTAAAGAAGAAAAAAACCTTAAACTAACAATGACACAAAATTATTGAGCGCCAAAATTATTTGCTTAACATCACACGTGTCGTTGCTTGCAGCAGCAGTAGCAGCTCTACAGATTTGCTGTAAAAACAAAGCATTAACCGTTATTGTTACTCCTGCCAATATACTTACTCGTACATACACTTGGCTGTCTTCTCTTGTTACAATCTTGCGCAAACTCGAGCACGAGTATACAAACACACAAGATTTTATACAAGAATGAACACCCTCACCTTTTATTATGTTTGCTTTTTTTTTTGTTTTGTTTTGTTTTGTTATTGTTGTTGCTGTTATTCATTATTGAACACACTTACGCCT
Organism: Ornithomya fringillina; assembly: GCA_963978525.1. Taxonomy (NCBI): domain Eukaryota; kingdom Metazoa; phylum Arthropoda; class Insecta; order Diptera; family Hippoboscidae; genus Ornithomya; species Ornithomya fringillina. Next base: position 8,634,199 of record OZ021692.1, on the reverse strand, counting down.
GAATATACAAATTGCAATGTGTGGTGGATACAATACATTTTGTCAATAAATACATTTGTATAAAATGTTTGTTTGTTGTTGTTATTGGGACTTCTGTAATAATGTGTTCTTGTTCTTGTTGCACAATATTATTGATATCTATTTAATTGTACAAAACTTACATTCATGCTGTTCAGCTGTTCCATTAATGAGATGTTGTTGCCGTTGTTGTTATGTTTTGTTGTCTATACATAATATTTTTGCGCGGGCTACTCAGTTGCAACCCTCATAATATTATTAAAATATATCACTTCATCATCATCAGTGTGTTGTTGTTATGTGGTAGGTAGATACAAATGATTGGATACAAATGTTTCAGTTGGTACAAGGAAGAAAGACAATTACATCCGTATGTTTGCAATAATTGTTCTTTACAAATACATTTGTGTACAAATGTATGGGGAGGGGGAGAAGGGCATTTTTGCATATTGTCTCTAAATACCTACGTCAAGGTATGTATGCATTATAAATATATTTATTTCAATTTATTTTTAATGATTTACTAATAAAAGCGTAAATTGGCATTAAAATCTGAGTCGACCTATAAATGTCCGCCCGTACATTTGTCTGTTCTTGTACAGGCAGATAGCTATTTAACTTGGATAGAATCGAAAAAGCCATAATACAGACACGCCTACAATTTCTCAAAAGAAAACCTTCTTAATGCCAGAATGCGACGATTAAGATAAAGTATAAAACAAAGTTAGACATAAATGAATACATTTTCAATATTTAAATCTAACCAGTACACGTGACACTTACACATTTACTTTTTTTTTAACTTTTTTAATTAACCATAAAAGTATGTGTTACATACTTAGCTTAGAAGTCGAATTTTACACATAAGAGAGATTTTTATTAATTATGGGCGCGTCTGTTGAAAACAATACAAAAAAAAAATGGGGCCATGTGAACCAATATTTATTTACTTATTTACTTAATTTTTGCAGAATTCTAAAAACATGTTTGGGTAATAATGCTTAAAGACAAACAAACAAACAAACAAACAAACAATTCGACATAATAATTATATTATTAGCATTTCAGTAAACAACACTTCAGCTACCGTTAGCGGATTTCTACTTTTCTTTAAAAAAAAAAACAAAAAAAAAGAAACGGAAATAAAAAACAACGAAACCGTTATAATTGAACTAATTCACTAACCGTAATAGAAACGGTAAAGTGCGGTAGCCGCTTAATAAAAAAAGAAAACAATAAAATTCTAAAAAAAAAACTCAAATAATATAAAAAACGTTTTGCCCAAAAAAAAAAAAAAACAAATAACAAAAAATTAATCGTTCTTAGTGAAAATATCATTGAAATTAATTGATTTTGTGTTGAAGTGAAGCATTTTTCTGTTTTACGGTTTTATGATCCCTTCTACTAGGAGACGGTATAGAAGAAGAAAAAAACTGCAATGGCGTGCGTTTTTATGAAATTTAAAACTCTTTTAGAGAATAATTACGACCATACATATATGCCCCCGGGCACGCCCACTTAAATTGCGTGCCGCTTATACACTTACATAAAGGTACTCATTAACGTCTCCATCATCATCATCAGCAGCAACAACAGCAACAACAACGGCGGCGGCAATCATATTAACAACAGAGACACATATAAATATTATGTACAACTACAACAACACAAACACCAACATGTCTACATTTATAGGTTATACAGGAATACATATACTCTCGCTCTTGTAGAAATGTAGAAATTTCCTTTTTATTTAAATATGTTGGACATACAAATATATTCTTATAAATGTTTTTGTTGGCGTGCAGCAATTAAATTTGCATTTGTTGCCAACACACATGGACGGATGGATGGATGGATGGATGGATGAAATGGAATGGAATAGTTTTGCTGGTTTGGTGTTTATTATATTAAATGTGTTGTATTGATGCGTAGGAAACATTTATCACTGTGAGGGGAACGGTAAAGTGAAACTAAAGAATTCTTAATGCTTAAAAACCACAATCACACATCATATGGCATCCACAATATAAACCTAAACACATACATTTATGCTAAACTTGGCAAAAGCTTATAATGATAGGGTTTTATGTGGAGGGACTATAACAAAACACAAAGGGTTGTTGTTGTGGATAGAATGCCTATAAGCAACAGAGACTTGATGCTATAGTTGATGAACAACAACAAACATAACAATAGCTACAAAAAAGTATCTATATGATAGACATTTAAGAAAACAGTTAAAATGACCATCAATGGCTTAAACGAAAATACTTAAATTTAATGACATAACTACACACTAGCATGGATTGTGTTTCTTCTTTTAAATCTTCCACAAAGGTAAATTAGGTTTCTTATGATGTTTGTAACATGCAAACCAAAAGTTATACGTCTATCCACGTGTTTTGGTTGGAAGGATCGTTTTTGTCCCTACATGCAGATTTTTGAATAAATTGGACATAAATCAATCAAGTGTCACGCCCATAATACACGGAAATCAATTTATAAGTCATAAAGTTTGATACGAGTTGATTAATGAAAATGAATTGAAAATGAAACGAATGTGATTGTTTTTGTAAAATGATGAAAATGGGAAAAACACGCTCATGATTAGTAAAAATTCCTCTTTGGTGTAGAATTTATCCTACAATATAAATTAAAAGAAGGAGTAAACGTACACGCCTACAATTTAAAAATAAATTATTTTTTATAAAATTCGAAAAATTAATTAAAAAATTTAAAAAATTATTTATTACAGACTGTTATGCTGACAATAAAAAAAAAAAAGAATCTCACCCCTGCCACGCCTACCATTTGTTTATAGATGTACAAGGTACTTCAATTATAACTTAAGCCAAATTTAGTGATTGTTGGATATTTTTTCTTTTCATTTGTTGCCCTTTCCGTATATTGCTGCAAATGTTTTTTTTTGCCACGCTAATGTAATAATATGTTGTTTGTGTTAATGGACGCCATTTTTAAATGTATTTATAATTATTAAATAAATACGCGATTCTTTACATTAAAAGTGTAGAGGGAGAGAAACTATTAACAGCATCAGTTGTACGTCGGTCCAGGCTCAAATATTTACGATCGTATGCGTATGTAGGCTTTAAAAAGACTTTTGTTTCAACGTTCTTAACTAATAAATAAAATATTAGTTTTTGCCAACTAAGCACTTAACCCGCTGGGTGGTAACTACACTAAAATGCTTACATAACTGCTCTCATAAACAATATCATAATTCTTTATGAGTTTATAATGATTAGGTTTTAATATTAATCTACAATGCTTCCCCGTTTTGAAATGAGTTTTTAATATTGAAGGAAAAGATGTAAAAAGAAAAGAAAATAAATATAGAAAAACCTGCATTTCCTTCAACTAAAAAGATAAAAAGATTTAGCGGGAATCGTTAAGCTAATAAGCGGATGTATTTGCAGGTTGTATGAAAAGAAAAAGTTATGACTTCATTTCTCACGCTATTCATGTGTATGAATGGCAGATAAGATCAAAGAGATTTTAGCATACTCGTACATACACACACACACACACACCGCTTATATTCTTAATATTTCTTTGGCTGTGTGTAGTTGAGATAAAAATTGTTCTGAAATTTTCAACTTTTATAACAATTGTTGAATTATTCCTTGTTTGATGTCAACATGTGCTCACTCTCTCTCTATCTCTCTCTTTCTTTTTCGTTTTTATATAATGACCATAATACCCCATCATTACTTTGTAACCCACACACAATATTTTTATGTTTTTCTTTCTAAAGAAACCGCAATATTTTGAATGAATTTTGTTTCACATTAAAAACAACAACAGTAACATTTTTGTCATAAACATTGGTAGAGTAATAAATACAGAAGAAATGGGAAACAACTGTTGTTATAACTACTGGTTTATTTGTGTTTAAGTATGTGTTTATTATTTTACTGTAGTTACCTACGGAAACTATCCCGCTGACATATCTCAAAGCGGTTTAAAGGTTAGTTATCTTTTTGTTGTTGCTCTTGTTTTTTTGTGGCATTTGTATACTTTTCACTTAAGTTAGGAAGTATACTAAATTTGTTATTTCATTTGTAGCAGTTCATAAAATATAATACATTCTTAAAGCGATTTACAATTTTAAATGCGGTTTTTTTTTTATTTCTGTATACCCTCCACCCAAGTGATGAGGGCACACTAAGTACGTCATTCCGTTTGCAACACCTGAGATCCAACAAAGTGGCCGATTGGCCGATTTTGTTCAATTTAACGTAATGTTGTACAAAATTTTACCTCATAATCGAAAATGTTTTTACTGAGGAAGTTCTAACATCAGACACTCGAGTACAAGGATGGGTATTGACTTAAATATTGATGCTGATCAAGGTGTTGCAAATGGCATAACAAACTTAATTATCTTATGTGGAGACTATAATAAATTTTCAATATTGTGGGCGTGGCCTTTGTACATTTATGCCTCCTTTTAACTTCTATTTCATTATATGTTATGTGTTTAGCTTCCAGGTTGAATACTGCACCAAAGAGCAATTTTTATAAATAGTGGGCGTGTCTTTTCCATTTATTTGCTATTCATTTATTAGATATTGTCAAATATATAAGAAGGTATGTTTAACAAATAAAAATTTTTTGCTGAATATTTTTTGTCAATTGTGGGCGTGGCTATGAAAGAAATGTACTTATTTAAAATAGTAACCTGTGTACATATATTAGGAATATTTATTTAGAATTTCAGAGCAATAATACAAATTTTGCAAGGGTTAGAATTTGGAGAATACACGGGCGTATGGACACACAGACTTACTTGCTTAGATCGACTCAGATGTTAAACAATATATATCACATATATTATACAGGATCACTGAAATTTCCTTTTGAATGTTGTACTCAGAACACGAAGCTTAGTAGAGCTTCAGGGGAAGGGTTTGATTTTTTTTAAATATTTAATTAAACTATCACCGTAATGACATACTTGTGATAAATTCCCTTAAAGCTGAACCGTTGATAAATGACAATTTATTTGTGTCACCCATCAATTAAAAGCTTTTAGGTAAAACTATTTATAATCAAAATAAAATTTTCGAAAACTATCGAGTCTGAAACTTGAGTTCACCTCTTGGAGACTGAAGACTATTTTGTCAAATTTAAGTTTGTTTCCAGCGAAATGGCTTTCTCTACTTAATCATTCGTGTTAGGTGTTAGTTGAGTTGGATTCTCTAATAATTTTTTTCATTGTTTTTATGCTTTACACCACATGTGGTAAGAGGATACTCTCTTTTAATTAAGTCTGTACTGTGGTGTATAAATTGATTGGTTTTCTAAGGTTTTGAAATTTGATTACACAGACATTTTATCGATTAATGAAAACTCTATACACTTTGGGAATTATGTACAATGTAAGTGTAGGTGTTATATGACTTATGGATGTTTTTTTTGTGGATATAAAAAACAAATCATTACAAATGATTTGTAAACACTTCTTATAGAGGAAAAACCTTGAAAAAATCACCTGTTTTTTTTATGGTGAAAAGGTTGCTTTTATTAGCAGATCATAAAAACCATAACAAACATACAACAAAACAAGATTGTTTTTAACTGTTAATGATAATTAGAAAAAAGTGTGGGAAAGAAAGAATGAAAATAATTCAAATTAGTTTTCAACACAAAAAAAAACAAAAAAAAAAAAAAAAAAGAGAAAGAAAGGGAGAAAAAATTACATCAGTGAATAATAAGATTATTAAAGAAATGGTTGCTTCAGCTGACTGCTGCCCGGTTCTCTCTGTGATAACTGTGCTTTATGATGTAACATAATGATAAGCTTAGATTTATATACATTGTACTCTACCATAAACCAGAATTGAAAGTAAATTTTTTTTCTTTTATATAAAAAACACACAGACAAAGTACAAGTGAGTGTGACTGCTATAGCTGGATGATGGTTAGTATTGGTGAGTGACCAATTGGCAGGCACGCACACTGTTATTAAACACATTGTGGATTTTGTATGATTTCCTCTATTATGATTTCAATTAGCTGTTGATTATCTTTCTCTCTCTTCCTCTCTCTCTTTATTTTTTGCTCCCTTTAATTGTTGTGCTTTCTTGCATTGTCATAGATTAAGTGATTTTCATTTATTGCAATTTTTTATTAGTTCTTAGTTCAGTTCATGAATGAATGCAAGTTTTTTTTTTTTTATCTAGAAACCCACACAAGTCTTGCTGTAGATGTTTTCATTCTGTTACGCTTTTATTACAAATACAGAATTATATGATTTGTATTCCAATATATATATATATATCTTACATAGTATATAAAGTGTTTATATAAAGAATATTATTAGAAACTGCAATTAACTGCCATTCGGTTGTGGACGGAGAGACAGACAATTGAAGTGAACTGGTTTTATTATACATTGTGCTATTTGATTACGCCTCTGAAATGTACACAATTATTAATAAGAAGAAAAAAAAAAAAAGAAAAGTAAATCAAATAAATTAAATAAAGAAGAAGAAGAAAAAGAATATAAAAAAATACACAAACATCCAACGCCGACACATTACGTATAAAACAGAGACGTATTTTAGCAGTCATTAAAATTATGTTGATCACACATACATACTCACCTACATTCATTTACTTATTTACTCTTGAGTAGAGCACTACATCAAATACAATACATTTTAAAGTGTTGTTGGCATGTTTGAAATTTACCGGAAGCTAATTTTTTTTTATTTAATTCTCTGGAAAAATAAACAAAGAAACCAAATGTTTAACTTGTTTTCTTCTTTTTTTTTTTCTTTCTTTTTATAACAAATTATTTTTATAGTTGTTTGTTACATTTTTTTTTCTGTGAAATTGTGTGTGCTTAAGAAAAATAGTGTCAGTTATAAAGCAATTACAAGAGAGTAATTCAGTTTTACTGACTTATTGTTGTTGTTGTTGTTGTTGTTTTATACGTGAGTAGTAGTGTTTATATAACTGAATGTTTATATAAAAAACAGATTGCAAAATAATAATTGGTTTATAATTAAAATAAAAGACTTAAGACACACACTTGCTAAACCATACTGTACTTGTACAACAGTTGATTATATTATGTTATTGCTACATGGATTGTTATTGTATAAAATGGGGATATAATAAATTTGTGAAGAGCCACGCCCACAATTATCAATTATTTTTCAAAAACATACCTAAAACGTAGATATTTGGTATAAAATATATTGAGTAATAAGTGTTATATTATATATAATAATAGGCCAGCCTATGATTTATAAAAAATGTTTTCTTTGTAACCTTTTCCATAATTCAATCATTCACAATACAACTTAAGTTTTATATTTGAATAATAGAGAGCAAAATTACATATCAGCTACATCTACAATATGAAGATTTAAAAAATTCCTCTCTTATGAACAAACTGGTCAAGATAGGTAAGTAAATAGAATTCTTTAGTAGATATCAAGAAGTGTAGAAAATTTTTTATATAAGAATCTCTCCGATCTTAACGATTTCTTTGAAATTGTTGCTGCCTTTAAAAATTCTTCTAAATTAAGAATTCACTACAGTTTTAAGACACCCTATCTTATGCTGTTAATTTGTTTATTTTTTATACTTTTAAAATGTTTTTTAATAAAAAAGTCTCAATGAACTTAAACTTAAACTTAATAATATTAATTTCTATATATTTTATATAACGATCTTTTCGATCTTTCCGATCTTTCTGATCTTAACGATCTTTATGAAATTGTTGTTAAAATTTTGAAAATTTGTTTCAAATGACAATTTTTAAATAAATTTTCCTTGAAAATATTTTTCTTATCTCTTTTGCTACCATTTTGAAAATTCATATAATTTGAGTTTTTTTTTTAATAATAATAAAATGTACATTTTTTCCCTTTAAAACAATCCTTTTGATCTTGAAGATTTTTAAGAAATTGTTGTTGTTGTCTGCCAGTTTTACTGAAATTTTAAAAATTCATATAAATTGAGAAAATGTTTTTTTTTTTTTTAGCTTAAAGTTTGTATATATGTACCTGGACAGCATGACATGAACATATCTCGTAAAATTTAAATAATGTAATAAAATATTTATCACTTTTTGAAAATATATAAAATGTCGATTTTTTTTAAACTTCAAAACCTGAATCAAATAACTCTACAGCTGGCCCGATTAATATGGAAACTTCAACAATGTAAGCCCAACGCATCTGCGTACGAGGGGTACTATAGCCGTAATTGCTGACAAATTCCTTTAGGCAAATGTGTATAACAATGTCCAATACCGAGAGTTATAATGAAATGAAAATCTTCCCACGGTTCTATAGAAAACGACAACACAATTACAGTTAGCTTTGCACACAGTCATATAAATCACAGCGAAGGTAACGGTCGCGCATTCATTATGTAGAGAGGAATACCAACACATCACCCTCTTCCTTCAAAATGTACTTTTCTTGTACAACATATGATAGATTTGGAAAAAGGGAGTAAAAACAACAACCCCCGTACATTTTGGCGGGAAAGGAATTTTACAAAGACGAGATTTTTCATGTGTAGGACAATAATAACGAGACTGAACTGAACTGGTAAGAATACAAGCGTATTATTACGTTTGCCATTTTAAGGGGTGGTAGGAAGGTAGGTAGGAAGGGATGGTATATAGTATAGTGTGTTGCGTTTTGGTGTGGTGTGGTGCGGTATAGAGAAGGGTATACAGTACAACAAAGCACCATGAAACGGTAATGGTTAGGGTGTTGAACATAAAAATAAAGTTCTTATTAAAGATTACTTTTTAAGCGGTAGCTAACAATGCAGAGATTGTAAATAATAATCGCCAGGATTTCATAAATACCTCTACTTTGTAGAGACCCTTTTAAGAACTTCAGCAGTTGTGATAAAGATGAGGTATAATGGTGTTGTTTGATGGGGTGGCTTGTGAAAAAGTTCTCAGGCTTTCAATGGTTTGACTGCCTGCCTGCCTGCGCATTTATAACCTACGTCCTGCTTGATTTTAAATTAACAAAAACAAAACAAAGAAAACTTGACATTTCTTATAGTTGTGATTGCATTTCTTTTATTTCTGCCATTGTTTGCACTTTCTATTCTTTTGAAATAAGTTTTTAGCCAACGTGGCTTAGTGGTACGCACAGGAAATGCAAACTGCATGTTATTAGATTTTCAATATGAAAATATCCCACCGTGAAGGCCTTTAATCAGACCTATACTCCTTTGTTATAATATTGCGTTGTTTTCTTATTTATTTCATTATTAAAGTTAATTAAATATTTTGAAATAATTTTTAATCACAAAGAAAAAGCAAAAATGCTGCAAGATGGTGTAAGAAGAAATATTCCGTCTGTACGTCTGTTTGTTGTTGGAATTGTTGCTGTAAATTTTGATATATTAAGCTAACATTTTGTATGGGTTAATAGATCGTGGTCCCAAAACCGATGCAACTACAATTTACAAAAAACCATCAGCGTAAAACTTGTCTTGCAAGCTGATACGTAATACATACACTATTAGATAATAATTATATACCTGACACGCCCACCCTTTATATTTTAACCATAATTCAATTCTTCTTTTATTGGTTTTTATTTTCAAAACCAAAAATATTTCATTTATTTCACGACTAACTTTAGATCGGAGGTACAAAGACAGCATTTTGTCAAAATGTTTGAAATGCCCAGGAGTACAAGTCGTAAACTCAATAAAGTATGTGTTTTTAAATCATATTTGAATACGATGAGAAGATATCATCAGCCATGTCTATCTGTCGGTCCATTCGCAAGAGAAAATCATTCCCTGTGACGCAAAAATTGATATATTAGTACACGGCCTTGGTAAGAATATAAATTTTTTTCCATAATTCATAAAAAAAATCGAAACTTTATAATTATATAGTATATATAAAGAATACATAATATACTGAATAGTAATTATTTCCAAGTATTAAAACGAGCCTCGCTGAGGCTAGTAGTATAAATGTATTTTGGAGGCGTTATATTGTGCAGCTATTGCTGTAATGCCTACATTAACATAGCTGACCTTTTACAGTAAAAACGCGTATTTGTGTGATTGTATTAGAATACAATATTATAAATAGTCTCTCCACCATTGGCGACTTTAGAAAATTGTGCTGTTTTTTTTTTAATTACATTTAAAAGTGAACACCAGTGCAACTTGTTTTTTACGTATTAAAGCAAAACAAGTAAAAAATGGGGCAATATTGGGCCAATGCCAAATCTAGGGTATCCACCATCATTCTTTTTATCCAAAGGATGACACCACTATATTATTGTTTCAAATAATAAGAAAAAAAAATATTTCACATTTACTGTTAGAATCTTAATAAAAAAGATTAATTTTCTTATTTTTTTTAATCAAAATTTGCTTAAGTGGAATCAAAATAATGTAGTCTAGCTCTATATGTCAAACTTTGTCAAAGTGTAGACCGATTTTGTTTATTAGCAATATCAAACTCAAGGGTTATGTAAGCCAAATTTCAGTTTGATGTAAATATTTAAATGTTTGTGAAAGTGAGAAAAGGGAGAAGAAGGACCCTAACATACTGAAACACGGACAGACAGAAGGGCTTAATCAAGTCAAGTATAAATGTTGGTCAAGAATATATACTTCTGGGGGTGTGGCTTACTCCCATCTGGAAGTTACAAGCATTTGAAAAAAACCATTCAATCATTATGACGATGGATATAAAAAAAATATATAAAATAAAAATATTATATAAAAAATTTAATAAAAATACAATAAAATTAAAAAAATTAAATATTTGTTATATATAATAAAATTTTTTGTACATATAAAGAAAAAATAAAAAAATAAAAATAAAAATAAATAAAAAATATAAATTTTAAAAATTAATTGTACTATATTAATTAAATTAAATAAAACAAAAACAAAAAATAAATCATAGTAAAATTTAATAAAAAACAAGATAGAAAAGTTCGGTTAAGACCGAAGCTTAAATACCCTCCACCTTTTGTAATTCTCTAAAAAATAAGCTCCTATTGCCATATTTATGCATTTCATGTACTTACGCAAATAGTGTTTTTTTAAATTATAGACGTTTGCGTTATAACGGTACCCTTTATATATATACCAAATTTCAACTTGATAGGCATAGTATTGTGCGATATATAATTTTTTAAAGATACAATTTTTTCGAGGTATGATGAGATTTTCGTTTATTGTGGGCGTGTCTCTTTACCAATTTTGCCCAATTTCAATACGGAACAGCGAAATTGAACTAAGAATACGTATGCAAAGTTTCAATTTGATATCTCAAAAATTACGACCGTGAGAGTGCCAACAACAGACGGACACACGGACACACGGACGGACATGTCTCAAACGATTTCTCTTTTCATGCTGATTAAGAATATATATGGTTTGTGGGGTCTCCGACGCTTCCTTCGATGTGTTGTAAACGGATGATCAAAGTGAATATACCCTCTTCCCTAAGGTGGAGGGTATAATAAAATATATGATAATACAATAAAATAAAATCAATTGTGCGGCACACTATATTACCCACTTTTCATTTTCATTAACATTGATTTCTCCCCCTAATTGATTTACTAACGAACAGAAAAAAAAAAACTTGCGCAAATAAAAAATTCCAATGTCCAATGTTGCGTTTGTATAATATTAACTTATTGAGTGTGGGTATATAAATAAATTGGAAATATCGGTCATTGCTTTGACTCGCACTCACAAATAAAAAAAAAATGTCTACCAACAACAAATAAATAAATAAAAAACACCTTCTGCATATAATTTAAATTAATATATAATTTTAAAGTTTTTTCTTAAATTCATTTTTTGCTGTCTCCGATAACCAACTCAATGTCATTTAAATTTTATTTTGCATACACAGACATAGAGATAAAATGTATGAAAATGGAATGCAACAGCAAATCACACAAAAATCGAATGTTTACCCAACAAGTAGGTACAAAAAAAAAAAAAGTGGTGTCTACAATAAAAGTCTATATTTGTATTTTTATTTATTTAATGTTATTACAAACATTGTACACGCAGACACACAGAATCAACAAGTAGACCATAAAACCTTAATGTGTCAACAAAAATAATATGGAGAGAAAAACTGCAAACCGAAAACCACATCGAAAAATATGGTATAACAGAATTTTAAACGTCGACAAAAAACAAAATGTAGCAAAAAAGTAACAAAAAAAAATAAAAATAAATAAATAAAATCCAACCTAAAAAAAGTACAAAGGTGGACAAGCTGTAGTTGTTTTATATTTATTGTTTATGCAAAAAATGTGGTAGTCAATGTGTGTGTGTGTGTGAATACCATATACACAGAATGCAGTACACTTCTATCAAATAAGTGTGCAAGTATGCAACAGTTGGTTATTGGTTTAAGTGACAGCCTTTGCCTCTCAATTCGTTCGTGGAATATGCACGCGTGCATATGTTGGTGTGTACAAAAATTTGCTTGATATAATTTATATTTATACCCTTTAACGGGGGTACACTAAGTTTTTCATATCGTTTGCAACAAATAAAAGCAGGCGTCTTGATCAACTTCATTTTCATCATGTCCGTTCGAGGGTGTGTGTGTGTATTTGTGGTTGCCCCTTGACAGTCCTAAATTTGGAGAAGTCGAACTGAAATTTTGTACGAACATTTTCTCCACGAAGATTGCAATTTAAATAGGGCGATATTTGTTAAATGCCGCGCCCACCATCAACAAAAATTTATCAGTTATAAAAATCAAATTATGAAATTAAACTACAATCCCTATTTAAATTGAGCGAAAACGTTAAAGTGCCACGCCCACAATCTACAAAAATCTACATTTGAGCCATAAGTTAAGCTAATTAATATAGTTAGTATATATAATATTTATAAATGGTAGATTTATCGGCGAAACACATCAGACACGTTTTCAGAATACAGAATTCAAGGTAATACAAAAACAAAAGAAGACGTAATAATATATGTTTATGATTATTGATGATTTTATTTCACTATTATTATTGTTGTTGTTGTTACATGATAACAGACACGCCTATTATTTGCCAAAAAAAAAAAAGCATAACAAGCTATATGTCACGCCCATTACTTGATTATATAATGTTTAGGGGATTAAGATTTGGTGTAAACCAAATGTAGTTTTTTTTTATATGTTCATTTTTAGTTTCATTGTTGGCGTTGCTTGGCGTTTTTGTTGTATTGTTTTCATTGATGTTGTTGTTGTTGCTGTTATTGTTGTTATATAAATGTATAATAAATTTGGTTACCACCTTCACTCTATTTAAAATAGATAAACTTACTGTGGGATGTATGCAAATAGTTGCATTCAATTATAACTGTGAGTGTGTATGTGTTGTTGTATATTTCAACAAATGAATGAAAAGGTGGATGATGTGTGAGTGGTTAAGAATGAATGAACAGCAAAAACATCTAAACTAAAACTAAAAAAGCGAAGCACGTAATAAGAGTTTATAGTACAATATATACCCAAACACACACACACACACGTACACACCATTTTTATTTTTTGTATTATGCTGCACTCTAAAATATCACTACAATCATAAAAATATTTACACAGTTATATATATCTATATATGTATGCATGTGTATGCATATGTATTATATCTGCATGGATGGGTTAGTTTGTTAATGTTTGTTAGTTAGTTAATATTTTCCGTTGGTTTGGATAATAAAGCAAAACTTAGGCAGAGCAACCGAAACAGCAGCCATATACACAGAGAAAAAACGGCAACAGCAACACACAGCGCAACAATAATGATAATAAAAATAACAACAGTACACACAATATGTGTGTATATGGAAAAATTTTTGTACGAATCGCGTATTCGCGTTTTAACATTTCGTTTATTTTTACCCTGCCCACAATACACCCATACAATAACAACAATCAGCCCGTGAATATATATTGCACACACGTCATACACATATACACACACACACGTATAGTATGCGAATATGAACAAATGAATGAATGAATATGGTGCACCACCACCATCACCGCTCATTCACAACAGCACACGCTCAATCTTATAAATCATGAGAGCTATCAAACTTACTGAGGCACAGTAAAGAGAGCTGGAGAGCAAAATAAACGAATAACACAAGTTATAAATGTGCTCACCTTTCCATACATTCATGCAACAAATTAATGACTGACTACTGCTGCAGTAAGCAAAAGAGTGAATTCCATAATAAATACATAGCGTTTAAGGTTCGCTTGCGAGTATGGAGTTCGCTCCATGCCTTGGTTTGTTTCAGTATTTTATTACTTTTTGCATGCATACGCGTTTTGTAAACATTCCGATACAGCAGTAGCAGTATGGAGATGTGGTTAAAACAGAACTTTAAGTTGCGCTCTCTTTCTCTGATATTTTGAAGCTTTACTTAGTATCTGCAACTATATGTTTAGAACAGGAGTCCTAAAGTAATTCTCTCGTTTTTAAAGAGCGTTACACTACTAAGAGGTTATATAACACGATTTAAGAGTTTGTTGTTGTTGCATAACAAACGGATAACTTATCCGTTTTAATTAGCGGATAATAAATTTTAAGGTGGAAAAAAGTTGGAATTGTTTTAAAATGAAAAGCCTTTTGATGTAGAAGCAAATTTTCAATCATTAATTTTATAATCATTTATTTATTCATATACATACGAGTATATATTGATACATAATTAAAATAGAAACAAATGTAAAAAGTAACAGAACGAAAATTTAAAAAAAAAAAACAGAAAAGGAGAAAAAAGAAGAAAAAACAATTGTAGAAAAGTTTATTTACAATAAATTCATTTAAAAACGAGTAAGAAAACTAAATTTGGCTTAGGCATAATCTTAAATACCCTCCAAACCTAAAATGGTGGGCGTGGTAGATATATATATATTGCGTTCTGTAATAGTGTATGGCTTACGTATCAGCATGCAAGTCTAGTTTTATGGCGAATATGGTTTTTTATAAATTGTGGGCGTGTCTGTTATTAAACCGCGCCCATTTTTGATACATGAATGGATGGAATAATCATAAATATGTGCATTAAATTTCAAGTTCTTAGGTCAATTTTTGTGGCGGATATAAATATTTTTGTTGATTGTGGGCGTGGCTCTAGACCGATTTCACCCATTTTAAATAGCGGTCTGCGTGCAAAAACTAAAGATGTCTGTACAAAATTTCAGTTCAATATCTAGAAATTTACGCCCATTATTAGGCCAACAACAGATGAACTCACGGACAGACGGATACAAAAAATGTTGACTTTGCATATTAATGTAAAATAAAACAAAACATAACAACCGCCATTAACACAGAAAATAAAATATAAAAAACAACCATTTTTAAACTAAATAAAGAACCCATTAAAAAGTTATATATGGCTTAAGCCACAGCTTAGATACGTTCTGCAATAACATTTAATGAAATAGCAGGGCGGGTTCATGATTACATCCCGTACGTAAAATTCAGATCCTACGCCAAATAAAATTTTTGAGAGGGTCGTATCCTCCATGCCCACTTTTGGTATATCGAAGGATTGACTAATTATACATATACTTGCGTATATGTTGCACTTTGTACAGTTTTTGACGCTTACTTCTGAGTGCTACAAACAGACCGACAAACTTAACGTATTCCATAATGTATGAGGGGGATATAAAATAACTCCATTATTAAGCAATAATTACAACAACAATAACAAAACAACATTATATAGTACACTGTTTAAAATACACACACATACACATAAGTATTATATATATATATTCATACCTATATATATAGTTATGAGTAGGAGGTGCCTACAACCAACAACTCAACCAGCAACAAAATGCAAAATGTTTATAAGTGTAGTAAGAAAACATGATAAAAACGAAAAAAAAAAAATGAACTGTGATCTCATTGGCATACATTGGCGCGCAATTAGACACGAAAACCCACGCAATAGTCACAGCAGCAGCAGCAGCAGCAGCAGTGGCAGAAACAATAAATACAACAACCAGGCATATATAAAACATATATATAAAAATTATAACAACAACAACTATAGCACAAAACCTAATGGAGGGTGTGATGTGTAAGGAATGTGTCAGCCAGAGAGCATGAATTGTATGAAAAATATATGAAAACCACGTGCAATCTGTTTGTAAAACTTTCACACAAACACAAATAAAAACCATAAAGCAACAACAATGCACTGCAGCATTATAATACAGAATACAAACTGTGTGTAAAAAAGAGAGATTTTTCTTAAGTAAATTTTTTAAGAGAAATATTTTATTTATTTATTTGCTCTTAAAAATCTACAAGTTGTGAGAGATAGAGAAAGAGAGTGAGAGAGAGACAGTATCTATGTTAGATATATTTTGTTTGGCTTTGTATAGGTGTTATTATCGTTAATATGCGTGTGTGTGTGGTTATAAAATAATTTTAACATTGTTGTTGTTGTTGTTGTTGTTGTTGTTGTATTAACGTGTAAGACTTGTGGGCTTATTCTATTTAGAAAGGCTGCTTATAGCGCCAGTGTTTGTTAGGGCAGTGTCGGTTCATAACCTACCTCAGAACCGTACGCGTCTCTTGTTTTTCTCTATAAAAATTTTTTGCGTTTTTCTTACGTTTTGTATTAACAACAATAATAATAAATACGTCACATAACCATAACATAGCATAAAGCATAACATCATTATAAGGTTCAATTAAAATTCATATATTTTTTTATTAACAATGTTGTTGTATATTGTTGTTGTTGTTGGTGTTTTTAATTTAAGTGACTAACTACGAAAACGCTTAAATGCGAGAGTTTTCAAAAAGTCCATTTTTAACTAATTTTAGTTTTTTGTAATATTAAAGGAGGTTTATAGGAGGAGTAAGAATATTTTAGTTTAACAAAAAAAAAAAAATAATAATAATAATCACGTGTTAACAAAACATTTATTATGACTTGGTTTTGTGTAAAACCTCGAATAACAACTAAGTACTGGAACCAAAGAATAAATATTAAAAAAAAAGAATTATTGACAGGATCTACTACTACATTAACACCGACAATAAACGAAATTATTAATTTTTAACAAAAACTAGAACTAATGTCTGTACGTCCCAAGTTCAAGAAAGAGCCGTCGTCTCTCAACCAAAGCCGTTAAATATTAATAAGAATTATAATAAATTAAGTAATAATAATAATAACAATAACAATAACAACTAATAACAATTACAGTGATTTCTGATTATTCTGCGCGCCTGTCTGTACATACAGGCGAAGAAAAGGCGACAGAAAAAAAAAACAAAATCTCAAAATCTCCGCGTATGTGTATGTATGATAAGTGTGCAAGGAAGGAACAAATAAAAAAAAATTCCGTTTTTGGTTTTACTCTCATCCGAAACATAGCGCGGTTCAGATTCCGATACGATTGCCGATTGATGTATATAATGCGGTAACTACGCTACACTACGGTGGTGGTGATGTGTAATAGTGCGCCAGGGCTACACCAAACTAAACTAAACGGCCTGAGCACATATGTATATGTTTGTACATATGAGTGTGTACATAATTTTGTATGTATGTGAAAAACAGTTTTTGGTGTAACGTTATTTGTTGATCGCACGTTGACGAGTAATGTGCGTGCAACGCGTTATTTTACACGTTATTTCTAGAACTAGAAACAAAACAAACAACAACAACAACAACAACAAATATTATTGCAAGAAATAGTTACAACTGTAAACTTTATAAATGAAATAAATATTATTTATTTTTATATTTTAACCTTGATAAATAGAGTTTTCCTTTTTTTTTTTAGAAAAAAAGGAGAAATAAAAGAAAGATTAAAAAAAAAGTGATTAAGAATTTTATTTTAAATAACTTTCAGATGTAGTGACTTTTTTCATGATGACAAACATTTTTAAAGAATGAAAAATGAAGATTTTTACGTTTAAAAAACATTGATTCCTAATAAATAATACTTAACTAGTAATTTTTTAAATTAAAAATACATTTAAAAAAATGAGGCAAATTTTGATAAATAAAATAAAATTATTTCCACAAATAATCATATTCAACTTAACATTTTTAATATTTATATTTTAATTTATAAGGAATACAAAGAAGAAGAAGAAGTGCTAAAGAAATTTAATAAAAAATATTTTTTTATATAAAGTAAAAATTTGTAAAAATAAAAATATTTGAAATTAAACAAAAATTAAGTGAATTAAACAAAAAATACACCAAATTAAAATATAAAGATATATAAACATAATTTTTTTTATCAATAATAATAAATATTTAAAGAAGTAAAAACAATAAAAAATAAAAATACAAATTAGTAATAAAATTACCTAAAATAAATAAAACATGCACAAAATTCATTTTAAAATAAAAAATAATATCAACAAAATTTAAAAAAAAATTAATAAAAATTAAAAAGCACAAATTGAATTCAAAAATATACTGAAATATATAAAAGATAATAAATGAAATTAAATAAAAAATTAAATTTTTACAAAAGATTGGATTTCTCTTATCTAATATCTTTAATCATTTTTGTTTGTAATAAAAATTTCAATTAAAAAATTGTACCTTTTAACGCTAATAACAGAAATTTTCTGTATCCTAATAAGAAGCTGTCCAATTATTATTAAAAAAATTAAAAAAAAAATAAAAAATAAAAAAATTATTTAAAACGCAAATAAAGTGTCTTAAGCCTTAAACATAAATTTATATATATAATAAAAATCAAAAAGAAAATATTTCAATTCAATTTTTCTAAACTTTACTAAAAAAAAAAAAAAAATGCTGCTTGCCAACTTTTTCTAAAACCCTCTCTAAAAATTTATTCAAATAGTATATAAACGAAAAACAAAAAACAAAAACAACGATTTAAATTAATAATAAATTGTGATATTTAATAAAAATATAAATTATTTAAAAAAAAAAAGAAAAAATAAGACAAGTTTACCATTAAAACAAAAATTTCTACAAAAGCAAAAAATCTCTGTGGATTATTAGCAAAATTTTAATAACAATTTCATCCGATTCGATCTTCGACGAAAATAAAGGTAAGATTGTTGCGATATTGAATACTTTCCAAACTTAAAATATAATTATTTCATTATCATCGCTGTCATCTTCTCAGCATATAATTTGTTATTGTTGTTATTGTATTGTTTTATTGTATTAAGCCGACGCTTAACTGGCAAGAGTTTCTTTTTCAAGTGAAAATAAACTTTTAAGCTGTACGCACCTGGATTATTGCCTACAACAAATTAATAATTTAGGATTAGAGAGGGAGAGAAGAAAATATTTATATATATTTTTTACTTTTTTGTAAGGATGATTATTAAGTTATAACGTTTAACGTTAAAGTGGTTAAAAGAAGAAGCATTCCATTAATATCTCTGACATCTGTGAGATGTTATTTGTTGTTTTTGGTGTTTATTACTCTACGTTTGCTTGTATACAGGATTTGTCAAAATCATCAAAATCTTCAGCGGAAGTACATTCATGTCCATCTTTCTTATATTTTTGTATTTTTCTTTTTTTTATAACACTAATAAAGTTGCTACAAATGTACTCAAGTTAAGTAAATCTTAAAAAGTTCTATTAATAGTATTTACAGCAAAAAAATAAAAATGCTAATTTTTAAGTGACAAGAGATAAGACCGTTTAATAAACATACCGAGCACATGTTTCATTTACAAGTTAATTTGTGTCAACATTGACAGCATTCGATAGTGGTTTTAATGAAGCAAAAAAATATTTATGTATAAATTATTAGAAACATTGTTAAATAACATAATAATAAAGGAAATAAGTTAACAAAGTAATTTTAGTTTAATCCAAATCCTAAATGTGGACGTGGTAGGTACTGATTACACTGTTTCTAATATATATTAACTTCCGCATTGGATTCTGTAGAATCTTTTGTAGAAGAAAGGTTTTTGTTTAAATTGTGAGCGTGTCTGTTATCTGGTACTTCAAGGGTACTATTTAGTAGAAACATTTCAACTTCATAGCTCAGCGTGGCTATCAAAATTTACAAGTGTGAGAAGAATCGGCTTAATAAAATTTGATTGATTTGAACATGCCTGTTTCAAATTGTGAATGGTGGGTGAAGGACATTATATTTTAAAGGTGGTTGTTGGAATACCCCCTTTATAATTAACAAATATTCGCGCAAATTCTATGTACCCTTATGCCCAATTTTTCTCCGCGTAATATGGGATTCCCGTTATAGGAATACCGCGCTTTAGGATACTTGACTGTAATACATGTGATTTCTTTAATTTCTCCGTCTCTTCTCCTTCTTCTACTTCTACGCCTTCTCTTCTCTTCCTACCATCCATTTTGCTGCTTTTTCTATGCCAAAAATTTCAAGACATGAGAGATTCTTGTATGTACAAAAAAAATTTAAAATATTTTGTAGGTGACTCAATAAACTAAAAATCCTTTGAAAGAATAGAAAAATGCCTGCTTTTTGTTATAAAATTTTAATGTAAAGTAAAAAAAATACTCATCAACAAAAATTCAGAAAAAAATTTCTTTGAAACTGTACGCTTAACATTGATATTAAATGTTTGTACATCCGTTTGTCTTAAATTTAGCAACAATAAACTTAGCTTTCGCTTTTAAAATTTAAATGAATTGAAATTTTATTACAATATAAGCATTACATCTAATAATCTAATACATCTACCTGCAAAATTCTATACAAATTCGAAGTAATCGTTACTTGATTAACAAATTTATTATAAAGAAAGGTGTCTCGTCATATAACCATCTGTTTACATTTGTTTTTAAACTAAAGCTATTATTCTCACAAAGAGCACTTTTTTCAACATAACTTTTAACTTAACATTACTTTTTGTTTATTTTTAATTAATATAGGATAGATATAAAAAAATGCGGACGTACAGACAAAACTTCAAATATTTCTTTAGACTTTTTTCGTTTCATTTATTTTTATAATATTTTAGTTTTTTTATATATTTCACTACTTTTTAATGGTTAATAATTTTTTCATTTTAATATAATATATAATTAAGTAATTTGTAATTAATTAATTAAGTGAAAATAAGTTAAAAAATGCGACCAGGATATATATGCATATATATACATATATAATATATACATACTTGTGCTTGTTAAAGAAAAATTTGTTTTTAATTGTCAGGAAAGTATCAATTTATTAAATTTATTATTGTTGTGATTAATTTATTGTTTATTTCTATTGTTGGTGTTATTATTGTTGTAATTGCTGCTGCTGCTGCTGCTGCTGCTGCTTCTTTGGTCCACATAATATATTCCATAAAATGTTCAGATACTGCGTCAATAATGTTTCGTTTCAATGAAGTTTATAACGAACTATTCAACAGCTAATGGAATCTATTATTACATTAAAAATTATTAAAAACAATAGTGGAAAAAATGTAGATTAATTGGAAATAAAAAGAAATCAAAATGAATTATAATTTACAAGTAATTTGGTTTTTAAAGGGGTGTCTTTAAAATTATAAAAAAAAAAAACATTTCTTACCCTGATGTTGTGCTCAACTTAACATACCTACTTAGCATTACTTTCAATATTCAATTTTTTTGTTTTATTATTTCTGTTGATTTTTATTTGTTATTATTGATGATGATGGTGGTGGCGGTGGTGGTGATGCTTGAAATGGTCACTGATACTGTTTGCCGGAGGGTAGTGTGATACCCATGTCACAGCCTACATATGATGGTGATGATTGAGCCGCCTCAGCGCAGCAGCAGCAGTATTTTTATATATTGGTATGGCTGGGTGTCAAAGCGGTGATTGACGTCAAACTTGACAATCAGTTCACTCATACAAAATGAAAACATACGATCGTTTGTATGCTGCGTTATATTGATGAGCTTTGAGTTACATTTTCTCTATTTGCTTTTGCTTTGGAATTTCGACAGTTCGATTGTTCGATTGTTTGTTGTCATTATTGTTGTTATTGTAGTGGTGGCGTTTAACATATCAATGAAAGTGTAGGTAATTTTTTTCTGAGAATTATTTGTTATTGTATTGGTTACTTTTCTGTAGCTTTATGATTAAGATAATATTTAGTTTGATCGATTGTTTGAAACATGGTAAATGGCCGAGGAGACCTTTTATTACACCGATTAATTCAGAATAGCCTCCTAATTGATTTATAATCACTATCACAATCGATTAACCTACACAATGTCTGTCGTCTGTCTGTTTGTAATATTGCGTGATAGATGGAAGTGTTTAATTTTTAATCTCTCCACTTTAGTGAAGCAAGTATTCTTTAAAAACTCCACAAAATATATAAAAAGATCGCATACTACTGAAAATGACCTTAATAGGTCCATATTTAGAACCTCTCCCCATTTTAAAATAAATCTTTATATGATGAAAAACCTCTCTTTTAATTTCCTTTATAAGACTTGATAATAGTTAATTAGCTAAATAAGGGACTTTAACAAATTTGGAACCATTACGTCTATTATTAGAATCTCGAGTTTTTACAAAGTAACTTTTATATGACAAGGACTCCCCTTTATTGTTCCATTTGATCAACCACTTATTTATATAAATTAAGGAACTATGAGATGTAGGGAATTAAACAGTCGGCCAACAACAAAATTGTTTCTTTGTTTTTCTATTTTTATTGTCTTTATATGTTTTTGGATTCATTCAAATATTTGCTTCATTCTCGGTCATTTTTGTAGGAGTTTTATGGTATATACACCTATATAGGTACATATACACACATGCATATATGCAATAGTATTCTGTGCCATTATGTTTACATTGATAAAAGTTTAATTGATTTCAATTTGAGTTAAATTTCTTTTAATAATTACTTGACGGCTTCAGATTTTCTGCTTGTTAGGCAAAGAATTTTTGTTTTTTTCATTTATTCAGTTTTTTTTATTTATTTAAATTAAAGTTGCAACACCCGCTTGAATATTCAATTTTCATAAATAAGCAAATTTTTGTTAAATTTTTTTCTCTTTCAAACGCGTCATGTTCCTTTTTTTAAGCATTTTATAAGTAATTGAAGACTTTTGTAATGTATTCTTTTTTTTCAATGAAATTTAATTTATATCTTTTGATATTAAAGACAAAATATTTTTTGCTGATTTTATACAAAATAAAACATACTAGGGTGGAGGTTCAGATTATCTAAAGTATTTATTTTTTGATTTAAAGTGATTGTAAATGTAATCCAAACTAATATTTTCGTACAATTTAAATCGCCATTTGTGTTTCATTTAATTTCTACACAAATTCGGATTTTATGGCAACTACTACTCGGGCATTATTTAAAATGTCAAAATTTGACAATATAATCGTGGTCGCCATGACTGTTGTGTCGTTGTCATTGTTATTGCGTTAATTTAGTTCAAACTATATTTGGTTAGAGTGTTGGTTAAGTGTGTGTGTGTGTGTGTGTGTGTGCCTTTACGCGTGTTCTTGTAAACAAATTTATTTAGCAACATTAATATTTATTTGCTACAACTGGCATTTAAAGGAACAGTAAGTTAAGATTTATTATTTAATTATACAAATTTGTTCTGTTTTTTAAACATTTCAGTAAAAAATTAATCAATTATTTAAATATGTTTAATGAATTTATAATATTCACATGCGTTCACAACGACATATTTGAGAAGTTTTCTCTTTTCCTACCTACACCTGGGCCATCTATTGTAAATCATTATTGCTGATGGCTCAAATTGTATCTAATGATGAACTTGAAAGTGTGGCTGTGACTTTGTCTGTGGTGAAGTCTAACTTCGATCAGTTGCCACACTTTGCCTTGAAGCTTTATTGTTGTTGTTGTTATTATTATTATTATTGAGGCTGTAACTCTTGGTTGTTGTTGTTTTTATTTCATATTTATGGTTATAAATTACTAATGAATGACATACAATTTAATTGGCTGCACTTGCTCGGGCCCCCGCTCCCCGCCAGACATATTTTTAGTCCAACAATACTCAAAAATATTGTGTTAGTAGAGATATATTGAATAACGACAAAAATCAAACAGATTCTTTTCATATAATATGCAAGAATATACAAAAATATGCTTAAAATATGCATTTATAAAAAAAGTAAATATAAAGAATGTTAGCTAAAAAATTATAACTAAACAGATAAAATAAAAAATTTAACATTTTTTGTTTGAAATAACTTGGCTCCAATGCAAATATGCAATATTATATGAAAATAAGCAAATATGTATTACATAGTAAGCAAAATATGTAAAATTAAAGCAGGTACAATAAAAATATGTTTTGTATAATTAAAAATATGCAAATAAGCAACAAAATGAAGTAAATTTTTTTAATATATGCTTTTATGCATTATATATGCCTTCTGTATATCTAAATATTCAGATGTAGAACACTATGCAAATAAGTAAATTAGGTGAAAAGAAACTATTTATATACACATAATAATAAGCAAAGTTATGTTAATATGCAAAAAAATAGGCAACAATATCCAACAATACAATAAATGCTCAAATATGCCATAAATACTCATAAGTGCTTATATACAAAAATATGCTAAAATATGCTTATAAACAAGAAGAATATGTTAATATATATAAAAAGGAAAAATATGTATAATAAGTAATACATTAAGAATGCAAAGATTAGAATAAGCTAAAATAAAGTAAAATATGCATATATGCACCATCCATTTAAACATATGGCAAAATATATAAACAATTACTTCAAATATAGATTTTTAATATTCCAAAATATGCTCAAATATGTCTGAATATGCTTGAAAGTATTTAAACAGAATTATACGTTAAAATATGCTTGAATCTGCCTACGAATGGAAAAATTTGCCAAATTTGCTTAAAATATGTCAAAATATAGTTTTATATAAAAAATATGCAAATATATGTAAATTCGTTAAAAACCATATAAAATGACTAACAGGTTAATATCTAGGAGTACTCTCCGCATTAGTCGAAAGTATAACACTGCAACCTCTAATGCAGTGAGTTGGAAGCTTTCAGGACGTCATAAGTACCGCCCAACTATGTAGGGCGTTCGTATATATGAATTATTTTAAAAAACTTTATCTATGGACACATAACAATGCCATGACGCATGAACTTATAACGCTTTTCGGCTAAGCATCGACTTGTAAAACGACCAAGCAAAAAAACAAGGAACAACATTAAATTTGGCTTTGGCCAGATGTTGAATATCCGCCACATTCAAATACAAAAAGTGGGTGTGGCAAGTAGCTTATTATGCCTGGTAATAATACGTATCAACTTACGCGTCAGATTCTGCACAAATTAAGGTTTTTTGTAAACTGTGAGCGTGTCCACTTTAAATCGAAGTTTGCTCTAATTATAAATTTATGTGACAAATTTCATGACAACGTACGAGAGATTTTTGTCGATTGTGGGCAAGTTGGGCACTAAACCGATTTTGTCCAATTTAAATAAGAACCCACCTACAGATACTAAAAAAATTTGTTTAAAATTTGAGTTCGATGTATCAAAATTTACGATAGTAAGAGTTCCAATAGCAGACACACTAAAAAACGGACGGACATGTCTACATTGATTCACTTTTTGATCCTTTTCAAAAAAGATTTATACTTTGTAATGCTTTCGAGGCTTCCTTCTTGGTATTGCAAACGAAAAAGTCTACTAAGCAGACTTTCTCCCTTAGGATGGATGCTATACAAATATTAAACCAATTTCCCAACTCTTAGAGTTTTCCCACTTAAAACAAACAATAATCCCTCTGGCTCGATATAATTTTTTTTTTTATATAATTAACAATTACCTAGTTTGCTTTTGTTTTTAATGAATAAATCTCTTTGGGTGTTTGAGTACATCTATATTCTATAAACTATTCAGCGTAGCACTCGATGTAGAGATTTAATAAGCTTTTAAGAACCTGTTCTTAAACCGTGCTGAATACAAATTTGTCATTTTTTCAATATATATGCGTACGCATCCCATTCTACATCATCCCATCACTGGCCACACACACACGCACACACACGCACCTTCAAATACCTTCTTTTAATAGTAATCAATCTTCTTCTACGAAAGTTTCCTTATTCTTGTTATCTAGCCTGCATATATGTTGTTGTTATTGTTGCTGTTATTTTCCAACCATATAATCGCTTCTTTTCGCTTTGTTTATGCACATTCAACGGCTATCATAACTTTAAATGGTGATGCGTCTGGCATACCAGTGATCTAGTTTTAGAGTGAAAAAGAAATAAATAATAAAAAAAGAAAAAAGAAAAATAGAAAACAAAAAACCAACAACATCGTAAAACCAACAAACAAACCATTTATATCAAGTGGTTGGCAATTAAAGGGTGTTTCCATACCATGCTCTAGGTTTGGTTTTTTTCATACGTACGGTATAAATATATATATGTACGTATGCCACACATGACCAAATGGTGCGAACTTGCATACTTTGTCGTACAAGTTCACATATATGCGCTTTTTTTGCTGTTATTTATGGTATTATTTGTATTTAATTGTAATTTGTTTACCCTTAAAGCGTACCATTGGCATCTTAATTAATTTCTAGAATGTCTAATTTTATACTTTACAGTATGCAGGAGCACGGTATACATAGGCGGCAGGAATATTCATCCAATACCTAATACATGGCAAAGTTGTATTGTGTATAGCATTGTTCATGGAGATTTTTTTCATTATGAAAATTATTCGTACGGAAGACTTTTTATGCTTTCTCCAAGTTTTTACCAGAAAACCATATTTAGTTTGTACTCTCTGCCCAGAGGACATACATACATATGTACTTGCTTCACATTAACATATGACTCGATTTAATCAAAATGTTAAAGATCGATAATTTTGAGAAAATTTTACACACATTTTTCTATTCTACACTTAAACAGAAAACTAAATTAAGCAAATTTTGATTGAAAGCCACACCCACAACTGACCGCAATCTATCTATCAGCCACAAAAAAAAATGAAAAAATGAAACTTTATATAAAATTTAAAGTGGACGGCCGGTGATTTCATTTGTAACTAATTTCGAAATCATTCCAAATTTACTTCAAAATTAATTTGTATAATTTGTAATTCCGTATCGAAGCGCATGGCGTTCTCTTCTGCTACAGGCGAAAGACCTACATGGGTTGTAATCGGCCAGCCATGATGATGATGAACATCACCATTTCATCATCATTTAGATCTTTGGCCTGCTGTAAGAGTGAGCCCAACTTCGGTATTCCGGAAGTCTTCTTCAATTTTGCACACCAAGTGTTGAAGCCTTGCGGAGAACTTTTCTCTCGTAAACACTGAGTAAAACCTCATTATTTTGCCTTAGCTTCTTTACTTCAGCAACTTCGAGTATGATGGGGTCTTACAGAAACTTTATTAATCGACCGAATAAAGTATTGCTCCGAAATTAGTTCAGGTACTCTTCCGCGAGCAAACATTTACACCCAATTTAATCCGAATCTTCTCCAAATCATTCTCAATAAAAACTTAACTTACTACGTACAAGTGTTGTATTTATAATGTTGATAAGAAAATATATATATTTTTTTCATGTTATCAGTTATGGTGTGTCACAGACCCACAGACATATGTGCTTTATTTTTATAAACTTTCATTGAAAAAAAATCTAATCTAAAGTTGATTTATTAAAAAAAAAAAAAAAAACTCTGTGGGTGGTTTAATTGCATTACTTATAGATTACAACAACAATGTGTAAAGTTCTACTTTCCACTAAGTTGTTGGTTTTATTGTTTTTTTAAAAATAATTATTTCAAGTTAAGTAAAACGTAAGTTATGACGTCAACTGAAGGTTTAGGTACTTGTTCACTTGATCTCACATTCACAACAAAACGCAAATAATTCGTTTTCATTTCGCAACTATTTACATAGATTATATGAAAATAAAAATATGTAAAAAAAAATTTAGAATAGGGCGCATCAGATACGGGACTTTGTGTAATATTTTATATATTACGTAGAAAATTTCAATCAAGGTGGTGGAAAATAGCTTTTTTTTTTAGTAAATTGTGGGCGTCTAGAGTTTCTAACCTCATCTAATTTTTATACATTCCTGAATATAACAAATTTCAAGTTCTAAGCTTAATTTTTGTGCCTCATAGTTGGGTTTACGTTAATTGTGGGCGGGGCTCTTGTAACATTTTCCCACTTAAATCAGGTTTTAGTCATTCCTACATTACATATATTATATATAGACTTTTATATTTCAAATTTGAAACCATTTTTATAATATTTCTCCTTCTAAGCCCATAAATGATTCATGTGACCTTTATAAAGTAAAAAGAAAAAAATTAATTTTAAAGAAAATTTTGCAGAAAGTATAAAAATAGTTAAATTTATGGATTCTGAAAATAAACTTTGATCACTTTTAATATTATGGTTATGTGTATAAGGATTTTTCAAAAAAAAAAAAAAAAATAAAAAAACAAAATTTAAAAAAATTGGCAAAGACTCACTTGTACTCATGCCGCTAAATTAATTACAGCCAACTATTTAAGAGTAATCGACTAAAACATTTGCTGGTTTCAAACTTTTCAAGAAAATTGTTATAAAATGTGTTGAATTGTATATAAAAAGAAAAAAACACTATTTACGTATAAATGTATTTTTAATTTGATAAGTGGCTGATAAGTTTGCCAACCACTTGTACTATACATGTATGAATGGTCACATTTTTCTATACAGGGTGAGGGTGTTGGTTACTTTACTTTGTTGTTATTATTGCTGTTGGTTTTGTAACCACAAAAATCCATTTACACTAACAACAATTTTAATTATCGCTGTTATCAAAGAATTCTGAAAAACCTGTTCAAGTAACTGTTTATGTGTGTTAGTATGTATATATATGTATGTGCTAGTATTTATGTAATATCTGTTAAATCTAACACTTCTGACAAATCAGTTTACTATTCGTGTTACTGGCGTACGTCTGTGTATGTTTGTTTTCTTATGTAGAAAAGCATGCGAACCAGACACGCACTCAAGCTTACGCAAGCTAATCACTCCTTAGTTGGGTAGCGTGTGTTATAGTGTGTATGTGGTACTTATCACACATACTCCCGCTGCTTTATTTATATATAAGTAATGATTGTAATTCTTTGTTGTTGTTTGATTTTATGTTTTTTACATTTATGGTCGAAACACTTAATATTTTATAAAACATATATTTTTCCAACTTGTTTACATCCAATTGACAGTTAAAGTAGTCGTAAATTTTTCTATTTTTTTTTTTTATTTTTTACGTAAAATTATTGGTTTTATTTAATGCAAACACTCGTGCATACATATATATGGATATACAATAAAAAATAAAAAATAAAAAATACTCTTGATCGGACCGATAATTTTTGTGAGTTTTTTGAGCTTTGATTAGCATTTGATTTAGGTAAATATTTAAACAAGCGTGCTAGCCCAGCTCACTGGCTAAATGGCTACGTAACCAAGTCACTTAGTCGTTTGGTCGTTTGGTTGTTTGTTTGTTTGGTTGGTCAATGAATTGCTTGCTTGATGTTGACGTTGTCGACTCGATTTGGTGTCTAGTGTCTAATGCTATTAAAAGCTATTTGGCTGCGGCTACTGCTGCTGTTGCTGACGTGTTAGTGGTGCTGGTGTTGTTATTGAAAACCTTGTCACTGACCATATGTTTTCAGCCAAATTTGATTATATATATATATATATATATATATGTGTGTGTACAACATTTAGTTTTAGATAATTTAACGCATTATTATTATTATTACATACAACCACACCATACCCATTATTTGTTGTTGTTAAAAACTTACACACACACACACACACACACACGCACACACATTCATCTATTATGAAAATTGCCCATAACGATCAATGCTAAGTGATTTATTTTCATTTCGGTTTAGTTTCAAGCAAATAATTTAAGCATTCGTTAGAATTCGTTGAAATAAATAGCGAATAATTATGATTTATGTTGTTGTTAATTATAATGGATTTGCAATATTTGCCAAACATATGGTTTTTTCGAGTACGAGTACATAATAATTTATAATAATAAACAAACAGAAGCAACAGCAACAACATTATTATTAGTATAGGAAAATACATGTCATGTCTCATCAGATAAAAATTCGGTGTTTTTTGTTTTTTTATATTAAGAGTAATTTAGATATTTGCAAATGATTAACAAAGTAAATAAATATTGAATTTAAATGCAATAATAATAAAAAAAAAAAATACAAAGTTGCTACAGCGGTTCTAAGTTTTATATAAAAATCATATATTTTTCTAAGGAAAAATGGAATTAATGTGTCCGTGTGTTCGTATATCTGTCTGCTGCTAATACTGGGCCCCGCCCTGAAACGGAGTACTGGCGTAGGTGCTTCGTCCAAGGATCACGGGGCAACAGTATTATGCAAAAAGCAATTTATATTAAGATCCCCTGGATAATTCCAGGGATCACTAACTACCTTTCAGCAAACATAATATAAATGGGATACCAACCCATGGACAATAGGCTGTCCGAAGTTGGGAGATCAAATGATCGACAGTCCTACCAAAGACTAAGTTTGGTACCGCGGGGTACTGGAGCCGAGGTTCTTGCCAGTACATACTTTCGGGGAGGCCTCCTTGTGGGAGCTTCGCGGGGGCTGTAAAATCGCTGGTAGTGCATGGTCAAAAACCCTGTCACCAAGGGGTGAACTTACATAGCCTATGATGTAAGTTCTAAAGTTGGGATCTCCTTCGGGGGGGGACGCTGGGGATGCTCAATAACCCCTATAAAAACGTCTACTAAAGTCTTCACGACAGGTATAGACGTAAAACAATAACTTAATGTTGCTAATACTCTCACGATTGTAACTTTTGAGATATTAAGCTGAAATGTCGTTTAAATATTTTTATGATTTTTGTGTAGGTTATTATTTAAAAGAGGCAAAATGTATCAAGAGCCACTTTCAAAATCAATAAAAATCTATTTATTTGGAATATAAATTATTACTCCATCCATCAATAGTGGGCATGGTCGGATAAAATTTGCATTCATATACGAAGTGGCTCATTTGTACTCATACAACAAAACTAATTGTAGCATTATTTGGGGAATTAAATTATGTAGGGTATTATGTAATCGGTTATAATTGACCCACTTCACTTGTTTCTATTTCAAACACAATTTATTTTGTAATATAAATTGCCCTTAATTCAAATTCACTGAATGGAAAAATTTCCCTTTTCAGATAGAGAAAAATATTTTCATTTTCAATTCGGCTTTTTCATTATCAAATGGATAACTTGTCATTACAAATTGAGATTACTTTTTTTTTTTTTTTTTTTTTTTTTTTTTTCATTTCATTTCATTTATTTATTTATTTCATTATAAGAGGCAGTATAATTACATACATACATTGATGCCTCCCCGCTCTCCAGCTCGGAGCTTATATGAGTAGGGAGAGTGCACCTGATAGAAAGTAAAAAGAAAAACTATTTAACACAGCAATGAAAACAAGAGTTTAACAATTTAGAACAAATAGAAAAACAATCAACAAAAATAAAAACAATGTTACAAACTATCGATCGCTTGCATAACTTTGTGCAAGGTGCAGCATAATCTCTCTCTTAAAACGACTAGCATTTTGTATGGTCTGTAGCCGGACAGGGAGAGCGTTCCACAAACGGATTGCAAAAACAAAAAAGTTACGTTCAGACATGAGGGAATTATGTCGGATGGGTTTAATGTTGTGATTACGGTTTGACATTGAGAATTCTAGTCTGTTAAATAAATAACCGGGGTCCTGCTGGGTCACAATTTTATGCAGTAAACAAAGTGATCTGCATTTAAGCAGGTCCTCCAAAGTGACCGATAACAAAGATATCGTATAACTAGAGACGTGGTCGTACCTCCTCAACCCAAAAACGTACCGTATTATAGAATTGCTAGCCTTTTGTAATTTCTGCTTGGAAACGGAATCACAGCCGGCGAATAGCTCACACCCATGTAAGAGTTTAGGATACAAATAAGCTTTGGCGAGTAATTTCCTAATATTTAACGGCGTGAGCCACTGCAGGTGCCAGAGTGATCTTAACATTCCGTATACTTGTCCGATGTTCCTGTTAATATGGTTCTCCCATGTAAGCGTTCTACTAAATGTCATTCCAAGGTTTTTTGCGGTATCAACTATCTCTACGTCCGTCCCTAATAAGCGGATTTTAACATTCCTCAAGTCTGCCCTTTTGTAAAACGCAAGACACTTGGTTTTAACAGGGTTCAAAGACAGACCATTGGAGGAGGCCCAGTTAGCTATATTAGACAGATCTTCATTGATTTTGGTGGCCGTATCAATGATGTGATCTGGGGGTCCACTAGTCCAGATCTGTACATCATCCGCGTACATATGTACTTGACACCACTTAAGACAGTTAGGCAGATCGTTAACATATAATGAAAAGAGTAGTGGACCCAGAACAGATCCCTGAGGAACCCCACGCCTAATTAGGAGTGAGTCGGAGAGAGTGTTATTTGCAAATACTCTTTGATACCTGTTGGTGAGAAATGTTTCCACCAGCTGAGCGGATGTGGAGTCGAAGTTAAATAACTTCTTAAGCTTAGTGGTTAGTAAAGCATGGTCAACTGTATCAAACGCTTTGGAATGGTCAAGCAACACAAGGAATGACATGTCATTATTGTCCAATTCGCCCCTAATGCTTTCGGTCACATCAATTAATGTGGTGGTGCACGATCTATTTTTCCGAAAACCAGACTGAAAATCAACCAATAAAGAGTTGATGCGGACATAGTTACAAATTTGTGTTTTTATGATTTTTTCAAACACTTTAGACAGAAACGGAAGAATTGCTATTGGTCTAAGATCTCCATTGGATTTCGGGATAGGTATAATTTTTGCTAATTTCCAGCAGTTCGGAAAAGTCGAACGCATGATTATGTCATTAAAAATCGATGTAATACACTTTAAAACAGTGGGGAGAACCAATTTGATGAATCTAGGATCAATATCATCTAGACCAATAGCATTCGACTTAGAGTCTATAATGCACTCAAGCACCTCAGCCTCACTCACGCAATCAAATTTAAGAGAGCTAAAACCAAATTCAGATTCCATCCCCAAATACAGAGAAACATCTGGGATACTCCCTGGTATGCTTACAAATTTTTCATTAATTGCGTTAACGTCCAAGTTAACGGGAGTTGAGGCAGTGTTCCTGTTGATACCAATTTCCCTAATCATGGACCATTTCTGCGCTGTGCTAGCAGCAGAAGCAAACTTAGATCCATAATACGCAATTTTCGCACGCCTGATAGCATAAGAAACCTTTCTGCGTAGGTGCTTGAATGAATCATTATGTTCAGGTGCACGCGTACGCTTCCATGCGCTATAGGCCTCATCCCTGGCTAGCATTAGTCGCTGAATGTAGTTGCTGAACCAAGGACGTTTACGCGAATTTGCGGTGGAAATTTTTAGAGGGACGTAGGTATCGTACAGTGACCGGATATTGTGATTGAACCAAAGTATTTTTGATTCGCTGTCCGGTAAGCACATGACCTCACACCAATCAACCTGGTTTGCTGCACATTCAAGTTCGTTAATAACCACACCCTTAAAATCTCTATAGGCATGGTTAATGTGAGCATTTTGCAGTTGAAAATTATACGTCATGAGGATCAGGTCGTGATTAGAAAAATTTGCAGCGTTTAGCTGATCATACAGGAGGACCTTATTTATATTGTTGACAAGAAATAGGTCAAGGACGGTAGAAGTATGAGCAGTGTAATGAGTCGGATTAGACGTATTAACGGAGAGAAGACCAAGCATATTCATTTCGTCAATAAAGCTGTTATCTAGCAGAAGGTTGCTGTTAAAATCTCCGCTAATGATTACATCGGGATAACCGATACTAATATCCCCGATTGTCATCACAAGCTCAGTAAAATCGGTACTACGGTGAGGTCGGTATACACAACCCACCAAAAGCTTGTTGTGTCCCCTACTAATGTTAATAAAAATGTACTCAATAGGACTGTCAGGACTAGACTTGCATACCAAAGAGCAGTGCAAATGGCTTTTTATATAAACGGCTTTATTTTTAGTTGAAATTTTTGAAATTTACTAAAGAATTTATGTCCTTGTAAATGGAATTTTTCAATTTTTCAATTTAAATTATACTTTTTTTCATTTTAAAGAGAAATATTCTCATATTCAATTGGATTATATAGAAATTATAATCTATTTTTTCATTATCAAATTAATTTTTTTAATTATGAATTACAATTTTTTAAATTTTAAGTTGAATTTTTTCTTAATTTTAATTTTTATTTTAAAGTAATGTACTTTTATTTTCAATTATATATAATTTCAAATAATTTTTTTAATTATGAATTAGGATTTAGTGATTTTGAATTGAAATTTTTTTAATTTTTATGAAGGAATTTTGAATGGAATTTTTCAATTATAATTAAACATTTTTCATTTTGAATGGAAAATTTTCATATTCAATTAAAAATTGTGTATTTCTTTTAATTTTGAATAGCAAGTGTATACTTTTCCTATAGAAATTATTTCAAATAACCAGCATTGTCTGATATATGATTTCTGATACTTAGTGCTGAGTACTCAACTAATCATTCATATCAATAATTGTCAGACATGTTTTTATTTAAGTTATTAAATATTTTTACCTAGTACATATAATTATTATTATTTATACGAAACTTAACGAGTAAACATATTCGCTCATAATATGCCTGCAACATGTATAAACACAAAGCACTGCATAATAAGTGTAAAAAGTGTATAAAGCATCATCATGTACCAAAACAAAAACCAAAACAACAACAACAACAACACAAAATCCAATATTTTACGATATAAACTGTACCCCCACTAAAACTGCCACAAGATAAATGTGTTATAAAAGTAAAATAAAAATTTTAATATCGTACATATATGAATAAAAAAAAAAAAATAATCTCAGAAAACCTGATGCACACTTACCCATTCGAATATGTGCTGTATACACGATGAATGGAGTCAGGTTGTAAGCAAAGTGCTTTAACACGATCGCGATTTCGATCCATTCATATAATGACGTGTATGTACACAAGCATATATGTTGAAATGTAATGCCCAGCAACGTCAAAATATGTTGGAAACCTTAAAAGAGAACACAAGTATTTTTTCATATGGACAGACAGACAGACAACATGATGTTGGTGTTGTCATCATGATCATCATTATCATCATCATTGGCAACACTACCACCCCGACCATTACCACAAAACAACACATCCTTAACATGACTGGTGGGTTTTGTGGCCAGTTTGCTTCAGACTATCCTACATACCGAATGTATGTATGCACGTACTTATAATAAAAATCTAAAACGTTTTTTTTTCTCTTGTTTTATTTTGTACAGTTTTGAATAAAGACAAAATAAATTTTTACAAACCAGAGACAACAACAAGTGCATTTCCTTGATGTGTGTTTTTTTATGTTTTTTCTCTTTTACCCTCATGCCAACATATCTATGTGCAGATTTATTGTATTATTGTTATTTTTCCGAGACCAGCACAAGTGCACAAACATGATTTGCTTTCGTGCTGACAGACACTCGCATATGCACTCATAAAAGATAATCATGTTATGTTGCATTTATATGCTTCAACTTGTACTTTTATAATAAAAATAAATTTCAAACTTAATTTCACCATTTACAGGAAGGGAGGAAGTAAATTCATTTTGCTGAAAGGTTCGTTACATCGTTCGTTACTGCACAACAGTAATCGAAGACAAAATTGAAGTCGATTCAAAGTCCTAACGTCTGTCTTCTGATTTTAAAGAAATGTAACGCTAAACTATAATATCTTGTAAAACTTTACTTTTATACTTTTATGTTAGATGCTTATCAAGGTGTAATTAAATTAAATGCCACGCCCTTAAATATTATATACCACTCATAGCAAAATAGGGCATTTTACAAGAATTAATCTTTTCTCAATGAATTCTGCTTATCTGCTACATTTTCTTCTTCTCGAATTTAATTGTAATTATACTCGTATGTGGAAAAAAGTCGTTTCCGATTGAATGAATGCATATATTGGAATATATTTTACCCACACATTTACAGTAGTAAGTGTAAATATACAAATGTGTTTATATGACAGTTTCCGTATTACATGTCCCGTTTAATTTATTGTATGTCAAGTCACACATACACACAATCTGTAGCACAACCAATATGCGACATATTCCGGTTAAAGGATCGATAACTTTAAAAAGTAAACCAGAGATATTATCGCGCCGTTGACTTTGTCGTTGTTGTCCTTTCAACTATTAAATAGCTGCAAGGATATTTTAATATATTTAATGAGATACTTATACATACATATATATATATATATATATATATATATATACATACACTAACTATTTGCATGTTAAAAAGTATGTTTGAGGTAATGGTTACACTTGAAAGACGACATAAAACCATTAACATAATTTTAATACAAATACAAATACAACAACAACAACAACAACAACAACAACAACAACAACGTGACAATTTATTGGTAAAAAAAATTTATTGTGTATTAATGCCAGTAGAGCTTCTTGCCATTACAAGGAAATTTATTTTTAATTTTTTTTTTTTTTACATAAAAAACCAGCTTAAGTCAAATCGTGAATACTTTTCGCGTAAATTAAGGGAGTGGCATATATGGCATATAATTGTGTTAGCTTTTAATGGCCGTAAAAGAAGTGCGTTGCATTTAATGAAAAAATTTTCATGAAAATATTGTTTTGTGTTAATTGTGGGCGTGTCTATTATACAAACCTGTTCGATTTTGGTTTGTTTTTGTTTTCTTATGCTCACAAACATAATTTTGCGATTCAAGGGAATCCAATTTTATATACAATATGTGGGCGTGGCAAATAGCTAAGAGCTTTTTTGGGGGCGTATCTATTATTCGCAGCCCTTTCCACCTTAATTGTGCTTACATTCATATTTTGATATTTAAACGAACTTTTTTAACAACATCATCGCATATATTAAATATGAACTTTATAGTGAGGTTTTTGATTAAGTTCTTTCCTGAAATGTGGGCGTGCCCATTGGATGAGCTAACAATATAAAAATGTAAGACGCAACTTATGAGTTCAACTTTCAACTGAAAACCTCTTTCACTTTTCTCTTCAGCTGAATTTGAACTCATATCCTACAGCAGGCAAAGATTACTAAGACGAAAACTCAGCCCACTCAGCTACTGTAAGCACCATTTATATGAAAGAATTTCGAGTTTCTAGCTTAATTTTTGTAACTAATAAGTAATTTTTTGGGTGCCGATGGCAGGCGTGTCTTTTAAGAATGTAACGATTAAATTAAATAGGAACGGCTGTGCAGAAACTAGAAGCATATAAATGAAAAACACAAACCCGATTCAAAAATATAAGAAAACTTTTTGGTTTTTGTTATAAATCGAATAACAAGTGTTAACTAACTTAACATATTTATTGTAAACAATATAATATATATTTTTTATTTGTTATGAACTTCTTTTTATTCGCCGATCTTTATCTTCATTATCGTAAATCTCAATGGTTTCCTTTTAATAAAAACGTCATTTCTTATGCAAATCATTCAATTGAATAAAAAATGTATTTCTTTTGTTTATAGTAATAAAAAAAAAAAAACGTTTAAATAACTAATATAAATATATTTAAAATATGTTGATAGCTCTCTTTGTTTTATATAATAAAAGATATAAAAACGCAAAATATTTACATACTGAGACACGTCAATGGCGTAGAGCAAGACAACATAAAAAAAAAGCTCAGAAAGCAGACACCTGTTGTTAAGTAAACGCTTACTTTCAAAACGAAATTATTATTACTTTATATTACATTACTTAGTTGGTTAATTAGTTATCGTGTGGGTTTAATTGCAACAATTTTATAAAATTAATCAAATTAATTGTGTTTTGTTATCTAAGCGAGAGGAACGTGCATTTTATAATAAAATAATTACTAATTATTTAAGCAAACAGAATGCAAATGATAACAATTTTTTATAGCATTGGTTTTAAGACACGAATGAATTGGTAGCAGAGTGCGATTAGAGGGACCGCGTCACTTCCAAGATCATTATTGTTTATATAAACAAGTTTTATTTCAACATTTATGCTTATACTTTCATTGTTTAGTGTATTAATTATTAGTTTAAACTTTAATAAATCATTGATTTAAAATTAAACCCCCACGCAGTGCTTAGCAAAGAATGAAAAATATGTGCATAAATAAATATTATAATTAGCAACTAAACGGTCTTTATAAGTCACTAAGCTTAAAGAAAATTATTAAAGGCCACGCCCACAATCAATAAAAACCTACCTATGACCTAGAAAAGTTTTAAAATGAAACTTAAATTTACCAAAAAGAAAGAGAAGTGTTTTAATCTTTGAGAAAAAGTGGGCGTGTTCGTATAACAGGCACGTCCACAATTTAAAAAAACACGCCAATTCAACATAATATGGTTCACGCACTAGAAAGCGTAATTATGCATATGCCACGCCCACATGTTGTACATATAGAAACGATGTAATATTTGCGCTAAGTAAGGTTTCCTTTTTCCTTTTTGTTTTTCTAATCTGTCTAGCTACTATATAGACAGTCAGCTAGGTCAGCTACTTTTTGAACAGCCCTCGTATCCTTTGCACATAAAAAATTAATAATTTAAGCTTATAATATACATAGTATAGCTTTTAGAAGAATGTAGAAGTTAAACGATTTCGAGAAATTATTATACAATAATTTCTTAAAGAAAGAAAACAACAACAACAACAACAACTACTACAACGTATTAACAGCTGCCATGTATCGATAACAAAAAAAAAAAGCCACAAATTTTTACATTTACATATTTATTAAGTTAAGCTGATATTTATGATTATTATTTTAATATTTATTGATGATTTCCAAAGAAAAAGCATCGTGCTTAAAATGTCAAATAAACAAAACCCCATACATATATACACACACACACACATACATACAAACACCTTATATATCATCTGTGTACAAATTAAATATGTTAAACAACCATAATAATAATACGTATAAATATAAGTGGGCCTTATAAGTGAACTCTCAACTCAAGTTGAGAAAATGAAAAGAACTACAACAACAACAGCTACAAGAACAATTTAACCGCTCAAGTACGATTTGTACGAGTGGGCCTGAGTGTAAGAAAGAAGGAAACATGAATGCATTAAGTAGAGATGAAGAGCTTTCAAAATTTTGTTGTCAGAAAGTTGTCAACGTCAGCTAACACTCACACTCGCACACATACTAATTGCCAGGCGTTAGTTAGTTCACTTGAAAATTATACTTAACGATGATTTTTGTTTGTTTTGCTTTATTTTATTATTTGTTAAATTTATGGTACAGAAAACAACAACAACAACAACATAAAACTTAAATACAAGCCTACACACACATACACACACAATACATAACATAAAGATTGCTTTTTGAAACGGTTCTTTTTAGTTGTTTTGTTTTTGTTATGCCGGCCTCGACCACTCTTCAGTGACCAAACACTTTCGAGTGTAATAGATTTACAAAAAGCGTTCTTTTTTTTCTTGCGTCAATTTTCAATGCTTGAGATTGTTGTTATTTGTTATTGTTGTTATTGTTGTTGTTGTTGTTACTTTTTTTGTTTTGTTTTGTTTCTTGGCAAGTAAGTGATGCACTGAATGATGTGTTTTCACAGTTTGGTGATCGTTGTTGTTGTTGTTGTTGTTTTTCTTCTTTCTTAATTTTATGTGGTTTTTCAATAAACATCAATATATCGCCCTGTCTCTCTTCTGCACACATTCATTTACAATTGTATATATAGTAACGTAACGTACTTTAACAATCTTCAGCATCATTTGCAAACACATTATCGATAATCATGAAGATCATGCTGATCATCTCTGTGTGCTGGGACTGTGCTGAACAAACAGTTATGAAAGTTTACGTTGATATTAAGTGTATGTGTGGCGGTTTGTGTCCGTGTATAGTTTAACCCCAAAGAAACAATAATAACAACAACAACAACAATAACAACAACTCATGAATATATTGTATATGAATTGTTTGTAGTTGTTGTTGTTGTTTACTTATTGATATTATGTTTTAACGTTATTTATGTTATAACGTATGGCGTGTAAATATGTACAAAAACAAATGAGAAATAATTTCTTTGATTTGGAAATTAACCGTTTTTCTCGTTAACCCAAAGTGTGGAATATAGTGTTATAACTTCCCAACACACACACACGCACACACACACACAAGCCCCATCACTTGAGCTGATATGTTTAATATTTCATTTTTATCTTCATTAATAAATATGTCAACATATAATAAATGATTGTAAACTACAAAAATTATATATGCACGGAACACTTTTTTTTTATATGGAGATAATAAAAAACGAAAAAAGAAACGATTTAATAGAGAAAAATTATACATTCAGATTTTCGGAATGATTAAATATGAAATAAATTGAACATTTTGTAAAACAATATTTTATAACTTATACATATATGCATATGTTCAGCTCAGCTTAATAATGATACATTGTATTTAGAAGTTGTAATAAAGCGGAAAAGATATATTTAGCTTAGCTGAATATATTTACAACTATCACTGTCGCTAATAATATTACAACTTATGTATATATGTATTGTATATGCAGCCACTAAATTATAATCATTTTCAGTTTTTAATTTATATTCAGCTCAGCTGAATTGTAAATGAAAAAATCTTATAATTTCCTTAGTTTGTGTATATACCTTAAAAATCATTTGTGCTTCTTTCACTTTAATCCAATTGCATAAAAACTTGAATATCATTCACATGAAACAATCCACACATACAAATATGTAAACAAGTTAGTATAATTCCTTCTTTCCTTTTCATTTCTATCAGTAAATGTGGTATTATTTCGTTAACTCCTTGTTGTCGTATTTTTTTAATCCAATAGGTAGAAAAAAAAAAAATAAATGCAAAGAAAACACAAATTGAAACGTGGGAACCCTTAAATGTGACCAATACACACACAGATACTTGTGTATAAAATACGAGTAAAAACCTTCAAAGTATCAATTTACTTTTGATAAGTCAAACATACATTCAACTCCTCAATGGGCAGCCGACCAACAAACGACCGACCAACAGACCGGATTTTCATTTTTATGTTGATATCATTTTATTGTTGTAATGTTTGTATTGTCTTTTTAGTTTCCTTTTGCGAAGGCGTTTGTGTTCATATTCACACACACATAGACACACACGTACAAAAAAGCATGCATGCAAGCACATATGTATGTATAGACAGACATGTCAATAAAACTATGAAAAAAATGACCTCAGGAATTCCTACAAACCATCACCAACAACAACAATAATAACAATAAAAACCGAAAAAAGGTAAAGGAATAAGAGGAAGAGCTGGAATCAACACCATAACCAGCACCATCACCATCACCACCACCAACACCACCAACAACAACAACAGCCACTTAAGTTTAAACAACAACAAAACAAAACAAAAACATAATAGAGAATAAAACTACTTTACAAATATGCCGCAGTGGCACAATCAACGGCAGCTCACTATATATGCTCTGTCATTTATAAAGCACTAAAGACACACACACACTCATACACCCATGCAAACATACCATATATTCAATGAATATAAAAAGGATGGTCTTCTACTCGTACTATGCTACTAAACTTTTGTTTTTAAATGGTTATTTAAGTTTTGTTTGTTTGCTTTGTTGTTGTTATTATTAGTGGTGTTCCTGCAGTTGATGACAGTTTTTTTTTTTCTGTTATGTTTGGTTTATTTTGTTGTTGTTGTTGTTGTTGTTGTTTTTTTTGGTTGGTTTTGTATTCCCGCCTGTCAACGGAAATAAGTTAAACATTCAACAGGCTTCTCCATTCAGTCTACCAGTTAAGGGACTTGTTGTTTATAAATACATATATATATGAGTTAGTTTCTTTCGAACTTTGATTTTAAATGGAGGCAAGATAAAGAATTAATCCATTGAAATTGTAACAAAAAAAAAAAAAATCGGAATCGATTGAAATGAAATTTGTTTTATATTGTGTTAACATTTTATGGCTTAATGTGAAGTTATCTACGGCAGATATAAAAATAAATATAAAATTTGGATTTTTATTTTTCATTTTTTAAATTATATATATATATCTGTAATCGATTGATTTTTGAATAAATTTTTGTTGGTTGGTTTCTATATTTATAAAATAATACTTTAGTAAATTTTTCCAGAACAAAAAAAATTATAATTTAGTCTTAAAATTAAATTGGAATCCTTACATTTTCAATTGAAATTGAAAATTTTTTAATTCAAAATGAAAAATGTTCAATTAATATTGAAAAGATTTCATTAGAAATCAAATTAAGCTTAACTGGAGTTAATTAAATTTTTTTTTTTTTTGTAATATAAACTAAATTAAAACTGAATTTAGACATTTGACATGTGGACAGAAGAATATTCGTTTTTTATAACAAAACTTAAGTCTTCCTTTGGACCTCCATAATTTTTAAATATTCTCAAAACCTTCTTGTAACCTTAAGTATCGAAGTCTGCTATGAAAAGTCGTTTAAGACGCCATACAAACGTATCTACAACAACAAACCACCTGCTACTCAATGTATACAAAAATACATAATGTTTAAAATTTATTATTATCATCTTCCATGCATAAACATAGTCATTATAATCTTCATATATATATATATATATATATTGTAAGCATCTCATCACATCTCATTATAATCTAGAAACACTCGATAGCTTCTTAAAAATAAAAAAAATAAAAAACAAACGAAAACAAAAGACAAGAAACGCCGACACATTAACTTGTTGGCGGTTCATATTTTTTTGAAATACCTTTATAAGTCATTTAGTTTTAATCGGTTTTTTTTTTCTATCCTTTACATTAAAATTGAAGGTATGTTATGTTTGTTATTACATTTGTAACATTTGGAAAACTTAATAAGCAAGTAAATATTTTATAAATATAGTATAGATTGTCTATACATTATATCTAAATACAATATTAAAATAGATCTAAAAATGCCCGTCCGTGTGTCTGGTTGTGTTTGATATAATCATGGGCCTAAATTTTTATATAATACGCAAATATTTTTATATATTTAAATTAATGTCCAGGTTTATTGAAAGAAATTGGGTGAAGGCCACGCCCATAATCGCCAAAAAAAGCACTAATCAGTCAAAATTGAGCTTAAATATAAAAGCGTATAAGTCGAATTGCCTAAGATCGATAGAATCGGGTAACAGTCACGCCCACAATTTCCAAAACACATTTTTTTAGAGCAAATTTAAGCAGCCATGAAGTTGACTTTATTTCAGTTATCACATATTTGAATAGACTAAAAATTTGTAGGCGGATAAGATAACAGACACGCCCACAATTTCCAAAACACAACAACATTTTTTAGAGCTGAAACTGGCTATGAAGGCAATTTTATTACACGTAAGCTATACATAGGAGTGCCTAAAAATGGG
Source organism: Ornithomya fringillina (assembly GCA_963978525.1). NCBI lineage: Eukaryota > Metazoa > Arthropoda > Insecta > Diptera > Hippoboscidae > Ornithomya > Ornithomya fringillina. The sequence goes on along the minus strand of OZ021692.1, from coordinate 8,590,501 downwards.
CAGGAACGGTTAACGGACACTCCTCTAATTTATAAAACAAGATCTGTCTGGTTAGTAGATAAGTAGTATAGACTCTAATTAGAAAGCAAGTAATCAAGAAAGAAAGTAATCAATTATTTGACTCGCCCACCTTTTTAATAGAGGTCAGAAGGATATGTAAGACTTAGGACAAATTTAATGTTCTTCACACACATCTCATCAATATCAAACACATGCAGTTGTATTGCACACAGGTAGCATTTGTTAGGAATAAAAGATTTATAAATATATATAAATATATGTATGCATGTATAATCTGTGTAGCTGTGTTAATGTAAGTTAGGAAAAACCTGAAAATATGAAACCTGTGCCTTTGATGAGAAAACAAAAAACCAAAACGAAAAATTGTTGTTTTTCGTTTGGTTCGTATACTAAATGATTTCAAGTACCTGATTCATTATACAATACCAACAACAACAACAGCAATTCGGTAACTAATGAAAAATGTTTACAAGCACATACAATATATTCCGTACACCTACTAAACCAAAGTCACGCTTGTTAACTATGCATGTGATATGGCAAGTGTGTGCACGTTATGATTGTTGTTGTTATTGTTGTTATTGTGCACACACAAAATATTAACATCCGAAAAACAAGAAGTGTTCTTAATAGCTCTCTATAACATGGATGATGTAACATGTTCATGTTTTTTTGTTTCTTTGCTCTGCCTTCGCTACCCTTCAATGGTCAAGGGCTGTTGTGTTTGAATTGTAGGGGATTATTAAACCAATAATTATTGAATTGCTTAGCATTACAAAACACTTTTTATATGAAAGCGAAATTATAAAAGAAAATTGAATTAAATGAACAGCCCTTCACTTCAGGATCTCTTCACTCCCACTTCCATTCAATTCATTCAGCTTTTCCATTCTTTCAATACAGAAATGGAACATTAAGCAGTTTGGTTGTGTATGTTTTAAGCAACAATTATTATATTGTACATTTTATTGTACTTTTCTGTTTGATGGCTTGTGTGAAAAAGTACAATTTGACACGCAGTTTAGCGCAACACGATATGGGTGTTAATATGAGTTGAGCGCGCCACTCAACATTTATCACAATCTTTTTAAAAACATATTTTTCATGTACAAAAATTATTTCTGCATAATCTCACCGATGCTATCTCTACAGTCAGCTATACCGCTAACCCAACAATTTAACCTTAAAACGAAATAAACGAAGTAAGAACTAATAAATAATTAGTGGGGGTAATACGTTACACGAAAATTTGCAGAGAACTTGAGCTATTTATTTACTTAATGGATTGTATAGCCCGCGCTATATAAGGTCATGCAAGGCAATAAATTTGTAATATTATTTAGCTTACAAATAAATCTGCATTAGGATTATAAATAAACTTTTAAATAATTCTAAGATTTCTCATTTATGGTAGAAGAGGTCGTCAGGTGCGAAGCAGTGCTTGTGTTGGGCATATACGAGTATATGCAACGTGTTTATATCCTATATTACTTATGAATTTGTAACTCATACATGACTAAAGAAATCCACTTTCCGGTATATGAAGAGATACGCTATCATTTTCTACATTGATTCAAACATGTATTCGTAACTGTCTGCTGTTTATTATATCTATATGCCTTTCCGTCCTTATTTCTGTTTATATATTTGTTTTTATATCAATCCGCCCATCTGTCTATACATCCTCTCGTCCATCTGCCATCCGCCCCCAATCTATTTATTTCTTATCTAATTTATCTCTGTGTCTATCTATCTGTCAGTCCATCCCTCTCTCTATTTTTCCATCTACCCGCCTCTCAATCTATCTGCCTGTTAGCCCATACGTCTATCCGTCCGTCTATCTGTGTGTCCATCTTTTCCGTTTATTTATTTGTCTGCCCATTTGTCAGTCCGTCCTTCTGTGTATATATCCTCCTCTGTCTTCATATGTTTGTGCATACGCCTGCATGTCCATCTGTCTATCAATCTTCTGTCTATATATATACCGTTTGTCTTTTTGTCTGTTTGTCTGTCCGTCCTCTTTATCTATCTGTCTATCCCTGCCTGTCTGCCTGGGTATATATTTGTCTAGAAGAAATTCTTTTGTCTCTTTTTAGACGTTTGTCTTTCTGTAAAAAAAATATGGCCGTGGCAGATATTTGACTATGGTCGTTAATAGTATCAACTTTATCATCGAATTCTGCATAGAAAGGGCGTGGCACTTGAACAATTTTGTCCAATTTAAATAAAAAATTTATAAATGATGTCTTCAGTTAACAATTGTGAACCTCCCAACCAGAAAAAAAACTTACAAAAGGACATTAATGCATTTCATTTTAATTAAGTTATGAAATGATCACTTTAAGTGGGGTATATTTTATTTTAAACTTCATCTTAATTTTGTTTTATTATTTATTCTTTTATTTTTATTTTCAGGTAACGTACATTTCTTAACACCTGTGCAGCCAAAAAAATACAAATGTTTTTATTCTATTATAAGAGAAATATGATTACATTACGTACAAATCACTCAACTTGAAAATTATTGGCAAATCGTATAAATAACTGCAATCTAATAGAGCTGAAAATTCAACATATTTAGCGAAAGAAAACACGTGCGGGTGCCAAATGAACGATTGCATGAATCAATGCAATTGTAATGGATTTAAAAAAAAAAAGCAAAAAAAGAAAAGAAAAAAAGTTACAAAAAAAAAATAAAAAAATAAAAATTTACAAAGAAAGAAAGAGTCAGATAGAGGGATGAAGAGTACAAGATAGGAGAGGAAAGAAACCTGTTCAGAAATTCACACCCAACAGGAAAACCACAAAAGCCATACACACACACGCACACACCAAACATGACTATAAAACCTCTGGAGTATTTCTTTTTTCTACATATTTTTGTGTGTGTGTGATGGCTGACGACTTAGAGTCACTTGGCATACATCTCTGCGCAAAAAAGGTGGATTTTAACATGTACAAATGTTATTTGTTGTTGAGCAAAAGTTTTGCATTGCGAAATAGTTTCGTTTGGCTTAAGAAGGCAACAAACAACCACAACAACAGCAAACAAATAAATAAATAAAAATGTAAAGAAAACCGAACGAATACGGAAAAAACTTCAAGTTTTTCTATTTTACACAAGTTTTATTGCTGTTGCTGTTGCTGTTATTGTTGTTACTATTATTGTTAAGAAAGTTTACCGGTGACTGCAACAGCATTGATGGCACACTATAGCCAAAGCAAAGTCATTTGATTTGATTCCTCTTTCTGCGCTCTAACAATTTCGACTTATAACTGCAATGCGTGCTTTGCCATCAAACTCACACTTTAAACAACAACAACAACAATAATAACAATAACAGCCAGGTAAGTGTATTAAAAAAAGAAATGTAACAGGAGTACACTGCTGACGATATTCATATAAATGTCGTGATGATAGCTGAAGGCTGAAGGTTGTTTGTTATTGTTGTTGTTATTGCCCAGTGGTGATGATGATGGTGATGGTGGTAATAGAAGAACTCTGGCAATATGTTTACTTTGCGTGTGAGTATGTGTATGTGTGGGTTATGCTTGTGATATAATGTAATAACTTTAACCTGAACAAGTGCCATATTTAGCAATTATATTATGTGTACGTTTGTGTGTCGATGCATGTATGTGTAAGTATTTATAGCCGTAAAACTTTCAACCCATTAAACAAACACACCAAACACAGTGATCCACTAAGCACATAGTATGCATTCCTACATATGATTACAAATACACATGCATACGCTCCTCGTACTTGTAAGCTTCGCTCTATTATTATACTTGTCATTAGACATTTACCTGATAGCAATGCAATAATATGAAAATGGTGTGAGTGGGTGCGTGTCTCTTTTTAAACGGATATTTATAAGTCGTTTCAAATGTTATCCAACAACATGAGTAGCAAGCAGTTGGCTTGTTAGCCAGCCTGTAGAGTTAAGAGTTAAGAAGTTTGGTTTGTTGTTCGTTGTCGTTTATTTTGAAAAAGTGTGACAGGAAGTGCGGTAACACAATATGCTAATATTGCTGTTATACAACTGCATTGTGAGGGTGCTGTATACGTACACGTATACATAAACTCAAACATTTGTGCTTACATTTACACTTACTTTTACCTACACGTCTAACAAGTTGATGTTTTTTTCTTTTTATACTTTATACGTCAACCGTGATTGTTTGCCAAAAGGATGTTTAAGTAATACCATGCAAATGCACATACATACTTATTGTTATTTACTCTACATCAAATGCAAGGTATGCTATGTTTATTATACCGTTTGCAACACCAACAAGGAGGGAAATGTTGAACGTTTATAGACATTTTGAGGCAGGTTTCTTATTAAATTAAGCGAAATCTATTATTAGCCACGCCCATAAACGATAAAAATAAACCCTCCAGCCACAAAAATTTACCTATAAATTTAAATTTTTGTTACATTTATTCTAAATTAGCCCATATGTTGAAAATGGGCGGGGTCATATTATGAAGCCGCCCACAATTTACGAAAAAAGCCGTAACCGACTTACAAAGTGATATATTATATAATGGAGGGCATAAATAGATACCTGCCACGCCCACATATATGTTTATACATATGAAGGGTATTTAGAACTTGCTTTTAACTATTTAGAGTTTATTTTTACTTGTTATTTATGTAAAAATGCTACCAATTGCGTGATGTCGATTTGAAAAGAAAATATTACCGTGTGTTGTGCAATGTTTACTACTAGTATGTAACATATATTTAGTACCAGCATTTATAATATTCCCTCTGCCTTGTTTTCTTTTGCTTTTCTAGGTTATTTGTTAAATGAAACCGTTATAACATATTTTTTATTTAATATTATATTCTATACACCCACCATAACAAAAGGGAAAATAAATAAGAATTACAACAAAGGATTGAAAATATTTTTTTTTTCTTAAAAAAAAACCAAAAAATTTTATTTATTAAAAAATATTAAAATTTTTTTACAAATTTAAAAAAATTGATAACGTTTTAGGAATATAAAAAATAAATGATATGATTTAAGAAAAAACAAATTAAATTTTTTTATAAACTTCAAAAAAAAAAAAAAAAATTAAAAAAAAAAAATAAAATAAAATAAAATAAATTTTTTATAAACTTAGAGAAAAAATATTTTTTTTTGAATTTTAAAATTTGACTCCAAAGGAAAATAGTTCATAGCTGACGTAAAACAATTTTTCCATTTTCTCAACGCATGTATTTTTTTTTTTAAGTATAATTTTAGCATAACAAACCCTTACTAGGGATTCACTAAACATATCATGTAAGGAATTTTGAGATATCTTGAGAAAATCAATTAAATATATGAATATTTATTTACCACCGCTTACGAAGCTCATCCTCCATTAACTTTAATATCTCATTTCTTTCTTTTTATGATATTTTACAAACTTGTCTTCCACTTGCCGTAAAGAATCAATTTGTTGTGTAATTTAATGACATTCTCTTTGTTGTAATAAAAATATACCTTCTGAAACATTTAAAGTAGCATAAACCACCACAGTAATGCCGACATAAACCTATTAATGTGATTTTGTAAATGTGTTTGAGTGTGAATCTATAAAAATAAAAAGTTACATGAAATCGTAAAAATAACTTTTGTTCTGCTTTTTGTTAAGTGTTAATTTCCTTTTTTATCTGCTCCTCTCTCTCACTCTATATCCACCACCACAATGCTCTTTCTTTAATTTGTGTTTTTTTGTTAATTAAAGAAAAATGCTAAAGAATAATAACAAAAAACTAAAGCAAAGGGGCGAGAGCACAGCAAAACTAATTTTGTTTTAATTTTAACTCTTAACTGAAGTTAGTGTGTAGAGCAAATCAAGCATAAAATTCACACTTTACGTTATTTTGTTATTTGTTGGTGGTATTTGGAATATGGTAAAAAGCAAACTTTACAAAAATAAATTATTTTGGCGTTCAAGGACAATCATTTAGTTCTGTGTAAGTATTTGATGTTGATGATGAAGAAACGGACGGATGGACACTTTTTATACTTATTGCTGGTTTTGTACCTGTTTTTGTATCTATCGTAGTGGATGTTACATCAAGTTTGTTATTATATATTCCATCACTAGAATATCTCACAAAATGTATATATTCTTAATCAATAGCAAAATCTGATTCCATGTCTGTGCGTCCGTGTATTATTTCTTTATTTTGTATTATTGTTTAATTTTTATTGTATCTATATTCATCATCATTACGATTACAGGGGTATATTGTTTTTATTTAATTGCTTCTAAAAATATTTATATTCTTGTTGAACCACGAATTTAGTCCTTCTGTCTGTCCGTCTTTCTGTGTTTCACCAACAGAATTATAATTAATTTGCTTTAATAAATATGATATATTGCATTTTTAAATAAATATATAAAGTTATCTTATAATTAAATAAAAATAAAATATTAATCAACAAATCAATTCAACTGTTTAGAGTCTCTTTGACTCGTTCTCTCTCAGCTGCAGCTTTAGTTACTTCTACTAGAATATCTATTACAGTACAGACTGTAGTAGAAGTTTTATGACTAATCCATATGGACAGACATGGTATCTAATTAAAATTTATGGCAACGTTTAAATGATTTTTTTTTTTTGGTTTCTGTTAAGTTTTGGGCGAGTTTTTTTTTTGCCTTATTATTGCTTGAAGTAAAAAAAAAAAATGTTTGACAAACCTCAAGCTATCGTGTACTACAGCTTGTAAAAGGTGTTGAGTTATGAAATGTTATAAAATTTGATAAACAATCTATAAATTAATTAAAATATTTTCAATATACTCGTTTTATGTTTTATTTTGTAAGTAAGTGTGTGTAAAATATTATATTTTTTACTGCATTTATTTACTACAATACTACAGTGGACTGAAATGTGAGTTTGTGGCTTAAATCTATTGTTTGGGTATAAAAAATTTGTTATGAAGAACAATAAAATTTATGTTTAAACGAGACTTAGGTAGTAAAGTAAGGTGCGACATATTTAGTTAATGAAATATTGCACTTGTTGTTGCCTTATTAAATCATTTCGGGATAAAAGTCTTAATAATTCGGAGAAAAATGATGCACACAAAGCTGGACATATGAACACCTAATTGTAGTAGAAAGAATATATTGATAAATGTTGATTAAATTGAAGTTGGATTAGGAAAACACACACACACACACACACACATACACATTCTTATGTACACACACAATGTTTATGCACCTTAACTAATTGCATCAATTACCTGATGTTTGCACCTGCAAACCAGTGTTTACCACTAGAATGTGTTTTCTTTTTTTTTTTTTTTTGCCTTTTGTTTCTAATTTTATTACAGTTTCTTTCTTTGTTTTCTCATAATATTTAATGAACATCATGTAAATTAATAGCAATTATTTATGCAAGGTTATTAAATAACAATAATAACAACAACAGCAAAATTTTATAATATAAAAATAATAAAAAATAACCAAGTTTAGCTTAGACTAAATTTTAAACACTCTACACATCTAAGAAATACAAAATAATAACAAGCGTGACAAGCACCTCGTTAAGCCCTCTATATAAATACTTTTTAAGGTTTGTGGCGCCTCTATATAATGCAAACGCAATGTCATACTTAGAATACTTTCCAATGGTGTATAACTTCACCTCATATTTATACCGTTTAGTTAAACTACCATCGCTGCTCATCATTATCATCATCTTCTCAGCAATAACAACTGAAGCAATTAAACTGTAAACTGTACACTGTTGCTAAACAAGTGGAATATGTGCATATGGATTATATAGAAAATCATAAAGATGCAGAACTGAAGCAATGAAATGAAATTTCCTTAAAAGAGATGATTGTACGAAAAATATCTACAACAACAAAAAACCGCTACCGTAAATTTCTTCGCTCTATTATTCTATTAAAATAATTCTTTTTCATATTGTTTATATATTTCTCTCTTTCTCTTGCACTCTTGCACTGAATCAAAGGAGCAAAGTTGTTTTTATACGTATAAAAAGAAAAAAAAACTGTTGTATAATTGCTTGCAGTGAAGGCTAATTTGTGTACTTTTTCTTCGTCTTCTTCTTCTTCTTCTTATTTGATATTATATTTCCACACACATACACACATATACACAAAGTGATTTACAAGTTTACATTTAAGTACCTACCTACACATGAGCAGAGTGCCTCTTGTTGTTGTTATTATTATTATTATAATATGTTTGTTGTTGTCTTTAGATTGAAGTTGGCACATTGCTTGCACATTTAATTTGTTGTCTATAATTTACAAAATGTGCTGCCTCATGCATGCAGAAAACCATTATGGTGGGTGGTTTTTCAAAGTAACGCCTTTACCAGCAATTCAAGTCAGGCAGGCAGGCAAGCAGGCAAGCAGGCAGACAGGCGAATAACACAACATGTGTATGTGTGTGTACAATCATCAGCAATTGCAGTGAAAATACAGCAGAAGCAGCAACAGCAACAGCAGCAGTAGTAAAAGCAGGCGGTGTTCATAGTCAGTCATCCAAACAACCAAGTCCGTCCGTCCGTCACTCTATCAAAATGGTTGTCTTTACCGAAACAAAATAGTTACAGTCGCTGTTTTTGTTATTGATTGTTGTTATTGTTGTTGTTAGTGTGTTGCTGATGGGCAACATTATAAATGTTAATGACTCATACTGTGTATAACATTGATTTTGTAGCTGCTGTTGCAACTTGTTGTTAACATTAACTTATTGTTGTTGTTGTATTGTTACTTATAATGATAATGATGTGCATACAAAATCTTACGTATATAATATAATAAAATAATTTTTCTTTTTTTCACAATTTCTGTGTACGTTTTATACTCTTGAATACTTTATAATACTGCCATAGCTGTTGTTGTTGATGTTGTTGTTATTGTTGTGTTAATTTATTGCATTACATCTAATACTGTTTTTAGCATTTGTACAAGAGCAAAAATATTGTTGTTGAGGGGATTGATTTCATACAATATTTTATCATGATCATTAAAATTTGTTGAATAACATTTTCTTATGCCTACAGTGCCGTCCACCTAATTAGATTCAAATATTTCTGAGTTTATACTAAAAGTATGTTGGGAAGCTAATTGCATAAATTAAGAACAATTTTTGAGTTCATTAACCCTGTAGAATCATACACACGATTACAACGATATCAACTTAAATCAACTGAGATTTTGAAGCTGATCATGAAAGTTAATTATATTTTGGGATCTCTGAAGCATCCTTAAACTACGATTGTAATCATGAAACGAAACAAACGAACACTACATTTCAGCTACAGCCTTCATACTTTCGCGGAACATTTGCTACAAGCTTGCGGACCACCAGTTAAGAACCAGTGGTCTAGTATACTGCATTTATAACAGTCCTGTGTCTATATATCTCTGTATGTTGATATTGTTTCTTTTCTAATTATATTTGTGGAGAAATTGTTCAGTGTTGTGTGTGAGTTTTAGATTATTTTGATACATATCATCTTTACAACATTGGTTGTTGGTGCTGTTGTTGATATTTTCCGGTTTTTATTGTTATTCTTTATAATATTTTTTATGCTTTTTTTTGCAGTAGTTGGGAGTGGGCAACGCTACATGATGCACATTAAATTTATTTCTACTATGTCTTTACAACTTGTTGGTGTTGTTGTTGGTGTTTTTTTTCTTTTATTAAAACCCCATTACCACCATCACACTTGCCGTACAATTCATCTACACTTCATTAGTCGTTCTTACTACACTTAACATCACATCACATCACATCACAACATAACACTTTACATTACGTTACTTTACGTTCATACGTTTATATTGAAATTCAATAATTGCTATTACAGTGTTTGTGCGTGTGTATGTGTGTGTATGTGTGCATGCGTGTATGATATTGGCGATAATGTGCGAGAATTCTGACAACAGTTAATTATAAATGAAAAATTACTTATTTTATTGCTATTCTTGCTGTTGTTGTTATTGTTGTTATTTTTATTATTATTATTATAATTAAAACTCGACCAATCAAAATATTCATTAATCAAAAAAAATCATTTTAAATATTAATTACATTGAAAATTTTTGATAATTTATAGCGATTTTGTACGAAAAGTTGAAAATTTGCTTTTTTTCAAGTTTTTTTTGTTTTTTTTTTTTGGTTTTTTTCGAAAATATGTCTGCATAAATCATCTTTATAATGAAGATTTATTTAATTTTCATGTACTCTGGGGAAGTTATTTCGGTTTTCAACTTCCTTGAAGAGAGATGTCAGAGACCTTATAAGGAACATATATAAATATGATCCATATAAATATCTGAAGCGTTCTAGTTATAGCCATCTGTCCATCTAACGTTGAAATGCTTACAAATTTGAAAATATTGAGTTGGACAGACATTTTGAGCTTTATGTAGGTTTTTAATGAAATTAATTAAAATCCCTACAAAGCAACGCCCCCAATTGACAAAAAAATTTATCTGCCATCGACCAAAAATTGGAATTTATTAAATCATCAATGTGCCAAAAAGGAATGGGCTCAATAACAGACACGCCCACAATTCCCATACCCGCCTTACTTTCAACTTTTACTTACAACGTGTTAGAGGTGGACAGTGAATAATCCAGTATCAGCCACGCCCCTTATTTTTATATATGTATGCAGATGAAAAGTTCATTCACCTCTTGCTTTAAGCAAGACTTGGTTTTTGTATTTCTTTTTTTTTTTTATTAAATACATAAAAAACATGTAACACGATTTATATTAATTAGCTGCACGTTCAAGTGCGACTTTTCTTCTCATTATGTGGGAAGTAATTAACAGATCGATTTGTTATTTTCAATTAACATTAATTTAGTTTTATACACGTTTCGTTGCTACCATTCGTACAGGAATCATTTACTCGGTGCTAATTATAAGCAACATGTTGTTGTTCAACACATGTATTGAAACTTTCAATTCACACTCCAACCTGTCCAAGTGTAAGTCTGAAAACAAGAATTTCAGAAAACATTTTACACCTACCTTGTGTGCTTGTTTGGTAATGGTAATGGTGGTAGTGGTGGTAATAATAAAAAGCGTGCTTCTAATAAATTTTGAAAAAATTACATTTCAAATAAATCACAGTTGCGTTAACTTTAACTGGGGCTCTGTTTTTGATTAGTTTTCTTTTTCAATTGGTTTCACTTGCCCAAGCTGCTGCTTAACGGTACGTTGCAGTGTACGCAAGGAAGGCTGAATTTTTTTTATCATTAATCTTTAACCTTCTTGTAACCTCAAAATATACGCACTCGGCAGTCAAAGAAACAGGATTTTTTATTATTTTATTTTATTTATAATAATGATGATGGAACACCCTCAAAGAAATTCTTTCCGAGTGTCTACACGTATGGGTGCGTATATAATTTGCCTATAAACAAAATTAATTTCACGAACAGGAAAAAGAAAATAAAAAGAAAACCAAGAGAAGAGTGAAACATAAACAGGCTTACAATGAGGAAGAGGGACGGGAGGAGAAGGCGTTTGTAAAGCTTGTGTATACCAGTTAATGTTAAGGTTGCATGTGGAAAATGACATACGTCATGTAGAGTAGACAAAAAGCTTCTTCTTCTTCATCTTTGTCTACTTCTAAAGCGTCATCATAATCACAGTCATCTTCATCATTATCATCATCATCATCATCATGATCATTTTAATAATTATTATTGTCGTGGTCGTCGTCATCGTCATCGTCATCTTCATCGTCGCCGTCGTCCTCATGATCAACCTGATTGTCGTAGTTGGTCGCATCGTTGTCATTCTTGGCTCTCTGCTGGCAGACAATAACAATCTTTTGCATGCCAGGTATACACCATCGAAACACATTGCTGACTGATCATATGGTTAATGAGTGTGTACGGCCTAAATGCCACATACTACGGCACATGTGTGCTTGCATGCATAGAGCATGTCTCTGCAGGCACCGCAAGACAAAGTTTATAATGTGTTTGCAGCCTCCTGATGACATGCGCTTTAAGCCTTTTGATGCTTTGACAGTTGCTGCAACGGCAGCATATGTTAAAAACAGTAAAATTAAAACAATACAAATACAGCAACTAACTTCGGCTGAGGTGAAATCTTGAATACTTTACATAAATAAATACATACAAATAGTGGGCGTGGCATTTTTAGGATTAAGCCCTTGTTTGGTGTAAATATTATGTGTCAACGTACAAGAATGATTTTAAGTTTCTTTTTTAATTTTTTGCTGACCACGCCCACTTTTTGCACATCGCTAGAAACACTATTTATAATCATGTATACTAAATTTCAACTGGAAACAAAAATTTTTTGTTTGCTTGGTTAATATTTGTTTATTATGGGCGTGGCTCTTGATCGATTTTACCCATTTTCAATAAAAACCTGGGCGTAGATTTTTAAAGTGTCGATAAAAACTTTATAAAAAAATTATTGTGGTTGCTAGAGTGGTTTTTGCCCGTTGTAGGCGTGGCACTTGATCGTTTTCACCTATTTTCAATAGAAATTTGTGGGCAGGCCATACAATGCCGACATAACATTTCAGCTAAATATCACAAAATTTTCGACATTGAGAGTTTCAAGAACACCCAGACACACAGAGAACCAAAATTCTTAAAGTTGACCAAGAATATACATATTGTGTAAGGTTTTTGATACCGCCTTCTGGCTATTACGCACAGCATGACAAACTGAGTTTATTTCAATCATATACAACCGACTATAAAAAAAAGGCAAAACTTATACTTGGGCTCGTATGTGTACATACATATGTATATGTGTTTTTGTAACTAATAAAAGTGTAGTATATGGTGTCATATATTGTATAGACATACTTAACTTGCCAGCTCTTGACTTGATGCGATTATTATATGCACGCACTCATTCACTTCGTCCACACTAAGCGCTCTCCTTCCATACCATGCAACTATACCGATTACCCAACTTCTCTATCACCTGTCGTTTTTTTATTTTTATTTTATATTTTTTTGTTGCGGTGGTGGTGGCCCACGTTGTGAACAAAAATTCAAAGGAAAGGAAATTATATAAAAAAGGAAGAAACAAAAATCCAACTGAATCTGTTTATCTACGGTGATCCATCATTGGCTAGTGAAAGATGTCTTGTATGCTAAATTTTTACATATATTTTACATAATACTGCATTTAGATAGTTGTTGCTCTTGTTGTTGGTACATTCAGTACCTTATGCAAATAAATTTTCACAGCTGTAAACTCATGCATGAGCTGAAGGAATTCTTATGAGAAATCAAGTATGTAAATTCTGCTCTGCGCTCTTTAACCCTTACAATTACAACAAGTTTCGCGATAAACCTTTTCATGCTTTCTCTTTAATTCTATATTATTTTTAAACTTACAAGGCTTTGAAATTTTATTAAAAAGAATTTCAAAAATTTTATCAAATTTTTTCGAAGATAATCGAAGAAAAAAGTATAATTTAAACGATTTTACTTAAAATTGGCACAATTAAGCTTTAAACCAAATGGAATTAATGTGCCAGATTTCTTTTGAAAATATGTTTTAGCACTGTCATAAGGTTTCAAAGAAAACTTTTGCAAGGCAAGCTTTGTTTTTCAGAAGGCGCTAAAGTATATAAAAGTACACGAGAGCGGGTAGCAATTACTTTTAAAACATTAATTTAATAATTAAATGTAAATGTTTTTTTTTTTTTCTTTCGAAAAAGAAGAAAAACAAAGGTATGAAAATATATCAAAAGATAATCTCTAAAGTGTACTTTGGTGGCTGTAAAGTATTGTTTTGTGTGTGCGTTGTATAATAAAATAGTTCAAGTAAAACGCGACAGACCATATAATGAGTGTAATTACATGTGCGGGCCAACTACTCGGGCTAACAGCATTTGAGTCCACATAAGAAACAGTAGCAAACGCTGCCGTGACTGTGATTATAGGAAAGTTATTAAAAGGACGGGGGTGAAGTGTATTTAACAAAATTTTTTCATTTTCCTTTTGCACATTTTTGTTGTGAATACTTTTTGTTTTGTTACTGAACTCTGAAACAAGAGAAAAAAGAAAAGAAAAGAAAAGAAAAGTCAAAACAATTTCACAAAATACATAACATTTTGCTACCATTTTAATGGTACTTAGTTGTGCTGGCAAATAGGCATTAGATTTATGGCTGAAGGCTGCACACAACAGAAAAGAAAGAAAGAATAAACGATAGAAACAAAGTGCTGTGAAAAGACACAATAGAACACAAAAGCAACTATAAACAAATTGTGTAAATTGTGCTGGTGCAGGCACAAGTGCAGCTTGGTGAGTGATGAAAAGTGAGTACAGCAGGCACGCTTGCGCGCACATGCCAATTTTAAAGACACATTAACATTACCTTTCACCACCATCGCCACCACCACCACTCCAACAGAACAGCATTGCACCACACCAACCAGCCACTCTAGTTAATTTAACCGTTCAGTAAGTACATACAACATTTTTTAAGTAATAGCTCAAGCTGAAAAATGTTCTGTGTTATGTATGTATTAATAACAGCACAGAAGAAATGCTGTCCAACAACATGGGGGAGGTGATGATTTTTCATCACCACGATGATGAAACACTACGACCAGAAAGTAGCGAGAAAAAAAAAAAAGAAAAGAAAAAGAAAAGAAAGCCAACTAAACAGAAACAGAAAATTTCACGCATTTAATTCATTCCTTATACCAACTTAGCACGCGCAACTAAATTCTTGTTGTTTAACAAAACACCATTTATAAATACAGTCAGCAGGCCCATCAACCAACCAACTAACTGTTTAGTTTACCCATTCATTGGATCAGCTTACCTTCTGCTTAAGGCGTTGGTAGATGTTGGTTGGTTATGTAGTTGAAAAAATTATTATAGAAACCATCCGAATGAAAGTTCATCCAAAAATAACCACTACTGTGCACTGCTGCTAATAAATGCTTTCATTTTCTAGCTAGCTAAACTGGTTATCTGGCCAACAGTTCAGTTATTAAAGAAGGGTGAAAGTGCCATTAGTACTATCCGTGCATTGTGTTTAAAAAAGGCATTTCATATAAATATGCTCCAAATTGACGTGAATTCGGTTATTTATGATTTATATTGAACAAAGACCGAACCGTAGTCAATGTACTGCGCTTTCAATCGCCATATTAACATTATTCCAAGTCATGATTTTAGTTGCTATCTGAAGCGTTGTAAGGAATCCAATATTTTATGTTTAAGTAAACTTTTCTTTAATTGGTTTTTTAAAGGAATCGAGTAGTGGAATATCCAGAAAGTTAAATAGAAACCAGAGAGTGATGATCTGTCAAAATTATTAAAAGTAATCATATGCTTAACAGGGTGTATCAAATATTCATATATGTATAAAGCATTTATAGGGCGTTATAGAAATGTTTTTTATATGTGTGTGTAAATGCATATAGAAGAAGAGTACGATACTATTTTTTTTTTTTTAATTTAGTTTAATTCGGTTTATTTGATATATTTTATTGATAACATTTTTATTTGAGTGTAAATGAATTTTTCTATATATGGTTGTGTTTGTGTTGTGATGGCGTTGGTGGTTTAAATTATAACTAAAACAATAATAGTAACAACACAACACAAATAACAATAATAACAACAACAACAACAACAATAACAGCAACCATGTTAGTATATATAGGTTGTTCTTTGAGAATCGGCGTGTACGTGTTGTACATGTGCAACAAAACTTAATCATTGTTTATGGTAATAATGGCTAATAATATGCAGTTTGTGGCCAAGCGAAGATTACTTTTAAAAGCCTACTTGGTAGCGGAACATGACTGCCTGCCTGCCTGCCTGCCTGCCTGCTCAACGCTTTGAGTTCTTTTGGTCTCTGCACACATACACATTCGGTGTGCCTTAGTGTGGTGTTCACCTGGCACAGTAAATGTTTAACAACTCTCAGCAGGCAAAGAGACAGACAGACAGACACGCAGTTTGAGCTGTATGGCTGCCTACCTGACTCTGCCATAAATACTACAATTGTAAAGCTATACAATTTCCTTTTGTGTGCTACAAGTACAATTATTGCTTTTACATGGCAGGTAGAACAAGAAGAAGAATAAAAAGAAGAAGAAGAAGAAGAAGAGAAGTACCGAAAAAAGATCCAAACCATAGCAAGCGGAGTAAATATTGTTTTTGTTTTTTGTTTTTTGTGTGTAGTTTAATAAAAACTCCATATAACATAAAAGTACAACAAAAAAAAAAAATTAAAGAAAAATCAGGTTGTAGGGATGTACGTAATTGGAAATATATATAATAAGAAAGTATCCACCTTCTGTTTTTGCCCAGTTTTACATGATTATTAAAAAAAATAATGTTTTTTTTTTTACAATTACATCAACAACAATAATATTTTGTTATAAACGAAGACGGACAAGAAACATCTTATTCACGTCTACAGTTTTTCTTTTCTTAATTTAATAAACGTATACGGTTTTTTTTTAATAACATTTGACATTTATTGACACACACACATACACACACACACACACACATACCGTGCTGTTACCTTTTTTGGTCATACAACATGTAAAATGTTGAATTTGAATGCTATTGAAGGTGATGATGGCGACGCTGATGCTGATGCTAATGATTGTAATATTGATAAGAATTAACAATAAACATATATACAACAACAACAACAATAATAATAATAATAATAATAATAATAACAACACATACACGTATTCATGTAAATTTAATGCAAATCATTTTTAACTAACGATTGTCAACGTTCAACTAACTGAATATTTAACTCATAATAAGTGACAGTTGACAGATCAATAAATTATTTATTCAAGTGTATATGTACAATATAAGTAAGTGTTTATAGGGATATGAACAGAGTCTATAATTTTCAGAAGCTTGAAAAAAAAATAAAATAAAAACAATATTAAATTAATAAATTAAAAGTAAAATCAAATAAAAAAAATAAAATATAACTTTCAAAGTTATAAAGAATAAAAACTGTACAGATACACATACAAAAAACAAATTATGGTATTATACATAACAAGTAAGAAATTAGGACGATTATTATATATCCTTCAGCTTAATTAACAACTTGTGGGTGTGGCATGTACCTAATTATGCATTTTTATATGCTTTTCGTAATGACGTAAAAGTTGCATTATTCGCGAAATGAAGTTTTTTGGTAAATTGTGGGCGTATCTGTTATGCAACCATTATGGGTGTGGCTCTCAATCAATTTTATCCAATAACGATCTGAAACTAGAAATATTTTTATAAAATTTCAACATAATTTCTTAAAATTGAATATTGTGGGAGGGCCAACAACGGAACATATACAAAAAAGAATGGAATATACGTCTAGATTGACTAGGTTTGTGTTGCGGATCAAGAATATAAATGCTTTGTAGGGTTTCCGACGCCTCCTTCAAGTGGAATGACAAACTTAGGTAAAGGGTATACAAATACATACAAGATAGAAAAAAAAAAAAATTAAAAATTAAAAATTACTAGAAATGAATCTTTATTTAATATAAAAAAAAATTATTTAAATCTTTAAAGGTTGATGTCCAATTGAATCTTGAAAGTTTTCTTTTCAGTTGAATGATCTCTAATATGAATTGTGCCTGCCACACCTATTAATTTTTTAATCATTTTCCTTAGCTGGGTACATGATTAAAAAGGCAACCAAGTCTTAGCTTTAACTCTCCAGCTAATATGGAAAAATTTTCTTAATTTTTGTTAACATTTTCATACATTCTGCGTTTGCGCATATGTAGGTAACAAGAGATGTAATATATTTTCGACAAATGTGGAATTTGTGTCAAATTGTTGAAAATTGTTGGCACTTTTATATCTCACAATATACACACGTACATAATGTATGTAGACGAGTATATCAATTGAATGTTGTTATTTATCATTTAATGGCCACCTGAACATAATAAAAGCACACTCTCGGTGAACACGCTACAAGTGTGTGTATCATAAATTTTCAAAAATCTAATAAATGCTTCAAAAGCATTTAAGCATTCAAAAATTTCTGTTTATATACTTTTTATCAAAAAAAAAACAAAAATCGATAATAAACTAAAGCTCAAGCATAAGCTCCCGTGTGTCGTGATATTATAATTCACAACTATATGTATTTTGTTGATATAAAAAAAGAATAGAAAAAAATTATCACAAAATTAAAGAATTTTAGTGTTTTGATTTAAATTGTTAATGGGTCACACAACTGTTTGCTAATAACATGTTGTACAAACAAACAAACAAATAATAATGACCTTAACAAGTTGGTCAAGTATTCAGCACGATAACTGGTTTGTTTATTTATTTTTATTATTATTATTAAACTGCTGTGTAGCGGGTGTTTTGTTTTGTTTTGTTTTGTTTTGGGAGATTAATATAAAACAAGTGAGAACAATTATTGTTCTTTTAAAGCGAAATTTTCTTAAGCTACGCTTTAACGATTTTAAAATGAAAAAAAAAAAAAAAAAAAAATTAAAATCAAAACATATATTCTCAATTCATTTATATATTAATTATATTTTTAACACTATTTTTATATTATAATTTTTTAATGATAATTTGTAATTTATTTTTTATTTTTGTTTAGACTATTTTCATTATCAAATAATTTTTTTTAATTAAAAATATACTTTTTTTATTTCAATATTTTTACATGTTAATTATTTTAACAATAATTTTTAATTTTTTGTTATTTCTTTATATGTTTATAAATTAATTTTTTTATTGTTTCTTTATCAACTTATTTGTTTAATTATTGAACAACTTGAAAAACGAAACTTGAAAAATCAATCAGTCTTACTTTTAGGCCATCGCAGCGGAATGAAAACCATGGACATGGTGTTTTTTTTTTTTTTTTTTAATTTTGTCCTTTATTTAAACCCCAAGCAAACCTTTCGTATAAACAAGAACGGACCCGAAAAATCCTCTTATTTCAAATATAATAAAAATTCAACACAAACACCCGAGGCCACGGAATTTGTTTGCACTACAAATGTGCTTTGTATTGCATAGCAACCAAATATGTATTTAATTATAGACCTTATATCCGTTTGCCAATTAATTATGTTTGCATACATTGAAAACCTCTACGATATGTCTCAACTGGAAGTTTGCAGAGTTGAGTAAACGATAAAAAGGTCTGCTGGTGGTTGCTTAGTGTTGGAAGGATAGTCGTCTGAACAAGCTTTAATCTAACTGCACGCACCTACTTATCTCGGTTATGTAGTTCTGGTTACAAGTATAATATTATGAGAATTGTGGGGTAAGTCTGACAAGAACCACTTTCAAAACTTTAAGCGATTGGTTGGAATAAAAAAAGGCCTATAAAAAAACATTGGGAAAAAAAGTGAACAGAAATTCCAAACAAATATTTATAACAAATAACAACAACAGCAATTGTTAGAGTACTGTTTTGTTGTGCATTGTGATAAATTAAATCAAGTGTCGGTGTCGGTGGTGGTGGTGATGGTGGTGGCGGAAAGAGAAAAATTTATTGAAAATCTAACCAAACGACCTTAAGAAATATGCGCACATGTGCAACAGCATTCATTCTGGCAACCAGCAACTAGCAACAAATGTATTTACGATATACCATAAACTGATTGCCAACAACACAAAATATATACTTCGGAGTTGAACTCTCAACAGCACTCGATGCAATGCAGGAATCGTAAGCATATTATTTGACCACAGAATAAACGACTTGACGCTAACGTGTTATTGTAGTTAAATAATTTTTCCACAATTTTGCGCTTTTGTGTTTATTGCTACAATCACAACCACATATTCTATACGATACAATACCAAGCATTAGCGTAAGCGACGAAAAGGTTTTCCCGCAAATGTTGCATAAAACCGCACAATTTCGTATAAGTTGTAGCTCAAAATTTTATATCCGTATAACGTTGATTTGTTGTGTGTGTGTGTGTGTGTGTGTGTGTGTGTGTGTGTGTGTGTGTGTGTGTGTGTGTGTGTGTGTGTGCACTTCAACTTAACAAGAAATGGTTACGGCGACTGTAGTTTCTAGTATGGTGAACACATAACATTTGGAACATATTTCTTGAAAATTTATGTTTGAAAATAACTGCAATGTTACGATAAGCACAAGAGAGTGAGTGAGTGAGAGTGAGGGAAGAGGAGAACAAATCTAATCTTTAAAGTTTAAATATATTCAACTGATAACCTTTGCCTTCACTGGCCACTCATTCATATATTCACTCGTTGTGTCTAGGCGTTCATTTAATGATGTGCATGAAATGAAACTCATTTGCGCACCCACGCTAAGCTTCACGTTGGGTAATATGCTTATTAACATGAAACAAGAGATAAATGCTCGTCTTGTTTGTGTTTCGTTATCAGGCGCTTATCTCGTCGTGTCAACAGAGCAGCAGTAACTTATTTTTATATTATTTAAAATTTTATACTCTGCACCACACTTGCGATTTTTTTTTTTTGACAAAATTTAGTACAAATTAGTTGTTTACCATGACAATCAGACAGCGACAAATTTGGACCGTTTTTCTTTCTTTGTCACACCCATTTCTAGTATACTTATATTTGATACAATATAGACTAAATGGTTGACCGGTTTCTTGCATAATTGTGGAGTAATATGATATTTTTTATATAACACTGTACATTTGTCCGTACGTCCCTCGTTACAAAAGTACGCCTAGCGGCTAAAAAATTGATCCGATCGGCATAAAATTTTGTAATCATAATTCTATAATTATAATAATTACACAACTTATACATTTTTATTTGCCATAGTAATTTTGTATGTACGTCTGCCAATTAAAAAATACCTTTCTATAAGTGGAGTATAATATGTACTTTTTATAGAACTTAAACTGCATTAAACATTTGTTTCAGCTAGAGTAATTTTATCTGTATGTCCATCAATTGGAAAATAAGACTAGAAGGCAGTAGTATTAGTATTGATGCAAAAAGTCTAAAATTTGGTATAATCGTAAGATTAATAGGCAAATGACACGCCCATAATTGAAAAATTTCAAATTTATATAGAGACGTGATGAATCATGTAACAACAACTCTTGTATATTGAATTAATTTATTTTTAAATCTCACATAAAAGCGTTTAAGGCTTCAGTGTTGTTATTGTATGTAGATAATCTGTAAGAATTTGTATAAACTAAAAACATTTCCATCTCACTAACAATGCTTAACTATTTCTCTTCTTCTTTTTTTCAGGTCTTTATACGCTTAGTATGAAATTTTAAGGTAAGAGAAAAATTTTAAACAAATAACAACAACAACTACTACAATAATAATCAAATAATTTATAAAAGATTTTAACGAAATTTGTTTGAGTGTATATACAAACATATATGTATGTGCAGACCATATTTAGAGTATTTTGTAAGCTCCTCATAAATCATTGAATGTCAACCGTGTGCAACATTAAAAACTTTTCTTTGCAAACTCGTCAATTTTGATCAGGTATCAGATTTTTACCAGCATCAGCGGTAGCACCAACAATAGTAATGGTAGTAACAACATCAACATGACCATAAAATCAATCACACGCTTAACCAAAAACAAAACAATTCAGTTCAACCAACGCACGAATGATGAACCAACCAAATAAGTCCAGTTGTTGTTGTTGTTGTTATAGTTAATAATGATGATATTTTTTTTTTAACAACAACAATAAGAATACATTCTCTAAGAAGAAAAACAAAACAACAACAGAAATACACATGAAGTGACAAACTAAACAAACCTTAAGTTAAAAAAAAAACATACAGACTAGACCAATAACTTTTTTGCGATATTTTATTGTAAGCGTAGAAAAAATTTTTATGAGATTTATTACAATTGTTTGATTGTTTATTTATCTATGCGTGTGTGAGTGTGTGTGTGTTTTTTTTTTTATACTTCAATTGGTTGTGGTCGCAGTCATATTATTTATTGCATCATGTAACAAAAAAAAAAAATCGCTTAATATGTACATAAAAAGTGTACACCTTCGCTTTGGGTTCATAATTGAAAAGATGATTGACAAGGTCTTAAATAGTCTCCCTACATGTATACGAAATAAATGGTGAAAAAAGTTAGTTGAGATTCGCTTCATCATTCGTTTTGTGCGAAGAAAATATTACAAGTAAAAAAAATGAAATCTTAAGCTAAACTTTAAATACCCTACATATCTGTATACAAAATATGGGCGTGGCAAGCAACAGATAACCTCTGTTATTAGTACATGTGATAAGGATCAGCTTACACGGCAAAATATCTACAAAAAAAGTGTTTTTTTTTTTGTAAATTGTGGGCGTAAATGTTTTCCGATCACGCCTCTTATTAGTACATAGATAGATGAATTATTAATAAATACGTTGATTAAACTTTGTACCAGAAATAAATGTACATATGAGTGCGTACTTGACTCTGACTTTACTGCTTTTCGAGAAAATGTATATTTTTCAAAGTCTCAAGTCCATGTTGCGAAAGGAATAACAAACTTAGTTAAGCCCCCATTCTATGTGAAGGGTATAAAAGACTCTTTAAAATGTAACAAAGCAACTATGACTTCTCCTGTCACGAAGTTCACTTCACTTAGAACTGGACGTTCACTCCATCATTTTCATTAATTCAACAAAAAACAAAAAAAAAAAGAAAAATTCATTTGCATACAATTTCACAGACGGTTTATTATGTGACAGTTATATTTTTCCTTCATATATGGCCAAGGTATGTGACTTTTCTATATTTCGTGTTAGTATGAAGAAAAAGAGAAAGATAGAGAAAGAGACAGAGAGAGAGAGAGAGAGAGAGAGGGAGAATGCAGTGAGTGCACTATTTATTTAGTGTACAATTGAATGCAATGTACGCACGTTCAAAGTAATCAAATTGTAAATAAATCTTAAACAATTTTGGCAGTATTTTTACAAACACATGCACACACACTCACGTGTTTATACATATATGTATATAAAGACATACACCGTATAACATTACTGGTGACAAAACTGGCAATCTGTCTAAAATGTTCAAATAATTCAATGGCAGTTTTTACAATAACTGCCAGTCAGTCAGTCTGTCTATCGGTCTATCGGTCTGTCCTGTGTGTCTATTGCATTTAGGTGATTTCATTTTGGTTTGCTTCGTTTATTTTGTACTGTTTATACAATATAGAGAAAAAACATCACCTGACTTGATGCTGAATATGTCTAGAAATGTCAATGGAATATAAATAAAAATAATAATAAAAAAAAAAAAACAAAGTGGGGAAAAGAGAAAAAACTTAATTCCTTAGCGGCCACATATTTATTGTATGTTAGTGTTGTACGTTTGATACGGTAGAAGGTCGTAACTCATTGCTACTGTCTGATGCTTACTGCTAAACCTATTGTTACTGTTATTGTTTATTTTTATGTATCTAGTTTTTTGTGTTTTTCAGTCAGTCAGTCAGTCAGTCAGTCAGTATCTCTCTCTCTCTCTTCACTAAACTAAATTTTTTACCATTTATAGTCGTTATAGCAAAACTCCTGCGCCTCCCATGCATTCTGAAATAGTTTCATAAGTATCTAAATAACGTACACGCATGCTAGCACTTGCCTACTCACATACTGTACATTCAGTGCATGTTTACATACACACATATTCTAGATGCCAGTGCAACTTTGACTCGGCTGCTTGCTCCGAGCGTTTTATTGACTCTACACAAAAGATTTAAGCAACAAACTGGATTGCACTTGACTTATTTACACATACCTATGAACTTGCATTGTTACATGCATTGTACATAGGCTATGGTCAAGTGTGTATGTGTGAGTGTGTTTAAAGTGCGTACATATAACACTTGCACACACACTCGCACAATCACACTCAACTTTTTTTTTTTTTTTATATAAATACAAAGTATGACGAGTACAAAAAAGGCATCACAACCTTGCACAAAACATTCTATAAAACGAATCAAGTGAACATTTTCAAAAGTATTGGGCAATTATGGCAAAACAAGCACTCTATGCTATATTGTCTGTATAAGATTTTTACAAACGAAAATGTTTTTTTATTAAATTATCCACCACTTATAGATTAAAAAGTGAAGAGACTGAAAAAACTGTATTATTGAAGGACATTTAATGATAACTGTTGTCTACAAAATAAAAATTAATCCTTTCTACTCGTAAAGCAATCATATTTACACTGTATAGCACAAGTGTTGTAGGAAATGATACAAAAAAACAAAAATCATCGATTTGACTTGGTAAGACAAGCATATATGATCGATCTTGACGTTACTGTTTTCTTCATTGTTATGTGTTGCTTACACATAATACATACAAACGTATGTTTGTTATGGGTATGTGGCTACTTGATGTATGAAAAAAACAAAGAAAAATGTAAAATTTAATTTAAAGAAAATCTTTACATCTATATAGAAATGGAGGGCGTGGCAAGTACATGATAGTACACGTAAGGAGTGTAGGTACTGTGTAACAATTTGAGGTTAGAATATAAACAAAAACGGTGCTTTGCTGATTGTGGGCGTGTCTGTTATTAGATTTCGCCCATTGATCGTTGGCAGCTCTAATTTATACATGAATAGGATGGCATATAACGGCGGCACAGGCTTATATATAACATTTTACTTTTTAATCGTACTGCACCTAATACTCTGTGCATATAATTGTTACTCCTAAACGGCAAAATTCACATGTACAATACTTTCAATCATGACGATTCATTCAGAATCAAAAACTGAATCGATTTAACCATATCCGTCTGTCTGTCCAGGTAATTTGTGCATAAACTACAGGGTGCATTTTTGGAGATATTTCCATGAAATATGGTACAAGATCATATATTCATGCAGAGAAGAACCCTTTTGAAAATGGAGTGAATTGAACCATTTTTAGAACCCCTCCCCATATAACGATCTATTATAATGGCAGCCTTTACATGGAAATAAAACGTAATTATTTATATTTTTTTTAAACAAAATTTAGTAAATAATACCTTATGAGCTTAATAATACTCTGTGCAAAAACTTGGATTCGAGCGGATCATGAAGAGTCTTGTATGGCAATGCCTCACGTTTACTGATTGTAGCATGATTTGTGAACCGAAGTGGTGGTGTAGTTGTGTTAAATGGTCGGGCTGTACCATCGACTTGTACCATTTTCACTTTTATTTATTTATTGAAAATATTTACATCAGGAACGGTTTTCCAAGACTTTGCTTAACATGTAATCGTTCAAATTCCCACAAGTAAGTGCTTACGTCTTATAAACACCTGTGCAACACATTCGTTGTTGTTGTTGTTTTTTTTTTATGTTTTTTTTTATATATATATCCAATTACAATATTTTCAGTTATGGTAAAAATATTGATTAAGTTATTTCTAATTTGTAACAAATATTCATATAACGGCATAAACACACCTTACGCGCATATGTAATATATTGGTAATAAAAGTAATTGAACAATGCGTGTGTGTCTGTGAACACGTTTAATAACATTGTTATTAAACATTTTTCTCTCCTAGGCGGTCTCACTTATTAAAATTCATTATATGGATATACAACCACACATAGGCAGCCGCTTGTTATTGTTATCAATTGAATTAAATTTAATTATTATATTTAGAGCAGTTTATATATATTTAGGAAATTAAAATAAATCAAATTTATTGTTAATAAATGTTAAATATGTGATTGTATTTATCGCAAACCGAGTACAATTTAACAAAATTAATTCTTTCTTAGATGTCATCAGCAATCAGCAATATATTGTAATATGGAGTACTGTACTGGGGATGTATGCGGTTAACCACATCCTTTCTTTCTTTCTTTCTTCTTCTTCTTATTCTTCTTTCTTTTGTTTTGTTTGTGATTGTTTGTCATTGTTGTGAAGTGTGGGAATTTTGTTGGTTGCAAGAAGCAACGCTTGCTAGTAAGGAAACCGCAAAAATATTTAAAAATTTTATTTCATGTTACAACAATAACAACAATATTGACACTTTTTCCTCCAGACATGATTTCATAATTGTTTTTCCAAATAAAATGGGAAAAAAATAATAAAAATAAATAACAACACCAACAACTTAAATATGAAACGGGCAAAATGTACGGTTACATAAAATAATGGCTGGATCCACCACGATATTAGAAAAGACATAAATAGGATGCTATGTGGTTTATATTCTGTGGATTCTGTGGGTGTGGCAGGTATGTGATTACGCCCTATTTTGGTATCAACTGAAAGTTGCATTCTAAGGCAATAAGATATTAAGGACGTGCTTACCTGATTCCGTCATTTTTTCTTCTATTAAAGAATAGTGTAAATATAAACTATGTTCTTGTGGATTATGGGCGTGGCTTTAATTTCTTTTTTAATTTGATAAATTGAAAAAATTGTTTGCTTAAAATCTCAAAAGTTACTATTCTAAGGGGAAGGACAGACGGACATGGTTAAATCGATTCATAATTGGATGATGATGCAAGTATTATGTAATTTGTAAAGTATCCTCCTCATCCTTACAAAATCTTTTATACCTTTGCCTGGCTGTTGTATATATTATAACAAACTTTGCATACCCACCCCTGTGTTAGTATGTGAAAGGTATAAAAAACCGCAACAGTTGCTTACAATAGAACATAAAGACAGCAGCTGTGTACAATGTTTTCTATTAAATTGTTTTTAGCGTTAGTGACAATGGCAGAGCAAGATGGTGAAAAAGTGAAAAGGAGGTGGAAAAACACCTCATAAACAAATGTTGAGAGCAAAACGCCTTGAATGTCATCATCATCGTTTGCGCTTACATTTTGTTAAACCGCTAGATATTAATCATTAGTTGGAAGAAAAAATAAATAAAAAAAAAATTCATTTAAAATATAAATTTTGAAATCAAGAAGAAGATAAATGAAATTACAAAAAAAAAAAAAAAAAAAAACTGTTGGCAAAAAATTTGAAAAACAAAAAAAAAAATAAAAAATAAATAAATAAAAACAGGCTCCTACAACAATTTTTCGACACATGCACACCAATCATATATTCAGCCAAAGAGTACGTACATACAAATTGGCCTCATTTGCCTGCAAATATAAACAATAACAACAATGTTTAACAACATACTTGTACGCTGCTGCATATATGCGGCGGTGTCAGTTTGTGTTGTACAAAAATATTCAGAAATAACATTTATATCAAGATAACGATCACCAACAACAACCAGTGGCCACCGACGCCGCCACCGTCACAATTTTGTACATATTCTTTTTTTTTTTTGTTCTTTTTTTTGGTTTGTTTTGTTTTGCTGTTGAAGGTATGTATGCACCTCTTCATACAAATATAATCAAGCGTAGCCAGCCAGCCACCTCGAGCAGGCATACATGCAATTTTGCAGTCAGTCAGGCAGCGTGCTTAATATTCTTACACAATATTTCGTTATTTCTTGTACACGTATATACACACATTTATATATATTTTCGTTAATTTCTCCTTTTAGCAATAATATCATGAAGAAATCTTTCACTTGATTGCCAAAAACAAAATCTGCCAAACATTTATCTAAAACATTTCATCTAAATTGCTTACAACTATATGCACGCACATGCACGATGATGTTAATTTTTTTTTTATTTTTTTTATTTAAAGTGTAGGCAGCCAGACTGGGGCACCTTTCTGAATGGTTTTGCATTGTAAGCATTGGTAAAATTAAGGGCTTTATACCGTTACCATTTCACCTGTTCTCCGTTTATAAATTGAAGCAGTTTTTTTGTTTTCTTTTTTATTGTTGTAAATATATACATTTTTGTATACACTGTCTTTGGTTGGAAGGTATAAAGACTGTGTTGAATAGTTTGTTACGTAAAGGAAGCAATTTCCCTAGTTATGTCTGTACGTCCGTCCATAAGTCCGCTTAAGTTAGTTGGGCATTCTTTTAGCAAAATTGTAAAAAATTTGGTAATAGAAGGACTTGCCCATACTGTAATTGATGAAATGCATATATTTGGTTTTTTTTTTTTTTAGGGTTTACCACTGTATAGAGCACAGTGAATCGTTGGCCTAACTAAAGTCTTTTCGTTGTTTTTATTTTTATAAAATTGCAGCCTTTCTCTCCCGTTTCGTGTTATCTTACTTTGTTTAATCTATAAAAGAAATTATTATTATTTATATAATTTGTTTTTTCTTATATTTTTTTTTTTTTTTTTTTTTTTAGAGGAGGTGGTGGTGGTAAGTGCTCACCTTTATTGTTATAATATGTTATTGTTGCATATAAATTTTATAAAGTTGTTTAAAGCTGAAATTGTATAGGGTGGTGATAGAGGATAAGAAAGCTAAAGATTCCTTTAAAGATAATTATTTAAAAAAGAACTGGTTTGGACTTGTGGGTTGAAATTATAAAAAAAAAAAAAAATTTTCATTAAAAACAATAAAAATAAATTTAAAGTAAAATTTCTCTCAAAAATGAATGGAATTGAAATTGATCTCTAATAAGTAGGGATCGATTGTAATAATCAGTGAATGTAGGAATTATAAAAAATTCATTTTCAAATATCTTTATATCCACCTTCCACCACGTTTGTTTTTCATTGTCGCAGTTCATTCCTTTAATAGAATTTCATGTCTTTTTCATATTTCATATTTTTTCAAATTTAACCAAAGACACCTGTTTCGATTTGTTTCATGAAATATGTTGCAACACCACACCTATCAATTTAAGAATGAAATTAAACAACTAAATAAATAAATTCTTTAGCGCTTCTTTACAGATTGTTTCAATCTATAAACTGGTAAAATTTCTTGTGTGTGTCCGTCTCTGTGTATGTGTACGTGTACACAAGGAACGTGAAAAAATTTATTATTCTTAAAACTGCAGCAGCAGCAGCAGCAGCAGCAGCAGTTAAAGTTGCAGCTAGAAATGAAATCAAAATTAAAATGGAATGCAAATGCGAAACGACTGCCGGTCAGAAGTGTTAATAATAATAATAATAATAATAACAACAACAACAACATTGTAAAGCTAATCAAAGAATGACAGCAATAGCAAGATTACGAAAAGGTGTTGGACGCTGAGGCGCCCTTCAAAGTGTTGCCACTGATCCTGTTTAGTTTTATTTCAATTTGTTATCATTCTGGTGATCACAGAATTGCGATTGGTCATCCCAGTCGTCATTATATGCATCATTCCTGAGTTACATTTTATGATTTGTTTGAGTAATAAATGCTTAAAGGTGTGCAAGCATACAAATGACTGCAAATAAAATTGCGTTAATCGTAACGTGGCAGTATTTCATTTTATATTTTAAGGTATTAAGTGCACACAATTACGTGTAAAGTTTATATGAAAATATTTAAAATAACATTGTTGTGGTTGTTGTTGTTGTTGTTGCATTATATAGTATGAAATCCCCTTCGCTAAGAATTAATTGTTTTTTTGTTTCTGCTGTTTTTTTTCTTTATTTTTACAATTGTTAACCATTATTATCAGGTGGCAGCAGATGACGACAGGATCATTTTTAAATGGTAACAGTCACAACACCAACAAACACAAACTAATTTTTCTCTTTTTTTTATACCATTGAAGGTATATTAAGTTTGTCATTTCATATGTAACTAACAGAAAAAGGCCACAGAGCAATAAAATGTTTGATTAAGTGTGATGTCAATATGTCCTTGGGCAGGTGTGTATGTTTTTGCAAAATTTATGTATTCAGTTGAAATTTGCTTCGTTTTTGTAAATAGTTTCTTATATAAATGAAGCAAAATGTAATGACAACCATGTCCACAATTGATAAAAATCCACACAAATAATTTATACAACATTGAAATTTTGTACCCTGAAGTATGTATCTATCGGTATTAGTACAGTCAAATAACAGGCGCGCCTACAATTTACACAAATATTACATTTTTGACGAATTTGAACTGTTGGGTAAACTAGGAAAAATACTTTAATAGTATTTAAAAAAAAGGTGTTTTGTATAACTGCCACGCCCACTTTTTTGTTATATATATAAATGTGAAGTGTGTTTAAGATTTGAACTGAATCAAATGTAGCTCATGTTTTACTTGTTGTTATTGTTGTTGCTGTTGTTTGATAATATTAATTTATAAGTGAATGAGACCGATTCAGCTTCAGCTGTTGCTGTTACTGCTGTATATTGTATTATGTTGTTGTTATTGTTTGTTTGTAGAAAATGTGCTGCATTCAAGAAAATTGTTATATTTTCTGGTTTAAATTGACTTTGATCACGCAATGCCCCGCATAACAACAACAATTGCTACTGAATTCTACAATTTTTCTTCTTCTGCTTCTTCTTCTACTTCTATTTCTATAATAGCAACAACAATATTTTCTGCATCAAGGTTTATTTCTACCAAAGTTACATTTACAATCAACAGTAGCGTATAACACAAAGCTACAGGGTAGGGTGAGTTTGTTGAAGTGTATTAAGTAGCAGATTAAACGAACCATTTAATATAATTAAATAAGCAGTTGTTCTGCGTTTAGGTGATATTGGAATTATGTCAATTTTAATATGCGGTACTGCTTAATAAAATTCCTAATCAAACATTCTGATTGATTCAGAATCAATTTTTTAATCCATTTATTTCAAATAAAAACTAAATATGTTTAAACTAAACTTCACCTTAATTTCCCAACTATGAGAATTTCAGCAATAAAATTGACTCAGATTTTGTGGCTGATCAAAAATATAGGAATCTGAAAAGTTTCCTTCTGCAACTTATATACGAAATGATAAACTTTATAAAACTTTATCAGCTAAATTGAAGGAGCCTCCACACCCATAAAGGATAAAACATTGAAATTATTGTTAAAATTAAATATTGTTGTCAATAATTGTTGCTTCCAAGCAATTGACCAGCCATTAATAGCTATAAGAAACGCTCCTGTTGTCGCTTTTAAATTACCCGCATTTGCAAACGGAAGTTTAACGTTACTCTACATATACCCAAAAAACAAAAGAAAAAAAGAAAAAATACGTATAACACCAACAACAACGCAAGAGCAAGAAAACCAACCTCCACTCCTGTTGCTGTTGTGTAATAATCACTAAATACAGATATAAGCTTACGTACAACACCATCCATAACAACCACCTCTACTAACCAGACATCACTGCGCGCACACATATATTTATTACTGACATTACCACACTTAACATGACTTGACCAAGTTATGATCATCGAGTAATTTTTCTGTTTTTTTTTTTTTGTGTGTTATGCCTTGTTGATAGTATTGTTGTTGTTAGTTTGATTCCTAGAGCGCAGCATTTATGTCTTGTTAAACAGAAATAATTACTTTCGCATATCTTTTCTGTTTTTATTTTTTATTTTTTGGGAGGAATATTGAGACTATTGTGTAGGTAGAGAGATAAACAACGGCAGGTAGCCTTTTAGACAGCATAGATTATTTTTTGCCATAAAAATATTAAAATTAACTTAAATTCAAAGAGGACAACATAACGTTCTTTAAACGGTTTTAGACCCCATAGGAATCATTCATATGAAATTTTATATTTGTACAAAATTTTAATAATATTAGCTTTTAAATGATGTAAAAGTTTTTCTTCTGGGTTCATTGTTTGCAACGATACAACAGTTCAAACTTTATATTGTAGTGAAAAATTGTACCTTGCGCTCTTTTAAATTATGGAAAAAATCCACAATTCTTGAAATTTTCCAAAGAAACATTAATTTAATTTATTCTAAAGTTGATTTGTGACAAGATTGAGTCCAATTGAAAGATTTTTACTATTGGGTGATTTTTTTAACAAAAAATAAAAATGGTAAATTTTTTGAAATATTTTCTTAAAAAAAATTTTATACGAAATTGTTATTTGATAAAAAATGTTCAAAGGAATAGATTGGTGCAAGTTTAAGCTTGATCGGACCACTGTAGCAGTTTTGGTGATGATTTGGAACTGCCACAGAAAGATTCTTAAAAATAAACAAAACTTCAATAATCATAAAAAACGAAAACTTGTTAATTTTGTGATCAGAAATTTGTTAAGCTAAAATATTCTAACTTGAAAATATAATTGATATAATTAATGCTAAGCTAAATTTAGTTTTTTCTTATTTGTTAAATTTTCAACTTATATCCGTAAGTCCGCTGTTGTTTTATTCTTTAAATTCTTATGAGTAATAAACACTAATAATGCATTCATACATATTATGTACTTAAATATATACAATTAATTGCATAATTATTAATAATAAAAGTCCAAATAACTGAAACAGCAACTGAGCAAATACAATGGGTGCCATTTTGTAAAGTACGGTACAATAAGTTTGTCAGCATTTATGTTAAATGCTATCAAAAATATGTACGGACACATAAATTATATAATAAAATATAAAAAAAAAAATCATAATTGGACTTGTCGGATATTTCTCATACATTAACCCAATCACGCGATGATAATTTTACTATAAAATATTTCTTCTCAGACTCTCCCTCTCTCCCTCACTTTGTTTTCATTTCTCCTCATAAAAAAAAAAAGAAGAAAACTCTTGACTTTTCCACTACAATACTTGCTGTACTGCCAAGCGCTTTTAACATAATTACCAGCAATTTACAGCTCATGATAGTCAGTCTAATAAATGAACCAACAAAAACTTGCAAAAAAAAAAAAACACTGAATTATATATTTAACACTCTAACTGTAACATAATTATCATAAATAATATTCGTTTCGTTTTTGTTTTTTTCCTTTTTTCAAACGTAGTTTGAGAGACTGCAAAAAAAAAAGAAAAGTTTTATCCTTTTAACACTTGTTTTATAGGTTGTTGACTGTAGGTGTATGGTGTCCATTTGGAAAGTGAGGATTGCAAAAAGTGTGAGAAAGAACTGAAAAAATTTTGAAACAATATTTTATTCCTGTTGCTTACATTCACTTCTACTTAGTGCAGAAAGGAAAAAAGAGTTTTATGATTTTCATTGTCGAGTGAAAATAAATTTATTTTGTTAATAAAGTTTTAAAAGTTAATTAAAACTTAAAAGTAAAGTTTAATAATATATGGTAAATATTAAAACATTAGTTTTTATGATTTGACCAAAAAAAAAAAAACACTTTATATGACGAATCATATAATTTTACCAAATACTTCAATCTCGCTTTCAACAAATCTAGAGATTGCTACTAATTGAGTTTTCAAAGAATTGTGGGAATGCCGTCCAAGTGTATCAACGTTATCAAAATTTGTGTGCCTAGACATGTCCGTCCGTGTGCCCGTGTGTCTGCTGATGGAACTGTTACATTCGTTAAACTTGAGATATCGAGTTAAACATGCACTTTTAGTTTCTGGATGCAGAACTCTATTTAAATTGGGCAAATTGGTCAAAACCACGCCCCCAAATGATAAAAAATCCATTTATTTTTACCCAAAACTTTTGCTATAAACTTGAAAATTTGTATAAATCTTTATAATCACCTCATACATCGTTGTGCCAAAAATGGGCATGATCTGTCACGCCCTTTTTTTATATATGTACGTAGAGAGAGTATTTAAGATTCGGTCCTAAGTCACATTTAGTTTCTTTTCATGTTTTTTTTTTATCTCTTAAAAATTGTTAAATTTTACGAGCTAAGCTTACTTGTTTCAATTATTCAATCATAAAACTATGACATTAAGTATATGGTTACATATTAATACACAAAACAAACACAAACAGATGTTAAACACACAATTTTAATGCAGTAGTTTTACCCCTTGTACAAATGACTGCGTGCCAAAGTTATTACAAGGATCCTTTACTTACATTTTATGCTTTTATTACACTGACATATAAAACTTGCTCATAAATATACTAAAATATATTATTACAACAACAATTGTTTTAATAAAATTAACGTAGAGTTCTAACACAAAACTACAAAAATTACGCCGAATCACGGCCTCGCTCGTACACAACTATTAACTTTTATTTCTGTACATTTTTAGTTGACTCAGCTATTAATTTTAATTGGTGGATTTTGTTGCCGAATTCATTCTTTTTATAAAAATTAATTTTAAAATACACACTTGTATACAAACAAAATGTTCAGCTATACAACTCAATTATTAGTACCTTTAGTGCGGTGCAAGTATGTAATAAAGTCATCTCATGTTGCCTGAAACATTTAATTAAAGTCAATCGCTTGCTTTCGTTGCTATTACGTGGAAGGTCGCTTAAGTTAAAATATAGGTTTTGGACATAACAGTATGCGTGTACGTTAAAATTTATATTTATTTATTCCCCATAAAAGGGAAAGTATATCAAGTTGGCTATTTCATTTGCAAAGTGTTAGTTTGAACAAGTCCGTCCGTATGTCCGTCTTTATTAGAATTTTGCAATATATCGCTTCTATATTTTGTTCAAACATCTTTAGTTTGTTTTCATGAAATCCTATTTAAATTAAGCAAAATAAGTTGAGAGCCACGCCCTCTAGCGAAAAAATCGATTTACCAATCAAATCATTTAAGTAGAATATTAAAATTTGTATTTAATTAAATAATTAGCTTATACATCATTAAATAGGGCGGGGATACGCCCACAATTTACAAAAAAGTAAAAATATTTACATAAAAACCTATTTGTAAGTTTATGAAATATGTTCACGGCGACGGTTTATAGATACAGGGTGAGGGAAAAAGATGCAAACTCTTTAGTAAATTGATGGATTAAATGCAAAAGTTGTTAAAAGTTGAAGACCTTGATCTTCCTTCCTCTAACCTGATAACTTTTCTGTAAAATTTCTGCAAATTCAATAAAAAGCGAGAAGCAAGTGTATTTTGTGCCCCTCTCTCACCTAAGTTCGTAAGTTTTCATATGATTCTAACGGAACAATTATCAAACTCCTTCCCAAACAATAAAAATCACTTTTCAACATCACGTCAACACTTTCTTCTTCTTCTTCTTCTTCTCTTTCCCTTACTCATCACTTGACCTTTGTAGTTTGGCAAGTGAATGTTGAAGATAAAGCATAATATACAGTACTTTATTATAAACAACACTTAGTAAGTGAATCTGTCTAACATTACTTTAGTGATTCAGGGAGGCAGTGAAGCAAGTGTGTGTATAATGAGTAGGTACTTAAAATAGCGTGTGCTTTTAACTAAAAGAGAAATGAAATCAAGAAGAACTAATATTGCGATTTTTGCTGTTGTTGTTGTTGTTACTGTTGCTCGTATCGTGTGAGCTAGTATCATATTCATATATCATGTGGTATAAGCGCAATGCAGCAAAAGTTCACTCCTACTCTTTATCTCTATGTACATACATATAATTCCACTAGTACATATGTTTATGTACAGTATTATATGTACATATATGCATGTAGTACTAGTAGTCGTAATCCTTGATAATATATTTCTTGCCATTAATGACACTGCCTTTTATGCTGGTCGAGAATAAAGTATACAAAGATAAGTTATGGATAGAGAGATAAAAGTATGAACAAATAGTTTATGTAAAGATTATACTCTGGGAGGGTAATTGACTGTTGATTGTATTTAGGAAGAAATTTATAAAAACTCATAAAGATTTTTGTTACAAAATTTGTCTTAGATAATATTTCACCATCATAACAATATTGTCAAATATTTGTTAACCACAGAATGTGTTCTCACTTGGTTACATAGCATATGTATGCATAAGCATTAAGAAGAGTAGAATGAACCAAATAAGGCAACAACATACAAATATTTATTTAAGTAATGTCTGACTTTTAAAATCACATCTCTGTCCCTCTGCCTGCATGCTTATGTTACACTATGCTTGATTTAATCAGCTTAGCTGTCTTATGTAATATACTCGTGTGTAAATGCTTTTTAAACAAACAACACAAACCTTACGTCTAATGAGATGTGTAACAAGAAGCAAAGAAAACGCAATAAGGCATTAGGCCAGAAATAAAAAATGATCCATTTTTGTTCTATCAATACTAATAAATCAGATTTGATTTAAATAAAGCTTAAATTTATTTGGATTTTTATAAAGTAGATAAAAAGCGAAATTTTTATATGAAACGATTTTAACATTTTTGCCAAAAATTTTGGGAATTTTTTTAATTTGTACAAATGATCAAACGATGAAAAATGCAGGTAAAAGCTTGTTCAGGCCACTGTGACACCTTCTGAAGTATTATCTAACGCACAAAATATATATGTTCAATGGAAAAATTTTCACCTTATGCAGATATTTTACAATTCCATTATGATTCATAAAGCATACTTAGGTATCCACCCACTCCCCACCCACTTCTATACTTTTTAGTTTTTTAATAACCTTAGATTGCCGACTACTATCAAAAACCAACCAATGAAAGTTTATGGCACTTATTCAATGCACTGCAAAGCAAGAAATGGGAAAAAAGTTAAAAAAATGTACAAAAAAAATTCCACCAATAAACGTTGAGAGAGGGAGGGATAGATAGTGTAAGAGCAAGGCCAGACCACACACACACCATAAACATTAAAACCAACCTACACAGTAGCTGTGGCAGTAAAAAAGCTTCTTTCTGCATAAAATGAAATGACATTAAAACAAAAACAACAACAATAAGAAAACCTTACACACACACACATACACATACACCTTACCCGATTTTAAGTAAAGACAAAACATACTTCAAGGCGGTTTATATATTTCTTAATGTGTCAGCTTCATAAATAATAAAAAAAAATCATAACTTGTAATGGCGACAATGAGAGAGTGAGAGAGCGAGTACGATATACTGCCTATCAAGATAAATTGTTTGCCTTAGGAATTGAACTTTGTTCCACTTTTATTACTTTAGTAATTATTTTCAATTGATTAGTTTTAGTTAAGTTAAGTTAAGCAACATGTTTGGCGCCTCTCCTCATTCGTTTTCTTGTACCATACGGATAATATTCAATTTGTTTGCAAAGTATGCGTAAGCATGTAATTATTTTAAAAAAATAATAATGTTTGTAACCTTTTTGAACTGTTTTAACTAATTTAAGCAGATTTTTTTTGCCACCTCGCCTGCTTGCTTCATCATTTTTCTGCTAAACTGGCTGTTGTTGTTGTTGTTTCAGTTTTTTTTTTTTTTAAATTGAATTTGCAATTTTTAATTGTTTAACTAGAAAACTAGAAGGAGAGAGAAAAAAACCTGATTATATAGAAATTTTGTAACCACTGCAACTGAATGGTGCTGCACTGTATAACTGTGATTTCAATTGTGGTAATTATAGTGCGTTTTTTATTACATATTATCTATTATCTCCCTTTCTCTCGCTCTCTGCATCTGTAAACGTCTTGTCTGGTTATTGAATTATAATTTATTTGAACAGTCATTATATAGAAAACGCGCCATATTATGGTGATTTCTGTTTTTAACGGGTGTTAAAATCATTAAATTTTTAATTAACAATTTTGTATTTTGCTCTTTTTTTATTTGTTGTAGAAGTGTTTTTTTTTTTTTTTGTTTGTTTTGTTTTCATTTTTGTTTTATGTAATTTCATGTCGCCTCTAAAATGGAGATATTGAGTCAGACAAGATATTAAGTTAAAAAAAAAAAATGTTACAACAAAAATTTCCATTTGAAATTATACAAAATTATACGTTGCCACTGCATCACAAATACGATAAGTATTTCAATACACAAAAAAAAAAAAAAAAAAAAATGGTTACTTTAAAAGTTTTCTTTGAAAAAAAGAAAATGACTTACATCAGCATCGTAAAACTTTTACTATAAGAAAAGTCTTATTATCAAAAGCGTTGCCATTTATTTCACAGAGAACTGAATCTATCTATAAAATTCACTGCAGCATAACTAATCAGCACAAACATGTTTTCTTTTAGATAATTTAACGCAATTTCAAAATGAAATTGGTTCACATGTAAAACGAATAGATTGAAATGGAAATTTGAAAAAAATAAAACACATCGGAAGTATTCAAGCATTAATGCAAACAATCACTGCAGTATAGATAGTAACAAAAAAAAAAACATTTACTTAAAGTGTTCTTCTGAGAAAGGAGCCCAGTGACAACAGTACTGAAGCTAAATTAGTTTAGGGTTTAGTAAAGATGCGAAAAATTCCTTTCATTCAGAATTGAAAAATGTTCGTCTGATTTTAAGTAGGGTGTTCAAGTTGTAGCTAAAATAAAAAACATTCATTACAATCTCATTTTTTGAATGGTTAAAAATAAAATTACTATAGAAAATGTTCAAGTTGGCTGCAGCATGGCAAAACTTTAAAATGTAATGATTCATGTAATGATTTTGCGAAGGTTGCTAAGGTTGCTAAGTTTGGACTATTAAGACTATGAAAAATGAGAGGTAACTTCTACATATTTTTCAAATCTGACGATTAAAAATATTTTTCTTAATAAAAAATTGTGAAATATGAAAAAGGGATCTTAAGATATATGTAAAATTAAGAAATAATAAAAATAAAAAAGAAGGATTTGATGTGAGTTTTATGGACCGGCGACCTATGGCCGAGATTCTAATTTTAAACTATTTAACATAAAAGTTAATAAGTTAATATTGAGAGATTTTTTTTTGACACACTTTAGACATGTGTTTTGAATTTATACAAAAATTCATTCAATTTATATAATTTTTAAAATTATGTATTCTTCGTACATGTGTAAGGAATTTATAACAATAACTTCATTATTAATAGATTTTTGATGTTTGTTTTGCTTCTTTACAGCTTTTTTCAAATTCTGCTGGCAGCTATAATGATTCCACAATTGTAAGTTGCAACTGAACGAGCGAATTATTAATTACGTCGAGAAGACAAGAAATTTTCCATAAATTTTGACCTAATGACTATGGCAGAAGGTACCGACCCCATGGGGCATCATGCAACCACCCATCACCACCACCACCATCATCACAATCAACATCAGCAACATCACTATCACCAACAGCATGCACATCAATTGCCGCCGCCGCCCATAGCAGCACATCATTATGCCGCCGCTTATGGCCACATGCCTTATGGGTTGCCCCATAATTTACCCTTGGCTTTGAGTTTACAACAGCAAGCAGTTGCAGCAGCAGCTGTTGCAGCTGCTCAAAATCATGAACACAGTAATCATAGTAGTAGCAGCAGTAGCACAAATAGTAGTGAACGCATAAATGAGCTAAACAGTAATTATAGTAATAATAACAACAGCATCAACAACAATAATTCTCCTACACCATGGAAGCAACGCAAACGTAAACGGTTATCTGCTGTTTTAGATAAATTGCACAATAATAACAACAACAGTACCAACAGTTTAAATGCCAGTCATCTGAATATGGAAGTGGATGACGAGTCCACAGCCGCCATGGTTGTAGCAGGTGGTGACAGTGACAGTGCTGTAGAGATGAGTAGACTAATTAAAAAAGAAGCCAACAACAACAATGGCACTCATTGCAATGACAATGACCGTGAAAACAGTTTATCACCAACCAAAGTTCACGTCAACTTCAGTGCTGATGAGGCCGATTCGGCTGGCGATGACATGTCGATTGGTGGCGAAAGAGAAGACCATAGTCCCCGCTTAACGGAGTTAAGTCCCATGAACATACATGATGCAAAACTGGTTAAGAGTGAGGAGACCAATCCGTTGTCGGTTGATATTAAGACTGAGCCCCATTTGAGTAGCAGCAGTAGTAGTCCGTATGATCGTTACTTTCCTATACCGTCACCTTTATTTGGCTACTATTTGCATACAAAGTATTTGAATGAAGTGTTTCGTCGCCGCCAAGATCTCTATCCATCCCCCATGTCTCACACGCCTTCCTCCATAGCATCCTCTACACACACAGAAGAGATTTCTC
This sequence comes from Ornithomya fringillina, assembly GCA_963978525.1. Classification (NCBI taxonomy): domain Eukaryota; kingdom Metazoa; phylum Arthropoda; class Insecta; order Diptera; family Hippoboscidae; genus Ornithomya; species Ornithomya fringillina. The sequence continues at coordinate 8,550,626 of OZ021692.1, read as the reverse complement.
CCTCGTCTCAAGCAAGCAGTAATGAGCAGCATATCCAGCAACAGCAGCTACAACAGGAACAGCACCAAATGGAATCAAGAAATGAAATTAAAGAGGATCGTAAGGAGTTCAGTGAAAATGCGGAAGAAGCAGTTGCCGAAAAACCGGTAACGCCTCCAGTAGAGCGAAGAGAAAGGTCACCTCCTCCTTCACACAGTGACAATTCTAATGCAATGGGTGCTCTCCCTACAACCGACAAGAACAATGCTTCAGCAGATGCCAACAGTATGCCGCCACCACAAGATCGTCCTTTAGATTTGTCAGTGCGCAATGATGGCACTACACCCACCGGTGAAATGTTAGCGAAAAAATACAAACCTCCTTCTCCTTTTCCAGCCACCACAGTAATGCTGCCACCTAATAACCAACACAGAAATGCAGCTGCATCGCCAAGTGCGGCAGTATTCAGCAGCAACATATCCAGTGTAGCGACTACAGCAACATCATCAGCTCCGCAATCACCTTATGGTGGTGGTATGACGCATTCGGCAGCAGCAGCGGCGGCGGCTGCTCATGCTCATGCTCATGCTCATGCCCAGGCTCATGCAGCTGCCGCGGCCGCAGCGGCGGCGGCTATGATTAAGCTGGAAATGCCAATGCACTCGTTGCATTCACATGCCACCGCTACAACGGTAGGTGTACCCGTGATTAAGGGTGATGTGGCCTCACCCACAACCAAAGAGTCTGTAGCGTGGCGTTACAATCTCGATGTGTCGCCGGTGGTTGAGGAAATGCCGCCGGGTTCCGATGTAGCTTACGTATGCCCGGTCTGTGGACAAATGTTCTCTCTGCACGATCGCTTGGCCAAACATATGGCCTCGCGGCACAAGTCACGTAACCCGTCCAATGATGTAGCCAAAGCCTATTCATGCGAAGTGTGCAATCGTTCGTTCGCACGTTCCGACATGCTGACACGTCACATGCGACTGCATACTGGCGTCAAACCGTACACGTGCAAAGTATGCGGTCAAGTATTCTCGCGATCCGATCACTTGTCAACGCATCAACGCACTCACACGGGCGAGAAACCCTACAAATGTCCCCAGTGTCCGTATGCTGCCTGTAGACGTGATATGATTACACGGCACATGCGAACACATACCCGTTACGAAGCCCAACAGCAAAAAGCTCAAGCCGCTAATAATAATTCAGGAAGTGTAATGGGCGATATGCGCTCCTCATTACCTCTGCTAGCCGATATGAAAATGAATATACCGCTACTGCTGAAGGGGGACGACTATACGCGGACATCGCCTTTAAATAGCAGTATGCCCGATCCCTTGCCCATAGTGGTGAAAACGGAGAGTGCCTAGTTTTCGGTGCCACTCACTTGGTGGCCATATACGCTTAATACACGTTTCAAAGACAGTCTCCACTCTTGGTATACGAATAGATATTGAGATAAGAGAAATTGAACAAAAAAAAAAAAAAGATCAAAGTTGAGATTTCTTCAATTTTTTTTTTTTTTTTATAAAACAAGACCAAGCCCCGCCCTATCATATTATTATTATATCTTGCCACTTACTCACTCACCACTGCAACTGGAGTGAAAACCAGTTTCAGGAATAGTTTTCATTTTATTAATGAATTTATAGTTTAGTTTAGTGAACAATTGCGTTAAGTTGCGAAGTAATTATTAAACTTAAATGGCACAAATAGTAAAGACAGCAACCACATTATTTCACAAAAATCTCTCTAGCAAGACTGAGACCTTAGATGTAATTTTAATTAAACGCTGGAATAGTCGTTTCTCTCAACTCATTTCTTTCAATTTTTTCAGACTTAATTATTATTTAATACTTATGTTTATAATTCCTTTTTTTAAGTTTCACTATTTTTATTTTATTTTTTATTATACAATACGTAATAATAGTAAAAATAAATAAATATTTAACCATTTATGTAAAATTTTTCGAAATACATTGAAATAATATATATTTTTTTATAATCCTTTATATGAAGTATTAAAGAAAACGATTTAATTGAGATAATTAAAGCATTTGTTTAGCGTTTTAAGTTTACAATTTAGTGAATTTTTATTGATTTTTAGTAATATTTCCAACAATAATTTATTCCTTGAATTATTTTTTGTTTTAAGAAAAATGAATTTCCAAATATTTCTTTAGTTCATAATACAAATGTAGCGTAATCCATCCTAATGAAATAACTTAATAATTTATAACTTTATATAAAAAACTAAATTTATTTTTTTAGAAAAAAAAAAAAAAATTCAAAAGACACTTTCTTAAACCTTTGTTATTTATTGATTTGTTTAAATATTTTTTTTTAATTACACAATATTTTGTTGGCCATTAAATTATGAATTAACATGTGTCATTAAACATTCATTACATTCCTGTTTCAATTTAATTTTTTACTTTTCCCCGTCACATGAATAAAAAAAAAATCGTTTGGTTTTCCTCTTCTTGCGCCCATTTCGATTTAATTTTGTTAAGTTTATTTTTCTTTGCCTATTTAATTATTTATTATAACATTAATTTAGTTTTTTTAATAATAATTATTTATAATAAATGCGTTCTTATGTTTGTCACATTTATTTGAAATATTTTTTTTTTTTATTAAAGAAATTATTTTCAGAAAATAAAAATTTTGCAAATTTCTTGCCAAGAAAATCAAATAATAATTTTTTGTTTTATTGCTATCTTTTTATTAAGATTTTTAAAATATATTTTATATTTTTTTTCAAATTCGTTCCTCTTAAATATCCCACGAATTTACAAACAAATATTGGGCACATGATTGCACCCATTTTTAATACATCGCTGGATAATATAAACACGTTGTTGTTAGCTAAATATTTGTTGCAGACAAATAGATTTTTATAGTTTGTGGATTGTAGGTGTGGCTCTTGAGCCATTTTGTCCAATTTAAATAACGTTTTGTGTGTAAAATGGAAGTGATTTCAGCTCAATATCTCAAAATTTAGGACCGCGAGAGTGTCAACAATAAATAGACATAAATGGGCAAACTAGTACGCCTTGGATTTTGTTACTAATGAAGATTATATATACTTGGTCGGGTTTCTGAAGCCTCCTATTGGGTGTTGCATCCGCAATTATTATTTATTCATGTAAAATGCTTGAATGAAAGAAGAAAGAAATGAAATTTCACCAAGTCCTATTCTGTGTATATTTTTCTTTTCTTTTTAAACTTTTTCCTTGTTTTTAGTGAACCTATTCAAAAGAAGTAAGATTAAAAGGTTGAACAACGTTGAAAAGCTTTATGTTTTTAAATCAACTTACCGCATTACCTAATAACCTTTATAATCAAAAAGTAACAATTAAATATGTAATAACACGCTAAAAAAAGAGAGCTGCCCTCTTATCGCAAAGGTAAACTTTTATGAGCGCTACAAAGAACCACAAGAACGGAAACGGAAAGAATATTTAGTTCAGACTCTATACTGAGCTACTTTATAACGGAAAGTGTTACATTCACTTTTCCTTATACTGATTTGATTAAAAGCAAAGTCTGGATCGATTTAACTATAACTATATCCGTCCGTTCGTTCATTTTTTTTTTTTTCAAATTTCCACTTGAAACATGTTCACCTTAGTTTTTGATACTTATTCTCTGTTTCTTTATTATCTCTATCTTTCTATCTTTCATTCGTTATTAAAAAAAAATTATTTTAATATTTCGCAATTTACAATATTCCAAATTTAACGTTTATTTTTAGAGCCTTAATTTTTTTTTAATATTAGTTCTTTTTTTATAATAAATTTTCTATTTTTCAACTCTAACAAAACTTAAGATAAGCCGAGTATATCATTTACTCTACCATAGCGTGCTTACCATATAATAAATAATATGCAGAACATGTAATGAAGGTGAAATTCCCACGCTTTCAAAATTGAAAAAAGAAAAACAGCCCACAAAACTGAAAAGGATTTTTTTTGTACCGTTTCACGGCTGGCATGCAATATCGTTGTTGCTGGTCCCAAGGGACGCCTATAAATTCTTTTACAAAAAAAAAAAAACACAAATTAAGTCTAAAACGGAAGGAAGAGAAAACTTGTGTTGATGTGTACAAGTAGGGGGTGTATTACAAGTCACTTGGTGTACTGCTGCTGGTGCTGGTGCTGGTGCAATGCAGCAATCAACAGTGGTGTTGAACAATTTAACCCCATTGCGGTTAAAATGTTTGACCCTGTTTTCTATCTTGTTCGAAAAAAAACAAACTTTTCTACCTAAAATTAGTTGTAGTTGTAGTTGTAGTTGTTAGCAAAGGATTGTTGACTACACAGTTACATACCATTGCACACATAACTATACAACAATATTATCACTTTGGTCGTTTGTTTGTTTGTTTGTTTCATACTTTCTTTCTTTTGTAGTGTTGTTGTTATTATTATTGTTACCTTGTTTGGTTAATTAATACAATGGTAATTATTGCTATCGTTGTGTTGTTCTCGTGGTGTAAGCTAAAGAAAAATCCAAAAACAAATTTATGTATGCCTGCATTTGAACAAATGCTGCAGTTTATACAAACACACACATACACATACTATATATACCTTACATGTATATGGACAAGGTAAAGTTTCCATCAGTTTGTGACATATGAGTAGAGTTTCCTTCATGCTGTACTATTTTGTTGCGATAGTGTTTTTGTTTTTTTTATTGTTGTTGTTGTTGTTGTTAAGAACACGCCAATATAATTAACATGCCTTTAGTTTGAAATTTTTTTTTTTAATATATTCACTTATTCAAGACGATTTTCGTTTAAAGTGTTTGAGCTTTTTTTTTTTTTATGCATAAGAAGGCTTAATTTTATTGTCACCAGGGAGACATAATACATTCGCCTGATTATTAAATGCTACAACACTATAGTGGGAGTATTTTTTATTTCTTTTTCTGTAAACAACTATCGAAAGGGGTTTTCTGAGGACCCATCAAGTAAAATCATTCTAAAGAGTATTAACAATCCTGGCTGGCATTTTAATTGTAATATTATTGCTAAAAAGATACAACATATCGTGCCTACAGACTACTTATAAATTACTTAAACTGTTGCAGTAACTTTTATTAGGAGGTACATTTTTTTGAGCTTCCTTCAATTTAAAAATTGTTGTGACATTTAAGAAAACATTCCTTACAATAGATTTTTTTTTACATTTCTAAGGCCCAAAATCATTACTGAGCACTGTGTAGACATTTCAGAGTTAGCCCAATTTTAATTTTAATATAAAAAGTTAAAGAAATTCTCCAACTTTCGCTTTCTTAGCAAAGATTATAATTTTGAAAAATTGACAGAAAAATCAAAATATTTTGATGCTTAAATTAGGCACAATTAAACATCGTAAAAATATGAAATTAAGGCGCCCAGTGGTACGTAACGATCTTTTTGTAAGACGCCAAGTAAAGTTTTTCACTACAATACAAATTTTAAACCGTTGCAACAGTGCCAAAAATGAAACGTAGAAGAAAAACTTGTACATGATTTAAAAGCTAATATTCTCAAAATTTATGTAAATAAATAAATTGTAGTTTTATAATTCACATTGAATCGAATTGAGTCACTTTTCTCTAACATTGCTTCAAAACTGTTTTATTATGGTAGCTTGTGGTAGTTAAATCTGCAAAAAAAATTAAGATGAAAAGAAAAAAACCTGTTGCATCATTTTAAAGCTGACATTCTGAAAATTTATTCAAGTTAAAAATTTAGTTTTGTATGCTTTTTAGAAGAAGAAGAAAAACCCCATAACTAATATAAACTGTGGCCGTTTCTTTTTTCTTTCTTATTATCCCATAACGCAATCACTAAAAATATAACCAACATTGGCTACCTAAAATTCAATAAATCTTTCCTTCCGTTACCACTTTTACATGAAAAGAAGAAGAAGAACAGACAAATATTCTTCATTGTGTACTGTATACTGTGCAGATATTATATATACGCGAGAGTTAATATATGAAAATTGAATGAAGTGCTGGTAGGGTTGCTGAGGTTTAAAAAAAAGGGCAAGAAAATAAATGACATTTAGCCTAAATCGAATTCTGAATACTTTGCACATCTATATACAACAAATGGTTCATGGGACTCACCCCCCATAGCGCTTGTATTTTACTCCAAATGAGGTTTTTAAATTGTCAGCACATTTGTTATAATACCACGCCTATTTTTAGCATAACGATAGCTCATTATATGTGTTATTATTTTCATTTAACCAATTTTCGAAGCTGACGATCTGTGTTGATTGTGGGTGTGGCTTTGAACTGCTTTTTTCCAGTTTAAATAGTAATCTTCGTGCAGTAACTGATATTTACAACCGTTAGAATGATATAAATATTAATTCAAATGGGCGGACATAACTAAAGTGGTTCAGAAAGCCATACTAATGCATAATGTACTTATATCGTGGAGTCTCCGATGCTTCCCTTTGGATGTTTCAAACGAAATGACAAACTGAGTATGCCGCCCCTTTTATATGTAGGGTATACAAAACGAACATTAGGAAGCATAAATGACATAAATTGAACAGAAAAGAGCGCGAAGAGTGTATCCATATATGAAAATGCAGTTGGATGCCAATTCACACTCGGAAAAAGTGATAAACTTCAATACAACACATACACATGCACACATTCAATCACGCTGATTTAATACCAACAGAAAAAAGCCAGCAGAATAATATACACATATACAATCTGTACAAGTGTATGTGTAAAGATTTATGCCAAAAAAGGAAACTTTAAAAGGGATAAAAATTATTGCATGTAAACAAAACATGATGCATGATGATGCAGTAGAATACAGGGTGGGAGCTGAAAAAAATTTCATACATAAAGGGGACAATGCAGTCTAAGGATGAAATACAGTACAGTAAAATACACACAGACACACACAGTGCGCACAATGCATTCTCGTCTCTATGCCAAAAAAAATAAAAAAATAATAAAAAAAAATAAAAACAACAAAAACCACATATAGCATATGTGTGTATATGAGGCAGCTATTATATGGCGTTTGATGTTTACACACCAACATATGTTTATCTATAGATAAATGTATGTTATCTATGCACACTTGCATACAAAGTCATGTTTAGTTTACGGTTTTGAATTTCGAAATCCTCATGAAATTGACTAATTTCGCGGCTTAGAATATCAGACACACTCAGACATTTCAAACATATAGCTGATGCTAATATTGTTGTTGTTGTTGTATTGTTTGTTATAACAAGTGATTAATGAGGCTTTTTATATGTAACGCCACCATATTCAGTTTGTCTAGTAGTGATAAACTGTGTGCCACATAATTGTATGGGCTTACACCACAGAGCACCATTTTTTCCTATACGGTATGAAACACTTTATTGTTAGTGTTTTACATTGTTTTCGCTGATAAGTTTATTTGCATCACACATATCACAAACACACACACACATATATACATATATATATTATGTATGCATTGCTTACAAAAGCAAACCAAATGAATGAATGAACAAAACGAACGCATAAACGATCACACTTGATTTATTATTAGGATAACAAATTTAATAAAGTCATCATAGGTGTGGTGTAGGATAAGTGGAGTAGATATAATGAATGAATGGAACTCATAAACATAATAACTCACATAATAATTGTCACTCAATTTTAATAAAGTCTCCGCAGGAGATAAGTTTTTCATTATTCCGTTTGCAACACCCACCAGGATGCAGCAGAAATTTCACAAAACTATAATTTTAAACGATTTAATTGTATTATATCTTACACCTGAAGGATGGTAGGATATTAAGTTTGCTATTCCGTTTGTAATGCTTACAAGGAAGCGTCAAAGACTCTACAAAATGTAAATATTCTTGATCAGCATAGAAATCCGAGTCGATGTAGATATGTCCGTCTGTGCTTCCGTTGGCTCTCTCACAAAATTTCAGCAATATTTTAAATTAAATACATTTAAAGATACTGAGCTGAAGTTTTGTACATGCTTTCCTATTGTAAATATTAAAAAAAATAAGAACTAAAATGAAGCTACAAAGTCCTAAAGTTGGTATAGATGTTAACATGTAGCTGTTTCATCAATATACCAAAAAATGGGCAGAATCTTATAATGGAAAGAAAAGCATAAAAAACACGCCCACAATTAAAAAATAAAAATTTTAAACCTCAACGGTTGAATTCTGTACGAATTCTAAGCTTTATAAAAGCTGCCTAATTACAAATATGCCACGCCCATATTACACATATAATTGTGGAAGATGGCTCAGACTTGGCCCAGATGAGATATAATATATACCTTCTTATTAGTTTATGAAAATCATTGCAAGGTTGAGGTTATATTCTTGCCACCTGCAGCTCTAGATGCTGACAATTCTTCTAACATCCAAACAGCCTAAAACAGTACGAAAGTCATTTGAATTTTTTTCTAACCCACTAAAAAAAAAGGGTCAAGAATAATTTGTTAGAACGAAATGCAATTTGTTCTAAATCTTGTTAAGCGTGACGTAAAAATAAAGGCCCCCGTACACACTCGTCTTTTATGCTTCCTTTTCTGTTTTTTCTTTTTTATTTTTTATTTATGCATCTCTCTACACTGCGTGTTATAAGGTATTTTTTGTTTTTGTTTTTTTGTTTTTGCCACTACCTTAATATAAACTTTTTTGCGGCTGTATAATTTAACAGGGTTATAAAACTAGAAGAAAAATAACAAAGAAGAAGAAAAAGACGAAAAATTCCATATGAAAGTCACTTGAATGGTTGAATAAGTGAATAAGAGTGACTTGGGTGTATGTATGCATGTATGTGTGTGTGTGTGTGTGTGCATATGTTTATGAATATGTATGAGTAAAAGTCCAGGACAGGACAGGACATGGCACAATGACACTTAGATGGCTATCATTGTTAAAGTGGACAGCCGTACACAAGCAAAACAAAAAGTAGTTGAGTGGTAGTAGTAATCAACAATAACAACAACAACCGAAAGTACAGGTGATTTTATTGCATATTGTTTCTTGTTCCTCTTTTTTTTTTGGTTATTTTTGTTTTTGTCATTTTATGTATTGTTGTTGTTTTTGTTGTTAACCCGTCAAAACAGTGGTCAAATGGTTAAACACATCTATAGTAAGCTTCCATTCTCTTCATCACTGTTTCTTTTATTATTATTTTTGTACTTTTTTTCAACTTTTTTTATTTCTCTCCATTTTTGGTTATTGTTGAAGTTGTTTTAATATCTTGAGGTCGTAAACCATGTACTTTATTAGATGATCACAAGGCTGTGCAGAATAAGAAAAAATAATGACAACAACAGTAACATTTAGAAAGAGGAAGTTGTTGTTGATTAGGTTTATGGTAGAGCAAGACAGAGAGCTTATCTCCTATGACGTATGCGTGTTTTTTGTTTTAATTTGGAAAAGTTTAAACTAAACTAAAAATGAACATAAAATCACACTCAAAACGAATGGTCTGGAAAATTGGATATCAAAACCTCACACCGAACATAGGTGAAGATTGAATGTGTATTAGAAAAAAACTTGTTAAAGTAAAAAATAAATTCGATTTGGGGGTTAGAACAACCCTTAAACACTTTTTAAATAAATATTTTTTTTGCACAGCTTCCACACTTTTTTTTGTTCTTTTCTCAATATTTTCACCACTGCTTTGTTTCTTAATTATTTTAAGTAAATGTAAATTTATATGTCATGTATTGCTTTTGAAAATACCTTAAAATACAGTTGAGTAGATCTGACAATTCTTTTAGTATTGCAGTCATGTGTTCAAGACTGGCAAAGCGGCATTATTTAATAAAAATATTTGTACCATTTTTTTTTAAATATTATTTATATAAAAAGCATAAATTTCCGTCACACGGAGGTGCCTTAAAATGAGCGAAAAAAAAAAAACATTTTCATGTAGCTACAACAACAGATAAAATTTGAATTTACAAAAATCATTCTTTTTTCACATTTTTTATATGTAAATAATAAAATTATTAATCGTACTCTAAGAAACTTTTGTCAATTTTCAATCAAAATCAATCTTAATCAAGCAAGAAATCTAGAAAATTGTTAAAAAATAAAAAGAAAAAAATTTATGGAATTTACATTAAACTCTTCCTAAAATATGTTTATAATAAAATTTTTATAAATCTTGTCGAATAAAATAAAATTTTATAACATTATAACACTTGCTTTGAGCGCCTTTCTTTAAAAAATGTTTTTTTTCCTTTTAATAATATGTATGTATTGTATGTATATATATTAATAATCATATGCTTCCTAAAATTTTATTTTATAAGTAAAAAAAAAAATAATTAAAATAAAAAAAAAAACACCAACAACCAGTATTTTTATAAAGCTTTATTATACATAAAAAATAAAAAGTAATTTGTAAAAAAAAAGTTCTTTACACAATGCATGGAAATATTAAAACTTACTAAAAAAAAATACATAAAAATAAAAAAAAACCCAAAAACAATTTTATTCACTTATGAAAAAATGCCTTTTAGCTATAATAATTAAATAATAAAATACTTATACACACAATTATTATATAATTAAATTTTCAAACCAGAAAAGTGAATGGAAGACAACGAAAATACTGTAAAATAAGAAATATTGTGATATTATATAAACAAATGATTTACTTTTTACTTGAATTTATTAATTAATTCTTATTTCATTATAATGAAAAAAAAAAAAAATAAATAAATAAAAATTATGGAACTACCCCTCAAAACACTAAAGTTCTCATGAAGAATAAACTTTCTTTTCCCTCCCTGAACACGAGATAATGGCAGAACTTGTAACTAAGTAAAGCTTACAACACTTTCAAGATAATATCAAGTCCCTAACTTACTAGGAGTAATGTGCACATTCCTAATTCAGTATAACCTTTTAATTAGAACTAAATTTTGAAAAGTCTTCTCTTAATCGTTTTAATCGATCACAAGTGGTGCAGAGTTACCGTTAATGTCTATACAAAGTTACATATCATATCGGTCTGTCCTTTTGTTGTTTTTTAAAGACACTTTTTAAATGATGTGATGACATTTGATTCAAGACCTAAAGGGATTTCAAAGCCTAGTCTTTTTGAGAATTTTTCAAATTGAATTTTTTTTTTTAATATTTATACTCTCCACCAACTGTGGCAAAGTGTAACATGACATAAAGAAGTTTGTAACTCCTAAACCTTCTCTTTTCAGTTTCAAGTTCATTTTCTGAAACGATTTAACCAAGTCCGTCTGTATGTCCATATAAACTTGTGCGCAAGCTACTGGTCGGTCTCTTTGAGATATTTCGATGAAATTAGGTACAAGGACATATATTACATCGAAGAGAAATCCTATTGAAAATGGACCGAATTGAAGCTCCCCGTAAAAGGTCCTTTTTATAATGGAAGTATTTATATAGCACAAAAATCGCAACTCTTAATAATTTTTGCCGAAATTTGGAAAAGCATTAGCTTAATAATTGGCTGTAACAAATTCGGACCTGATGGGACTATTTCTAGATCCTCTTCCCTTATAATGATATTTTACGAAGATGCTTATATGGAAATACCTCGATTTTACTGACACAACTAAACTAATTGTAGCATAATTAGTGGAGCTAAGTGGTGTAGGGTATTCAATGGTTGGGCTTAATCGACCGTAATATTTTCACTTGTTTTATATTAAACTGAAAATAGTCTGTTTTAATTTTTTCGAATTCTGTATAATATATTGAATAGAAAAACATTTGTATCAAATTGTATAAAAAAAAAAAGTATAATTATTGAATAAAATTCTAAACTAACCAAAGCTAAGCATGCTTATACTTAACCTTGTTCAATTTATATGAATAATGAAACAACAGAAAACATTTAACGTAATATTATAAATTAAATACTATGCCTAGTAAAATAAACTCATCTCTCTTGACCGGCAACTTTACTCAGATCTTCCTAAAATATTACTCTGCCAAGTAATTGTTTTTCTTTTTTCCTTTCTAAAACTAATCTCAAAGCAAAACTAGTAATTAATTAATTAATGAATAAAAAGAATAAATAAAGAAAGTTTGTCTTGAAGAGACAATTTAATTATAAAAAAAAATTCAATGTTTTTTATTGAACGATTTCATAAATCCTAGTCAGGGTGGCTTTCTGGATGCGTCTAAAATCAGCTGCTAAGGTAATCACAAGCCTTACGTTTGCTCGAGATCATTGAAGCTTATGCTGGAGTAGAGTAGTGTATATTTTCTTTTTTGTATTGTAATCATTACAAACATACAAACAATCTCAATTATTGTGTATATCACTATAAATGCCTCTCTACTGCTGTCTTAGCAAGTGTAAAATCTGTTAAGAATGAACAAAACTCATCATTATTATTGGAATAAAAGACTTTTGCATTAACAACAATAAGAAAACGAAACGAGTAAAAAAGTTTAAGTTATGGCTTAGGCCATATACTAAATACCCTCCATCTCTATATAGAAACATTGGGAGTGGCATACATCTGATTGCATCCTCTGTAATCCTTATATCAATTATCAACTAAGATGACGAAGGCTGCGTTAAGTAAGTTTTTTTTTTTTTTTTTTTGTAAATTGTGGAAGTGTTTATTTTCCGACCATGCCCATTTTTGGTATATCGATGAATGTGATAATTATAAATATTTATACTCTACTTCAACTCAATAGATCAATGTTTGTGGAAGCATAACATTGTGGGCGTGGTTTTCAACCGGTTTTGAACACTATTTAATCCGCTTACAATAAAAAAAAAAGATCAAATCATAATTACTGCTCATTATCATTATTAATATAATTTTTCACCGCCACTCACCAACAACAGAAGGACACACAGAGGGACAAGTCTAAATCGACTCAAATATTGATGCTGATCAAAAATATATATGCGCTGTAGAGCTTCGACCTCCGCCTACTTGTGAGTGCTTCCAGCGGAACAATAAACTTAGTATACCGTCATCATTAAGGTGGATGATATAAAAACACCAACCCAGCAGCGGTACAAAGAAGGAACAAAAAAAAACAAAAATTAAAAATAAAAACAACAACAACAACAACAATAAAAAAATATTTAAGTATAACAATTTGAAGATCAGAAGCTGAAGCTGTTTTAACAGTAGCTCCGACTACTACACACAACACTCGGCATCTGTTGCAGACCAAGAAAAAGAAAATTGCTCCAATTGCCATTATTTAAAGTATGATGATTTCTCTCTTGGTTGAAGGCAATATAACGCACATAAAAAAACACCATCCACCCAACTCAACTCAACCATAGGCCCACATTATTTGTTAAGGTCGTTTGTATTTTTTTATTCGTTTTTTTATTCTTTTTTTTTTTATGTTGACCATTTCGGGTAAAGCTGTTGATGCATATACTACAACTCTTGCACTGTGAAAAGTTGTTGCCGCAGTAGCGAAGAATGAAACAAAAAAAACAAAAACATTCGTTTTATTACTTGAGATGGTCTTGACTTGAGTGCCAGTGCTCTTGATCTTTTATGTTCTAAAGAGTAAATTGCAGCGCACACGGTAAAAATAAAAACAACAACAACAAAAACAACAACAAACGGTATGTATAGATACAGATGATGGCAGTTGATTGTCTTGATATGAAAAGCAATTGTTGCATGTAATTTAAACTACACGTCGGTTATTGGTTTGTACACAAGCACACAAACACACATAAATAATATATATGTACGAATATAAACATATAAACGCTGACGCTCACGCACATGTATACAACACGCGCGGGCGTTATTATAGGGACAGTATAACCTGAGGTTACCCAACCAGCCAATCTGCGTGGCACTCACGTCCTTTAGCCATATGTTGTTATTGTTGTTATTGTTATTATTATTATTATATTTTTATTTTTTTTATTTTCATTTTCATTTTTACTAGCTAGTGCTTGGTTGGGCTCACTGCCATTGAATGACCAGAACTACCCGGACAATAACTGTCGGACTTGACTACTGACATACAGACAAACAGACAGACAGCCAGACAGACAGACTGAATGAATGAATGGATGGGTGAGTGAGTGAACGATCTTTGCTAGTGAGTGATTGACTGACTGTTGGGATGCAAGTCATTTACTGCACGTTAATGATGATTGCAGCTAAATTATGAGGCAGCATAAAACAGCTACCAGTTGTCGACTACATTCATATTGAATGCTCTTCCGAAAGCATCAACAAAAACAATTTCTATAAAATTAAAAAAAAAAAAAGTAAATAAAATTTTACAATAATAATAAGGGGAAGTGCCCTTAAAGAAATATTGAAACAGAAAGTTTTTTAATAATTTGTAAAGTTTGGAAAATATTTGAATTAAATTGGGTGACCTTTCAAGGATAAGAATAAATCATTATTACATAAAGATTGCGTGCCATTGGTGTTTTAATTTAGTAGGTGCCTTATTCGAGGTATTTAGCGAATTAGAAAAAGTTATCTTAGATCATTAAAGTGTTAAAGGGTTTCCTTGGAGAAATAAGAAATAAACTTTTAGAATCTGTATATATGTGGGTAAGAATGTTAAGTAAACCATTCCTCTACCTATTATTAGAAGGGAAGTGTACAGTCTCCACCTGGCAATTATTAGAATAAAACTTTACAGACCTCACTAAGCATCGCAAGCATCGATTCAGATGGAAATTCTCTTTAATTCAATATGTAAATTTTTGCGAGTCTACCATGAAAATTTCAATAACAACTGGACGGATGGACAAATCTACACCATTACTGTTTAAAATGGAAAATTCAATTACATAGTAATAATAAAAAGGTTTCATATAATTATTAACTAAGTTATGAACCTTTCAAAAATAAAATATTTCAAAGTGGAGATCATTCTTCTGCATCGAAAAGTGTACCAGCTACCAACACCATGACCATGTAACCCCGCATAAGTATCCTTTGAACAGGCTCCAAAAGAAAAAAAAAAAAAGAAGATATACCCAAAGAAGAAGTGAAAGAGAAAATAAAGAAGAAACTCATGTAAATAATTGCCCTTCTCAAGAAATTACACAAACAACAACATCAACAACTATATACTGGCCAA
Organism: Ornithomya fringillina; assembly: GCA_963978525.1. Lineage (NCBI taxonomy): Eukaryota > Metazoa > Arthropoda > Insecta > Diptera > Hippoboscidae > Ornithomya > Ornithomya fringillina. Next base: position 8,535,543 of record OZ021692.1, on the reverse strand, counting down.
GTCACTATACCACGCCTGCACATTTTGTGTAGGACTCGGAGATTGCGTATTTAAATAGTTTTTTTTGTTAAGCAATAATAACAACAACAAAGCTTTAAATGTAGCCTTAAGCTATGAAAAAATGCGCAAAAAAAACAACAACATTGACGTGTAGGTTTTACTCAGTGTAACACAAAGATGAGCAGCAACTCAACTTTGTAACTTAACTCATCACACAGATGGGGAGAATCACGGTAAAAAAAAAGGGATAAAGACCAAGCAATTTTCTTAAAAAACAACAAAAACAAAAAAATTAAGCAAAATAAAAGTTTAAGAAGGGAAACTCAAGAAAAACATGTAAACATTTCAGAAGTTTTCTAACTCACGCCATCGCCAACTGATATATATTTTACAAAGTCAGGCAACGTATGAAAGTTTATATTTTTATGAATAAACAATTGTTTTTATTATAGCTTATAAGATTATATATTAAAATCATCGATAAAATCGAGATAAAATATTAAAATCAATTAGAACGCGTATCAACCCAAAAAAGGTTGAACTTAATAAAACTGAAGCCCATAAAAGGACTGCAACTGTCTCATTACCTCTATTAACGTTTAGATGAGAACCCGGCGTATTATTAAAAAAAAAAAAATAGTTCAACAATTTCATTATTCACTCTTTCTATAAAAAGCTAAAGATATTTTATACCAAATTTCCGTCATTTATAATCATCTCAACTTTATTGATTTGTCATGACAGACAAGTTCAGAGTTTGTCGTTTGATTTGTTTGTCAAACCTAAAATTGACTTATTTTGGTTAACAACAATAACAACAGAAACAAAAGACGATGAAGAAGAAGGAAAAGAAGAAAGCAGTCACAATAATGATAATAACGATCAGAAAATAGGATTTGTGCAGAACTAAAAATCGTGATGAACACTTTGGCACTTATTAGCAACAGTTAAAGCTTCCAAAGCCCAATATATTTAGTTTAACTTGTTAAGGTTTAACGCTTACTTAAAAACATGTATAATTTCTAATGAATAACTTCATGTTTGCAACTTAAGAAAATATTGAAACTTGAAGGCTTAAGGTTATATCCTAGATTTAAGTCATTCTAGAAGTTGTTGCAGGAGTCCAAATAATGCAAACTTGCTCTATTGAATTAATTTTGTCAATGACTAACTATTAAGTAGTATCAAATTTTTATTTCTTTCTTTTATCTTGCGTTTCGAGAAAATGGTAAAAAATACAGAATACCCCGATTTTAATCAAACTTGGCACCATAAACCTTTATAACAAATGGCATTAATAAGCGACATTTTAATTGAAAAATATGAATAATTGTAAATTTATTCCTTATAGAAATCTTTCCAGATTTGTAAGGTGCTCGTAAACTGTTTTTGTCTAACACCATAAAAACTTCTTCCAAATCGTTTTTACTTTATTTTCAAATCAAAAGCTTTGTATTGTTTATGAAATGATGAACTGTAAAAAAAAAAGAGTCGTGAATCTATTCTCTTTCAATGGAAGCACGACAATAACTGACTATATGTTGCTCAGGTTGAAGGGACAAGTGTAAAGACGAAGTTGATAAGTTGTATTTTTTATTTTATTTCATTTAAAAACAAAGTTACGAATATAATCTAAATAAACTAGTTACAATTATTCAAATTTATGAATAGTTTTAACATTAAATAAAATACAGATGTAACTATAAACTAAAATATAAATGTTAACTTAAATACAAGAAATGGAAGCTTTTGTTTTAAGTTTAATTAAAAGTGAAAGAAAAAAGGAAAATATTAAAAACAAGAACAAAAAAAAAAAAATAAAAAAAAATAAATTATCTACCAAAATAATTATTAACTATCAACGAAAATGAATTTTTGTTATGTCTCAAATCCAATATCTCTTCTATATTATATCTTCTATCTATCTACATGTCACTGGTGGATAATTTTTATAAAATTAAAAAAAAATATATATAAAAATATTTATTTATCCTTTCCATTGATTTCTCTTGAAGAGTGAGCGAAGTATGATAACAAAACCAAATGAATAAAATAAAAATTAAATATGATTATATCCAAGCGTAAATTTTAATTATTAATTTTTATATGAAAAAAAGGGGGCATGGCAGATGTATGATCGGGCCTATATATATATATATATATTACTTACAAGTCAGATTAAATGTCAAATAAGATTTTATCGTAAATAGTGGGCGTAACTGACCCCGCCCATTTTTACATTATTTTATAAATATCATAATTATAAATGTTTATAACAAACATTGTTTTTTAAGGTTATTTTGGTTATGATGATTGTGGGCGTGGCCTTTGAAAAATATTTTACATAAAAAACTAGAAAATGTTTGGTTTGTATAAAATTGTAGGCTGAATATTTCATTGTTATTATTAGAACGGCAATAAAAGACAAAAGACACACGGACGGACGTGGTCAGATTAATTCAGAATTTGATGATGGTTTAAAATATAAATACGTAGGGTCTCTAACTTTTTTTTTTTTGTGAATGTTGCGAACGAAATAACAAACTTACAGCAAAACTTTTGGTAGGGTATACAAATCTCCATTATCCATAAGATAACGATTATTGTTGTTGCTTTGAAATATAGCAAACATAAAAAAAATTCACCTGCATGAATATTTCATACAATCGGAAAAACAAAGTGAGTAAAAAACAAAACAAAAAAAAAAAAAAGAAAAAAAAAAACACAGAAGCTAATACAACAACTATAGAAGAATAGCAGAAAACAATAATAAAAATAATAATAATGCTAAATAGAAAACAAAAGCTAACCAGCAGCTAACAACACCAACCAACACCAACAACAGATTGCTAGATGTTGGCTTCTTTTGTGTTGTTTTAAGTTAAGCAAGCAAAGGCCGGCCACGTGTTGAGCATGCGCACCACACAATAACAATGGACAAGAAAAATTGGGAATGGAATTCACACACCAACACAATATAATAGCACCTCTAGGGTATGATTTTCTAAACATGCTCGTGGTACAATACATGGTTACATAAAGGTGCCACGCCGGGGTGCACTTACCTGTGTACCTGAGGTTTATGAGAATTGCAGGCTTAATAAGCATGTTGTTGTTATTTCTATTTTTAATATTTCTTCATTTCATTTGTGTACTTAAGTACTACTTAAGGTTAGGAAGGGGATTTTTTTTGTTTTTTTTGTAACATTTTTGCCCTCTTTGTCCATGTATCCGCGTATCGGTGTGTGATAGAAACGCTCGTAAACGATCATTAATTTTGAGATATTCGCTTATGTTTGATAGAAATCTCTTTAAAATTGGCAAAATCTAATATTAACCACGCCCCTAATCGACAAAAACCCGTCTAATAGTTTTAAAAATTAATTTATTAAAATAAAATTATGCAAAAATTCATAATAAATGTATCCAAGGATAGTTTACAATGGACGTGGTCAGCGCCCACAATAAAAAAAACCTTTTCTTTGCAGTAGAATTCAATTTGTTGGTTGACACATAATCAATTCATATATAGATGTGGAGAGTATTTTAGATGAATGATGTTTTTTTATTAATTTTAAATAAATTTTATTTGAGAAGCTTAATATTATTACAAATATTGTTAACAAAAAAACCAAAAAGAAATGCAAAAGTTCCAGTTCATATATACAGATAATAAATTATAGATAAAACAGAATTTTGGCACTAGCGAGAATCTCCCCAATGTTTTTCAGTAATTTTCACTTTGCCGTAACCACCGTGCAGCTGTTGTTTGGCAAAGGCCAAATAATTGTCATGAGATACATGAGTAGAAGGCACCACTTTATGGATAACGGCACCAGTGTTACGATACTGTTGACGATGAGTGTGATAAGATGTGGGCACATGATGAATTAAGGCAGCCGTACGATGATGTACTAAAGCAGCATTACCACCATTATGCAATAGATCACCGTGATGCAATTCATCTGTGTGTAAATCGGCAGCGTGCTGATGTTCATCAATATGACGATTTTCGTGGACAACATGATGATCGACGACGGGATTGGTGTAGTGTAAAAAGTGATGAGGTTCGTGATGAACTACTTTGGTGACATGATGCACAGGATCCACCTGATGTATGGGCTCATGATGCACCACACGAGCAGCATTGTTCACTTGTACTGTTGCCACATGATCAACATTGTGGCCGTGATGAATATCAACAGCAGCAGCATCTAAATGGCCAGCATTGTGATGATAAACGGGATGATGTTCGGTAACGTGATCACCATCGATAACAATAGCTGAAGATTTTCCAAAATGTAACGCGCCACCAACACCATTCAAATGGTGTACATCGCTATGATGCACATCAGCATGGTGTACAAGTGCTTCATGAGAAAAACCTGAGGCATCAACGGAAGCCCAAGTTATAAACAAAATACCGATGAACATCTGAAAGTCGAATTTTATAAATTTATTTTCTTATTTATTATCCTTTTACGCTTACCTTCATTATTTTACGATTTTATACTTGAAAGCAATTTCTTCCGCTTTATTGAACACTAAGAGTTGAACTGATAATCGAACATAAGCGCCCGCTCAGTTTTATACTAAATTTGCAAAATAAACCATATACAATAAATAGCATAATAAAACAGCTGATTACCCATTTGACACATAAACTATGGCTGGGGACTACCGCAACGAAAGGTGTTGTAATGAAACGAATGTCATTGAGAAGCCAACCTGTCATGCATACATAATTGATATGATATGAATGATATGTTGTCCAAATCAAAATTGTTGTTGTGTTTATGATATTAATGACCTACGCTATCGCTAACCCAATGGAAGAGAGACAGTAAAGTTACATGTAAAGCCTGCCCGGTCATTAAAACTCATGAATATAATTCGGTTAATAAACCTACAAATAAATTTGGTGAATCCTACACCAAGCAGTAGTGAATAGTAATGCAGTCACGTAATATTGGGCCACCGGAGATGTAAGGCATGCAATTATGTGGAGTTCCCCACAAAACTTCAAGGTGACCCATTTCAATAGAATGTCTACACAGCGATGTGTAACAAATCAAACCAAAAATATTGGTATTAGAGATTTTCATCTGCAGAGCTTGACACAAAACACGTAAAAGTATTTCTGATAATGATTTTTGGCATAACGCATAAAAACCATACGGCTTAGAAACCTATTTTTTTTTTTTTTTTGGAAAATTAAACAATTTTTAATTAATTCATCATTTATTTATGAAATAAAGCAATTGTGGCACTAATAAATAATATATAATAAAAAAAAAATAAATTAAATGAAATGATATAAAAAATCAAAAAAAAAAAAAATAAAATGAAATAATATAAAAAAAAAATAATAAAAATAAATAAATAAAACAAAATAAAATAAAATGAAATGAATAATACAGAAAATTTTATGTAAATAACAAAGAATATATATTCTTAATCAGAATCAAAATCTGAGTCGATTTAGCTATATTAATCCCTTTGTCTGTATGTCTGTCTTTTGTTGAAATTTTATACTAACTTTTTACTCCCATGCAGGTGTTTATTTAAACTAGAAGAAATCGGCTGAATGCTACGCCCACACAATCACTAAAAATATAAAGTTATAATGTTGGAAATTGACGGAACTTGGTGAAGATACTGAGGATATTTAGGACTTGACCTACTTCAAATTTAGTGTTTAGTTATTATACGACAACAATATATATAAAATACATATAAAATACATTCCATAACAGTATGATTAATTAGTTTTTTAGCAAAATAAAAACTTACTTAAGACACTTTACTATAAAATTTTTTAAACCCAACTCAAGTTGATTAAAATTTTAGAAGAAAAATCGTAAACGAAATACTTCAAAAAGTAATAAATCTATTCACACAAAAAAAAAAAAAGCTTTTGGCTAATAAAGTTATTTGTCATGCTGATAAATATTACGTTGTCTGTGGTCAGAAAGATGTGTAGGCTGCATGACGAGATATTTAAAAAAAAAAAAACACAAAAACACACGATTTCCATTTCAATTACAACACGTACACTGTAATGTTTATAAGTGTTGTATGTGTAGATAAGTGAGTCTGTCGCTTATACATACTCATGCAATAATTATCATTCAATTGAAAATGTTAGTAACGTAAATGAATTTTCAAAGCACGTATTATTGAGTGTATGGGACAAGTATGCATATTGTGTTATTTCGTAGTCGATGTAAAAACAAATAAACATTTTATTTGGATAAAGTAGAATATTGAATATCCACTATCTTGTATGTATAAACTTTAATCCGTAGATTTTAACTTCTCTTATCACTTAGCGTGTAGAGCAGTACTTTAATGAAATTTGAAATCACGTTTTTTTGCATTCTTACATTTAGAAGGACAGACGGATGGACGGAACCATAGCGATTTGCTTCTTCTAGTGATCATCTGAATTGTTTGTTGCAAACATTTTGATAAAGTGAATATGTCATTAATATTCACGCTAATGGGTTAAATGCTGTCTCTTAGCGGCATTTATTTATGCTTATTGTGTGGACGGACTGACTGACTGACTGACTGACTCGCTGAGTAATTGAAACCAACTAAGTGTTGAGTGAGTTACTAAAGCTAATGGCAAAAATGTTACATACAATATAATCATCGTCTCATTATTATTAGCGTATATTAACAACAACAAATATAACAACTTGATAATTGACTCAATGTCCGTCCCTCCATCCATCTATCTATTCGATTATGTAATTACCCGAAACGAAATGAAACGACACGTCATTACTTTTATGTTTCATGATCATGGCACCACACATTTTTGTTTATTTGTTTTGTTTATCTAGGAGTTTACATACATATTATATGTATATAACGCCCTGTATTTGGGTGTTAGCCTTTGTATGGGTATAATATTAAAAAGTATGTATGTATGGTGTCATTACCTAATAAATGGTTAGAGTTGCGTTGTACTTAATTTTTATTGCATAATATTTGTTTTTTTCTTTTTTTTTTGTATTATTTATAAATATATTTCAAGGACGATTAAATGAAGTCGTGTGGGTCATGCGATTGTGATAACAATAATAAAAAAAATTATAATTTTTTTTTATATATTTTTTTTTATTTTTTCCCATTTGATTTGGTGTTGCAGCAGTAGGTGTGTTTTTTAAGCAAGTGCAAGTATAATCAACATGTCTGTCCTTTGCAATAATTACACTTGTTAGTGCAATTTGTTGTCAGGGGAATATTTTATTTTACTTAGTCGAGTGTTTAATATTAAAACGGGTGTCTATAAAGCTACAAAATACTACTTAGTAAAGGTAGAAGGGAAATGTTATTTTCTAATTTTTAGAAACTTCACATAAGATGGAAGGATATACTAAATTTGTCATTCCGTTTGCACCCAGAAGAAGCCGTCAGAGATCTTATAAAGAGATCTTACAAAGTATATTTTATATATAAAACTATAATATATTCGTCGGCAGCATAAAAATTTGAGACATTTTGCTAAAATTTTTTACATTCACTAGTTTCTGAACACAGAATGCTCTGTAATTGTTTAACATCAGACAAGAACTACGCCCACAATCTATAAAAATATATTTATCTGCCATAAAAATTTAGCTATAAAGTTGAAAAATACATATTTATAATTATCCCATCCATGGATATGCTAAAAATCGGCATAGTAGGTTAGTAGACTCGTCCAGGATTTAAAAAAAAACCGTATTCACACAGATTTATGCTGGTATTGTGTACCAGCCGTACCCATGGCTGGAAGGGCGTTAAAATTTTAATTTCATTTAAGTTTTTTTTAACTTGTTTTTACTAAATCTTGAATAAGTTGGTTGGTGAGATGTGATTAAGACAGACATATGGACATTGTTAAATTGATTCATATGTTAGCTTTTGTGTTTTTTTTAATAATTATTTTTTATTTTATTTTGATAAACAATTAAATAAAATACTTTATTTTTTTAATTAAAATTAAAAATAAAATTAAATCATTGTGATTTGGTGTTTGTCTGGTACTTGATAATAAATGCAATTTTAATTTTTCCAATGAATGCAATTTAGATTAGTTTAGATTAGTTCATAAACTTATTTAATTAATAATTTTATATTTTATATTATTGCATAATGATTGTGTAGTGATTTAGCATGTTGTACATCTACACTGTAAGTTAAAAGACGTAAGTCGTGTTGTGTAGGTGAACCATCAAAATAATAAATAATTAAAAAACATTTATATTTTGTATTATTTATTTTATCTTATATATATAAATATAAATTTAAAAGTAATATTTTTCCATACAATTGTTTTTAGCTCATACCCAGCACCTTGGATAATTTCAATTTCAATTACAAAAGAGAAACCATTATTTCGTTCATTACCTTGAATAATTCACATAAGTTGCGTTTCTTAATAAATAAAAAAATCCTCTTCTTCTTCTTTTTCTTAATTTCCTAGATGGTATAAAACTTTTGCATAAGCATCAGCTATACGTACTATATAGTAAATAAGAGTAAGTAGAAAATTGAAAAAAAAAAAAAATAAAGAAAAAACATATAATTCTCATTTTACGGCTAATCTGTGAATTTAATGGAGAGTGAAACTTCATTATTAACACATGCTGTTATATGATCATTATTCGGTAGCAGTAATAGGCACAGATTGTGCCACTTGTTGCGTATTATTGCAAACAACAACAACAACAACAACAGTACATGCATTACACAAGTGTTTTACAATTGCACAAAATTATAGCGTTTATAACAAGAGAAACAACAACAATTGCATGACATGCATTTATATATGTATATACATATGCATCAATGTATATGTGTATCTCGTATATAATACAAAACTTATTTTTAATCACCTTTTATTATAAACCAACGAAGTCACAGTTGAAGCAAAACAACAGCCCGGGAAAATAATTTACTCAGATATGATTTTATACTAAATATATGTGTATAACACTCTACAAATTTGTTTGTCATTTAAATGCAACAACAATAATTTATGGGAAAATCAAATTCGGCTTAGACCGAATTTTAATTATCCTTCACCTCCTCCAAGCATTCTAAAAGTGCATGCAGTTCGTATTAATTTAAAAGTCTGATTATACGTCAAATTAAGTATTTTGTACAAGACACGCCCATAATTATATAAAAATTAATGGGTCAGTAATGGTTTATACTCACCATCTTTGAAAAATAATTTTTGACCGACAATGAGGCGTGATGATATGGAGTTTTAATGCTAAGTTTGAAGTCGACATATAAAGTTTTTCTACTAGAAGAATGATTATCTTGGATGGACATATGCAAAGACCTAGATCCAACAACAGTGCGATCTTTTATATCACATCCATATATCCTTATAGTGGGGACTTTCCTTAACGTTAAAATTCCATTTAAAATGATTAAAGAATTGTAATCTTTAGAATAAAGAAAAAGTTTTGGACAGACACACGGACAAATTTTGGATACTCGAACAAATATTTAGATTCATATGCGTCCGTTCAAGTATCTAGTTGTCCGTCTATCTCTGTCTGTCAAAATTACACTTCGTACTGGGAAAGGAAAGTTATGGATAGACGTATATAAAAATAGACAGACTGACGGATGTATATTTATATCCGTCTATTTGTCTATGTGGGTAGAGTGAATGCAAACTTTTAAACGGACAGACTGACGGATGAATACAGAGAAGATCTTTACACTTGCCTATATGTCTAGCTGTACGTTCAACCATTTATATATAAATCTTCAATATTTTTTATTTGTCTGCCTGTCCGTTTATATCTAAATTTTGTAGAGTGACTGTAAACTTAGGGATGAACATACTGATGACTCCATCTTTGGATAAATATATATTTGCTCATGAGTCTGTATATAGATCTTCAATATTTACTTGTCAGTTTGTAGATCCATATGTACATACGTCCAAGTGTGTATCCCTATAAGAAGCGCCTTATTAATCAATTACTCAGTACAGTCTACCCAAACACTCCCTTAACCACAACATGGGCACAACACAACTATGAGAAAACGTTAATAAAATGGAATAAAGGCAACCTGCCTCTACAACACATAAGTCACGATTATGTTGCATGTGTGCTGTACATATCGCGATAGCAATATTACGCATTAATGCGTAATCGAACGGCACTTGCTGGTAGGAAAGCAACACAAAGAAAAAAGCAGGAAAAATAGTAGCACTTGCAGCAACACATGTGCATGCGTATGGTGTGTTGCGCAGGTGTTTTGCAATCATTTACCAGCATTAAAGTTCCGTTTATATCACCTCTGCACCAATGATCATTTGCTTTGGTGCAGCCGATACGTTACCATTGATCGCGTATTCAAATACATGACGATCTTATTATTTGCAGATGCTCACTGATGTTGTTGTCTAGAAGTTATTGTTTCATATTTATGCATATGCGTATGTGATGGGAATTTATTTCGCATAATTAACGCATTAAAATAGAACTTTGTGAACACCATTGCTTCTGCATTATTTTTAAGACAAAAGGACGGACGGACGGACACCAGACGGCTGTCTTCTAAAAAAGTTCATTTCATACATTGTATGTAAGCAAATATGTGTGCGTGAGTGTACATTTGTTTCACTATTTTATGTGAAAGGCCTTCAACAACAGCAATAACAGCAATAACAGCAATAACAGCAATAACAGCAATAACAATCATAATAGTAATCATTAAAAATATGGCCACCAAAGGCATAAAGTGGGAAGAACGTCAAGCGAAAGAAATTGAAGGGAGCTGCGTGAAATGTTGAAAGATATGAAGTCATATCAAATAGAGGACATACAATATTTTGTTCCCGCCAATAGCTTCCGCATCTTTATCCTGCAAATCTTTTATAGTGAGCGTGTGTATACCGTGAGTATGGTTAGGTGGTCATTAGTGTTACAAACACCTTGCCCGTATATAAGCGAAGAATAAAGTGCTTATAGAGTAGATTTAACAATTTTCCTGTTCATTTTACAATGATCACTTTAACACACACACGCACACACACACACATAGTTTATCACAGTGCTTGTAATATTAAAGGCAATTGGGACGGCAATAAGCCAGTCAACCAGCCAGCCATCCAGCCAGCAAGATTGCTAGCAACCGTTAGTATGATGATACCTCGTTTGGTTTAATGCTTGGTGATGGTGATTGTGATGGTAATGCTGGTGGTGGTGGTATATTATGAATTACATTATTGGTATTAAAGCATAACCGTCATTATCATTATCGTCTTTATTATTCACACACAATATGTCCATATTTTGCTGAAGTGAAGTTTCACATTTTTACGCCTTTCTTATCCTCACACATAACCCCCTGCTTAATACTATGATTTTATAAAACTTATAGCCAAAAGAAATCAAGCGTGTATGAATTAATTCGTAGAGCTTTTGTAAGTAGCAAAGAAAAGAATAAAAAAAAACAACTAAGTAAAAAAACTAAAATTTGTTTTAGGTAGAACCTTAAATACCCTTCTCTTCCATATATAAAAAATTGGCGTGGCACATAATAGGCCCACTATAGCTTTTGTGCTACGAACCGATTTTTCCCGATTTAAATATTTGTACAAAATTTTAGCATAATGCCTCAAAATTTACAAACGTGCCAACAGTGCCAACAATAGGCGGACTCACAGATAGTCTAGATCGACTCAGTTTTTGATGCTTATGAAGAATATACTTTGTAGGGTCTCTGATCTGGATGTGTGTTGTCGGAACAACACACTTAATATACCCTCATCTCTAAGATGGGGGATATAACAACAATATTTGAAGTTTAAGTAGAATTTTAAAATTTGAAAACATTAATTTATTTTGAAAAATCTTTTGCTACCACTTTGCATAATATTGTGAAGGTGGTCTAAATCAATTTTTTAGAAAAAAACTTATGGACAGACAAATTTAGATATAGACTATATTCGGCGAATATATTTTTGAATAGTTTTTCTTTGTTTATCCATCTGTCTGTCTGTCTATATAAATACATATATATTCGCCTGTTTTTCTGCCCATTATTTATAAATTTTCAATATATTTCTGTAGTATCTGTCTGTCCATATCTATAATCATTTGCTGCAATTTCAATGGTTTTTTTACAAAAGTGGAGTTGTACCACTTTCACATTAAAAGCTTCATATATTCATTAATAAAGAATTTTCATAAATCATATGTATGACAAACGCTTCATTTTTTTATTTGCAGCACCTACCTTAGTTAGGACTGACAGACACATATTGTAGTCAATTGAATATTAAATCATTTAAGCGTATGTTATAATAAACATAGTATACCGTAAATATTTACTTTTCTTCTTCTTATTTCTTATTCTTCTCTGTTGATTGAGTTCATCGAAAAGTTAATCGGAAATCGCCTAGCTGGAGTAGTCCACGTGTAAGTAGTGAAAACGGTGTATATTACAGCCATACACTCTGACTGGCTACTTGTTATATTTCAACAAGGCGCAACATTTCATCATGATTGCTGCTGGTATTGTTGTTACATTATCTTATTTCATTTGTACATTTCTCTTAACAATCTCACAAATACCTTACAAAGGAAGAACCAAAGAAAAGGAAAACTCGTATATGTGTTCGTTAAACTTCAAGAGAAGCTTCTGTGTATGCATTAAAAAAGGAAAAAGAAAGGAAAAACTACCCAGTCAGTAGTTTGGGTTCGATTTTTACACATTAGCGTTATAAATTGTTGTAATCTGATATAATTTTGTATAACAACACCAACACCAATATCAACCCACCAACCAGCCAACCAACCAACAGTTGAACAGTAAGTTACAGCCATTCTTGTAAATGCTTTAATAATCGTTTTGGGTGTACAAGTGTGTAGGTAGGTAGATAGCCACTGGGGCAACAACAACAAAAGCAGTTAAAAGTGTTTTATACGGTACTGTTGCTGCTGTTGTTGTGGTTATTGGAATCGATTTAAGAAATTTTTCGCCTTTAAAATATCATCATAAGCACTATGCAAGTACCCAAGTAATCGATTTAATTTAATCCAATTTTGTGGCATTCAATAATACTGCAAGGAGTAAAGAGTGGGGAGGGAAAGAGAAAATTCGTTAACTGTAAAACAAAAACTATAAAATCTAAATAGTTTAGTTATAGAAAGTAATGCAGGTCAAGGTGAAATATACAATAAAACCATTTAAGGGTATTCGGTTAAGTGGAGAAGTCAAGTATTGATAAAGAAAAGCAGTGAAACGTCAGAACATGTGGAGCTTGGCTCTCTAGTACAATAATAGCGATTGGAGTTGAAAAAAACTCATCTGGAAATGCAAAAAGAGAGAAGGCAAATAGAATTAGTAAATAGTCAAATAGATATTTCAAGTAGACTCAAATGAAATTGGAAACGAAAATTAGTCCAATGGAAGTAAAAAAAAATCCAAAAATAAATTGCCAAAAAACTCAACTCGAAATGAAAATAACTCAAAGTGTCAACTGAAAGATTTTAATAAGATTTTAATAAAAATAAAAGCAACAACAATAAAGTTTCATTAGACTTCTAATAGAAGTCTAAGATTCTAATCGAAAGTAGTCATTTAAATATTGACATAACTGAAAGAGATTTAAAAAGTATATATAGATATAACTCAAATAGAATTTAAAAATAATCAAGTTAAATTGAAAATAACTGAAATCGAATTGTAAAATACTTAAATTAATATTTAATTAAACTCAAATGTGAAATTCAGGCGATGTTGTAGTCAAAGAACTCAATATAATATATAAATAACTCGAAGATAATTGAAAAAAAAGGGACTTGAAAGTAAATAAAATTGGAAAGAGCTGAACCCTTAAAATAAAATTATTAAGCGGAATTTAAAAAACTCGAATATAATTGAAAAGGTTACTTAAATTAATGTTCAAACAGAGTTTATTTAAACTTAAACGGATATAAAAAATTCAAATTAAACTCAATAATAAATAACTCAAATATAATTGGAAAAAAATTGAATATAATTAAAAATATCTAAACGGGAAATTTAATTTATTTAAGCAGAATTGAAAATAACTCAAATGTAATTAAAACGTAATTACATAAAAACTCAAATAAAATCGAATGGAACAAAATATAAACAAAATCAGAAAATACTCAAACGTAAAGAACTCAATCGAATTTATTGTTTAAATAACTGAAATATAATTTGTACTTTGAAGGTATTTTATAAGGATCCTCGATATATATAAACTAAAGTAATATGGAAAGCACTCAAATAAAACTGAAAAAACTCATATGAAATTTGATAAAACTTAACTGGGACTGAAAAAATTTGGAAATTTCAACAAAATTCAACTCCATATGAACTCTTTCCAAATTCCAATTGAGTTCTTCTCCAATTTCCAATTATAAAGCAATAAAATTTTCTTTGTTACAACACAATAACAATTATAGTTATTAGTGTATAAAATGTATAATAAAAGAAACCGCCATTCATTCTATAAAACTTCAATAATAGTTAAATTGAAATCTTAAGAATACTGAACAACACAACAGAGTAAAGAACAATAACAAAGCGAGTAAAGTATGAGTGCATCCAGAGAGAAGTTTTGTTAAATTCTTTATAGAATTATGATAAAAAAATAAAAACACCTGCACCTCTTTATATATATTATATTTTATTATGGTATAAGCTGACTCTTCACACATCCTTCACCATATACATGCATATGCACACATATGAACAATGAGGATGTTGTTACACATAGTTCTTATTATGCGATGCTAAAAGAAAATGAATATTGTTGGTTCGGTGTATATAAAAAAGAAGAAGAATAAATAAATGATTGATAAACCAAGCAATGAATGAGGAAAGATATTAAAAAGTACTCATTAAAGAATGAAAAAAAAAATGAAAAGAAAAGAAAAGAAAAGAATAATTCACATCATCGAAATTGTTGTAGAGCTTGCTGTCGCTTAATAATTTCACTTTAAAACGCCGCTACATACTTCTAAGACACGCAACATAAGCATCAATGATGCTTAAAAGTCACTTAAACAAGCACAAAAACAACAAATGTTGCCAATGGAGATAATAGCTGTTCATACATAGCAATGTCTGTTTAAATAGTTTAAATGGAATAACAAAAACAAAACAAAACAAAAAAAAAAGCGAAAAGAAAAAATTTACTAAACGTTTGACTTAAACGTCCATCTTCACCACCAAGCATTTTTAGTAGAAAAGATAATTAGGTAACCGTGATAATTATGTGTTTGTGTGCGTTCAATCATTACAATATAACAGTTATCCCCATAGCTATTTAATTATATCCTCTACATAAGGTTGCGAGTATACTAAGTTTACTATTCCGCTTGCAACACCGAAAAGAAGGCCTGAGAGACCCTACAAAGTATATAAATTTTTATTCAGCAATAAATTCAAAGTTGATCTAGACATGTCCGTCTATGTGTCCGTGTTGTTGAAACTCTGTCACTTTCACATAAGACAAAATCGGTCTAGACCCATGTCCACAATATAGAAAAATCTATTTATCTGCCATAAAAATTGAGCTATGAAGCTGGGTATATATCAAAATGGGCGTTATCTAACCAGAAACGACCACAATTTACAAAAATCTACCCATTTTGCGTAAAACTTTATTTGCAAGTTGACACGCAATTATGTACTGCCACGCCCACTATTTATATGAAGATGTTTTGGTTATTTAATATTTCGTGCAAATCACCAAAAGTTTTTTACTTATTTATTTAAAACTAAAGAGCCACGCCCATATTTGGCAAAAATTGAACTAAAGCTAACAATAGCAAAATTTTTACATATGAAGTATAAAAAAAAAAAATAGTAAAATTTAGACAAAAATGCTTTTATTGTATTATGCCGGGATGGACTTTTTCACCTTTTGAAATAGAATTTTAACGTTTACACTCTAAGAAAATAATTAACCCTTAAAAAGCACAAAAATGATCAATTGAACGTTTTATAGCAATATATCATATAAACATTTCAATACAAATTAATGATCATCCTACGTATAGATAAATTTGTGCAATTAAACCATTTCAACCACTTTGTCTACTGCCTCAAATAAAAGTTAAAACATTGTAAAAACCGGACTTGAATTAGAAAAAATGAATTAAAAACACGCTTCTGCTGGCTACTGTTTATGTTTCTGTCAAATGATTTCATAGTCATTATGTCAAGTCTTCTTATCACTTTTTCATCTTCTTCACTTCAATTACTTTTCTATAAATACACATTCATGTTATTATGTTATGTAATGAACGCATTTTAAATTCAAAGAAATAATAACACAAAAAAAAAAGCTCAAACGAAAAAGAAACTAGTTTAGTTTCAGACTCATTCATAGTCGTAGGTAATTAATCCATTACATTGTTTGTATTATGTTTGAAAAGATCTTGAAGACGGAGCTCTCTTATAGAGGACTTACACACGATTGAGCGACATTATCATTGGAGAGTGAGTGAAGAATATAGAAATTATACATTAAAGCAAATTAATTAAGCCAATAATTGGTTGAATAAAAGCAACACTTAACACACTGCTAGATGGAATAAATCAAAAACTGGTTTTATTAGCAGCAGCAATTACCTGAATTCCCCCTTTTTTTTATCATTACAGTGAAAAAGGTTTTTAATATGAACTGAATGTCCTTTAAAATTAATAAAACGATTAAAAGGATAACAGTTTTTGATGTCAGATTATACGTATAAGATAAAGATGGCACGCAAGTATATTAAGTACAAATTTACTGGTAGTTAACACTTTGAAGGGTACCTTTGCTAATGCCGTGGCCCTTCACCCATGTCGTTCAATTTAAGTAAAAACATGTTTTCAAATCTCCTACCTCTACCATCTTAAGTTTATTTGACTTAGCGCAAATCTGTGGGAGTAGCTTGTATGTGTTGATACGTAATAAACTTGCCACGCCCTCTATTTTTATGTAGACGTGGGGGTATTTAAGATTAAGCCTAAGCCAAATGTAGTTTTTTACTCGTTATTAATTATAATTATAATTATCAAGAGCAGAGAAAAACTTCCAAATTCTTTTTTTCATAGGTTTGGCATAACTATACTTAACAATCTTTCTATTCGCTCTTTATAATCTGTTTTATTGTGCGCCCAGCCTTTAAATGAAAAGAATGAAAAATTACATGAATTTTTTTTCCATAATCTTGGTATTTGTTCTTCATCTACTCTTGGCTATAAAGTCATTATATAATATCTTTAGAAATTGGTTTATCACGTTAAACTTTTTCCATTTTTCTCCATTTTCAATATAATCTTTTCAACACGATCAATGTTTAGTGCGAGTGCAAGAAAACAATGTTCATTCTATGCATCATAGGCAAGAATTTCCATTGCTACTGTTTCAGCTTCTTGAACAACATTTGCAACAATAGCTGAATATGCGCTTAATGTGGTTGATAAAAGAATTGCGGGCAAATTGCCGCTAGAGATATGACGTGATAGGATATTGATTATCGTAAATGTGGTGGTAATATAGCTTAGAGAGAATCATCACTTTTCATTGTACAATGTGGCTGTAACTAGTAAATCCGTATTAGTTGATATGTGGCTGTTAATAATTTAATGCAAAAAAATATGTTTTTCATAAAAGTGAAAAAATTAAAAAATTATTTTCATATTTTTTTGTTATGGAAAAGAAGATTTTTTAATTGTCTCAACTAACTAAAGAGTTAAAAAAATTCCTTTTATGGTTTTTTAAAATTTATTTAATTACTCCGTTTCCACCTACAATGTAATGAATGTCAGAATGCACACAAAATTATGAAGAAAGATAAGATACTCGTAAAAACAAAAACTCCCTTAATCCACTTCGAATCTCTATACTAAAGTAATTCTTCTTTCTTATGTCTGTTATATTAAGTGCACTGTTGACACAAATAAATTTAGGAGATTCATGTGATTTTCCTTCGAAGAGTTATAAAATTATTTTATGAGACTATTTTTTATGCCTACAATACTTTGATTACCATTCTCAGAGGCTACTTATAATTATGAGAAAAGTCCAAGTCAAGTATTTATGTACATAGATAAAAATTTGAAAATTCTCAAATTTCCTCATCGACCACGTCTATCATGAAACATTAAAATTTATATTTAACAATTTTTAAATAAAAAAAAAAAGCCAAAAAAATGTATATAAGATTGACACCTAACAGCTGCTTATAAGACAGCATCCGTAATATAATAAGTTAAGAAAAAATTTAATAAGGGTGTGCATACAAAATATAGGCTAAGCCAAAATTACAGATAAATCCTAAAAATCTTCCTCATTTATATACAAAGAGTGGGCGCGGCGGGTATCTGATTACACTCTTAAACAGGGTATATAGTACTTATCAACTTCTGATCGAAGTTTGTACAATATTATATTTTTATAAATTGTGGGCGTGTCAATTATGCATTATGGTCATTAACGCATAGATTTTTGTCATTTGTGGGCGTGGCTTTCAAACGATTTTATCCAAATTAAATAGAAAGTTGTACGCAGACACTAAAAGTGTCTGCATGAACGGACAAGATTATATTGAATCCAATTATGACGCTGATCTAGTATCTATATCTATATGGTAGACTGCTTGTTGCAAATGCATTAAAAAACTTATTATACCCATCATTTCATATAGAGGATATAAATGTTATCAAAGAATATCATAAATTTCTTCCATCATCATAACAAGCGCTTCATTATTAACCCATATACGTATTAATGAATAATGTTTGCTGTTATAAAACTTTCACTACTACTCCTGATTGCCTGGTCATTGTTGTTTATGTTTTTGTTTTTATTTTTGTTGTTGCTGTTATTTACATATCAAGAACGTTTTTCCAATTGTGGCGCGCAACTCTTTTATTTAACTAAAGATGCGGTTCACTTGATGATAGTCACGCACTGTGCATTGTGCAAGGATAACAATATTACATCTATTAACAGCAACACAACCACAAACAGAAACAACTTCAACTTGAACAACAACAAGAAACATTGGAATGCTATTAATGCCATAATAACGAGTAAATGAGAGTGCGAGAATTAACACGCTACTAACATATTGACGAGCATTTATTAAAAAGTGGGCGGTTAAGCAAACGTTTGAAGCGTTCCTTAGTACCACGAACCCAATCAACACACCACATCAGCCAGCCAACACCATTTTGTATAGTTAATGTGGCAATATTGAGCAGCAGCAGCAGCAGCAGCAACCCGATGAATACAAATAAGCAGCATAAGTGTGATATGGCGCATATTTAACATGCAATGAACGGTGATATCGTTTTTCTTTATTCTTTATTATTTTTTGCTTTTGTGGTCTCGCACTTTGGCCTGAAACCCTTGAACATTTATTTCAGTAGAGACGTGCGCGACTCTTAAGCCAACAATCTCTCCACGACATTAATTATTTTTTAATATTTCCATATATGCGTAATTCACTTTTTTTGTTTGTTGTTTTTTTGGTCGTTTGCGTATTTGTGGTGTCTGCGACCAACGATATCATTTCGGTCACGTTATTTATGAAGGTTGCTAAGATATTATATAAATAAATAAATAAAGAAATAAATACAAAAATAGGTTCCGTCATACATTCACGCATAATATTCCAGTGGACGCATTTTTTTTTTATGTAGCGATGATGATAGCGGTACATGGCATATATACAAAAAGAGGTCTAAAGAACAAATATATTATCATGACTAGCTAAGGAAGGCAGAAGCGAGGTAATGAAAAGTGTGACACTTTAGCTAGGAACAAAATTCTTTATGGTTGATGTAAATATATGGAACAGAGTCTTAAATATCTTAGAAGAGTGCGACTGTCTCGAATTTAATTTTATTTTTTAAATTATAAACATAAAAAATATATTTATTTGGTGAATCGACTCTCGTTTTAAAGTTTCAATCGTGACCAGAATACTAAAAAAAAAAAGAGAAGGAACTACACCTCAATAGACAAACAAAGGACGTGTCATGTACCTAATTACGCTCTCTATACAAGACGTATTCTGCGCTAAAAAAGTTTTTTTCTTAATTGCTGGCTGAATGGACCGCGCCCATTTTTAGCACATTAATGGAAAGGCTCACTATAAATATGTGATAAAAATTTCATTTTCAGAGGACAACCTTTATTGCAACTTTTCTAGAGAGATATTTTTCGATAGTGGGCGTGGCTGCCAACCGATTTTGTTCAATTTAAATATATACTAAATTGTGCACAAAAAATAGAAAATTTTGTCAAAAATTTCAGCTCAATGTCTCAATTTTCGAACATGAAAGGGTTACCATAGAACGAATGCAAGGACGAATATGTATAGATCGACTTTTATACCTTTCTAAAATCTCTGACGACTACTCCCGGCTGTTATAAGCGTAATAAAAATCCTAGTAAATCCCCATCTTATGTGGAGGGTGTAACAAGAATATGATTCCATTTCAATATTTACCGCATTGCTTGTTCTTAATTCAAATCAATTGATTGGGCCAACCAATCAAATAGTTTAATGAAAGGAATATTTGTCTGATTAATGTTGACCTCACCTGTTTTTTGGACAATTGCACGTTATTGTTATCATTGTCGCTGGTTAATATTGGTGTGTTGTGCCAACCCACTGGTATCGTTATGTTAACACATCACACACATAAGATGTTGCATAAATAATGCATGAGCTGAACGCTGTTTGGCATTTAAAGAAAAAAGAAAAAAGCAAATAAAAATTAACATAAGTAACAACAAAACTGCAAAAACCGTAAGACTGTAATTTGATGAGAAGAACAAGAATTTATTTGTGAGCCTACAAGCTGTTGAGTGTGTTCCTTGTGTAATGCCAGAGTTTATCAATTGAACATTAATAAAACTGTACTGCAGCTACAAACGGTATTCTGTCTCGCTCTTCCTCTTTCTCGTGTTTTTACTTAAACAACACACTTCAGCTGTCTGTTGGTTGGGTTGGTATGCAAGACATTGTTCGGTGTGTTATAAATTTAATGAAATGTTATCGAATGCAACAACATCATCCGTAACAATCATATATGCCAGCTAACCATCCATTCATCCATCCATCCATCCATTTATTCATCCATCTATCGTGCTTTCTTCCATCTGGATAAACCTGACCAAGTTTTTACATTCACATACCTATGCACACACACACACACACACTCATAAGTAAGCAATTCGTCCACCTTCACTGCACTTCCTATATTTTGTACTTGATGCTTATTTCTACGCTTCTGTTGTTCTACTTTCTGCATAAAACGAGTGGTATACTCAGTTTATTGCTGCGTTTGCAAAATACAATTATTATTTAAGTTTGTATGAAATTGTTTAAATGCCACGCCCACAAAATCCCCCCAAAAAAAAAAAAACTTTCACTCTCTCGTTCTCTCTCTCCCACAAAGCTTTATAAATACATCACTCATCCATTTCGGGCGGAATGTCATAACAGACACGCCTACAATTTTCAAAAAAATTAATTTTGTTCAATAATCGACCTTGAACTTCGCACTTTATTTATTAATTCATGTGGGTTCTATTGAGTATATGCCACGCCCATTGTCAGCATGTAAATTTGGAAAGTGTTTTGATTTGGCATATAAAGTATGACCTCAAAGTTATATGTTATCGACCTTCGGGCTTACACTTTAATTAATCAATAAAAATAGGGCGCAATTTTCTATTTTGCCACTCCCACTATGTGCGTATATATATCTACAAGGTATCCAAATATCGTTTTAGCCAATTATAGATTTTCACGTGTTTGTTTCATTTGAGTCTTTATTCGATCAACTTGTTGTTGTTGTTCTTTCTATTGTTAAAAAACCAATTGTAACATTTGCCACAATACTTTTTGGTCATGGCTTGCATTTGTTATAAATATGTATACAGGCCTGCGAGTGTGTGTGTATGCGTCCGTTAAGGCGTTCTTACTTTTGTTGTTATTGTTGGTTTGATTAACTTGAACGGAAGAAAAATTATGTTCTTTAACTACAACTTACCATAAGGTGTTATTGTTTTTGTTGTTGTTATTATTATTTTGTCTTTCATTCATTCATGAAAAGGCATTTTTTTTTTTTTTGGCACAAAACATTCAAGCATACATATGTACCATATACACCATACGTTGACCACTGCATACAAAAATGCCACAAATACGTCATGTTGTACCAATTGTACCAATTGTGTACTTGATGATTTGAAATCATCTGAACTGAAATGAATTGAATTGAGTTGGGTTGAGTTGAGTTGAACATAACCGGCAGCAACTGCAGCAATAGATACAACTAAGCAACAGCAGCAGCATAACAAACACACAGCATTTTGTTTTCGATGGGATTTCATTTCATTCAATAAAGAATTAACCCATACACACATACGTATGCAAAATATTTATAATGCAGTGAGACATTCTTACAAGCACGTACGTACGCTTTCCGTTCCATTTTAAAAGCCATCATTAACATTAACAAACAGCAGCAGGAGCAATACCAACAACACCAACAAAGCAACAACAATAAGAGAATGTTCATTGTATTATTTTGTCCCTTTATTTGCATTTCTATATTTATTCATACACAGGGACGAACGAAAATGTCCGTTTGAGCGTTTCAGTCGGTCGGGGCAGCAAGTGCGCTGCATTATTTTGCAACATGATATTTAAGCTTTTGATTTGGGGCACTTTTGCCCGGCAGCGCCTTCAAACACAATTCCGTTTGACATATACACACGAACATATATAAATGAGTGCTGAGGCTTCTTGCGTTTTAATTCTGTCCGTAAATTTACAGCAAAAACATGTGAATTCGATTTATCAACATATGGAATAAAACCACTGCACTGGTTGTTGCTTTTATTGTTGTTGTTGTTTTTGTTATTTTTGTTGTATAACTTACACTATATTTTATGGATTGATCGATGATTGTGTGTTTAAGTTGATGTTGTTGTTGTTGTTGTTTGGTTTACTGTCAATTCTGTTTGTGGTTAAACATTAACTGAAAGTAAGAATTTCTTTCTTTTTTTTTTTTTTTGTTTGCTTTTAGTTTTGTTTTTATTTGTTAACCGGCATTTTAACGAAGGCCTATAAATATCTGGATATTCCGCATAATTCGTTATGCTTATATGCGTGTGGTGCGCGTGTATTTGTGTGTGTATAGCGCTCGTATTCCTTTTTTTTACTTTTTCTGTTCATGTTTTTACATTATTTCCCCCCTCTTCGTTTATCTTCAAATAATTTAATGTAATTTAAATGACATTATATACGTACCGGGCCTGTGTTTGCAGCACATTCATGCACGCATATATTAAAGACTTTATATGTGTACACGTATGTGTACAAGTATAAACATTAAGTGCGTGTCTGCTGTACTTTGGTATGCACACCTGTCCTCCTATATGTCTGTGGGAGTACAAACATGAATTTTGCATGAGAGCTAGAAATGTTCCAGTGGAGAGCCACACCAACAATTCAACATGCATTTCATGTATATGTACATATATGCAGACAGACAACACCCGGATCATACGCTGATGCTGATGCTGTTGCTTTTATTGTTGTTGTTGTTGATGCTGTCTGCCTGCGGTAAGTTATCGTTTCGTATTTTTGTTGTCATTATTCTTTGGTGATTTGTTTTTTTGTTGTTATTATCGTTTTTTTTTTTTTTTTTTGGTTTCGAGTATTATTTGTTATTGTTGTTGCACATGCAACCACATATGTATGCAGTATATTGCCGCCGATAGCTTCAATCCCATCACATCGGATGAGATCATTATTTTTGACGGCATTTATTTAGTTTTTTTTTTCTTCCATTTTTTGTTTGTTTGTTGAATTTCTGCTTCTTGTTCTTCTTTTTGATTAAATATTCGTTTGGCTTTATTTTGTACTTCTTTTTATTGGTCAACATTCTTTTCACATCGTTTGATGAATTTTTCTTTTTTCTTTAATTTCTCGTTTTGTTAGAAATTGAGATTTTTTTTTTTGAATTTTTGCTGCATATAAATATGTTTTAATGGGGAAATCATTATCATTTTATTGTATTTTTATTTTTATTATTTGATTTTTTAATTAATATTTTTATTTATATTTTATTTGTACAATTCTAAAAATTTATATTTTTATAGAAAGTTTTTAGAAAATTGAAATCAGATCACATCTAACCAGGTTATAAATAAATGCGTTTCCTTCATAAAATATTCGTAATAGAAATGTTAATTGAAAAAGATGTTGTTTTCTAAATCAACACTGTGCATACAGCGGGCCATTCAATTCGATTTGATATTTATCTGCTTTCCGATCTTAATAAAGCGAAGCCTCTCAATATTTTTTATTTGGTAATAAAAAAAAACAAGTTAACAGCATTAAAGGCAAAACCGCCCGCCTTAGCTACCAAGCTGGGTATAAAATTGATTGCGTGTGTTATTGTTGTTGTTGTTGTCGCATGCTGCACGATATTTAACACCATTGATATGTTGTCACATTTTATGCGATTCTATGATTCGTTTATTATGAACAGCAACACAATTTATTCTTCAATACAACCGCACAAAGAGTCAAAGAAATAGACAAATCGGTACAACACCCATGCTGCTCACATTATTATTAAACACGATTGCAATTTTTATTTATTAATTTTTTTTTTTCTTTAATTTATTGCCACGAGACAAACTGTCACATATTAAACAGATCTTTTGACAACTTTTTAACATAATAAAATGCAAATTTTTTTAACAATATTTAAAAATGATTAATTTTTTTTTACATTGTTTTTCAAACTGTGGGCTTAAAAATATTGTATGTTTTTATAACCTCCACATAAGATTGCAAGAGATTGAGTTGTTGAGATTGGGTGCATAATACATTTATAATTACTCCATCCACCAAGGTGCCAAAAATGAACGTGGCCGGATAACAGACACGTCCCCAATCGACAAAAATATATATACCTGCCACAAAAATTGATCTATGAACTTGATATTTGGTATACATGTCCAAAAATAGGCGTATTCGGATAATAAACACGCATACAATTTACGCAAAACCAAAATTTACATAAAATTCGTCTTGCAAGTTGACACGTTTTATATTCACTATTAGAATGTGTAATCGTATACCTATCACGTCCATCGTCTGCATGTACATGTGGAGTGTTATGCTAATAAAGAATATATAAACTTTTTCTTCATTTATGTATTGCAACAGAGCAGCAAACTTAGGATACCCCCATCAGTAATTTGGAGAGTTTAAAAATATGCAAAGAAGGTTTTAGTAGAAGATTAGATGCCGCGGTATCAATTTAGTACATCTGTTCATCTGTGCGGACATATCAATTTAGTACTTTTATAAAGTTTATTCGAAAAACTCTTTATTTGTTCATCTTTTATTATAAATGTCAGTGTTAACCTATAAACGCCTGCCACTTAAAAACTTGTCCGAAATTATGTGTAAAACAAGGCCTCTGCCTAATAAATGTCATTTCTTGTCATAAATTCTTTTTAGGGGGGGGGGGGGGAGGGGGGGTGACAACCACCATCGCTTAAGCCAAATATAGTGTTTTTTCTTGTTTTTAAAACCGTCCATAGACTCTACGAAAAAGAATTATGTCGATAACACAAATTAAATTGTCATATTTGGACATACACTGAAACCAATATTTTATTACATGGGTAAGTGTATGCATTACCCGTTGGATGAGTGCGATTTTCTTTTATTTTAGTTTAAGTAAAGCGACATTGGACAATATCTATAAACGCTTGTTATAATGCACTTCGCTTCGGGCTACAAGCTACGTAAACAAAAGGAAAATGTAATAAATTTTAAGAATTGTCAATAGTCTTATAACGTCTAAATGCTGGGCATCCTCTGCTGGTGTAGTGTAATAGAGTGAAAACTGTGCACAATTTTAATAGTCAATTTTAAACACCCACGTTAATAAACTTAAACAAGTATTAAGTGAATGTTTGTTGGAAAAAGAGAATTTACAAATGTTTGCTTTAGATAAGTTGAACACAGAATGCTACTATTTTCTATAGTTATTCTAGATGCTAAAGCGATTTGTGACATAATTTTTTATCTAAACCTCATTATTTGTCTGTATGTCCGTCAATAGAAAAATAAGGCTAGCATGTATAATTTATATCAAATCTCTACAAAAACATTATCAGCATACTTCCAACCTCAAAAAGTATATATTTGTTTATTTTTTATTTTAATTCGATCATTTATAAAATATTTTGTCTGTACGTCCTTCAATTGAAGAATGTAAAGCTGGAAAATAAAATTCAGATCCGTTCTGTTTAAAATTTTTTAAAAATCATTTTTAGACCAAAAAACATTCTTTAAATTATAATTGGATGAAAGATTCGCCCGTAATTAAAACAATAAAATTCATAAAATAAAAAATCATGAAAGAAAAAGTACATCAACAGCAAACATTCAAAAAGAAAAAAAAAATTAGAATATAAATATTAAAAATATGATAAAATAATAAAATGATATAAAATTTTAATTCATTTTATTTTAAATTAAAATATTTTTTAATATAAAATAAAAAGTTATATAAAAATATAAAAACTCAACACCAAAATAAATAAAATATATTAAAAACATGTAAATTTTAACAAATATTTTATTTACATGAAAAATAAAAAAAATTAAAAATATTGAAATTTTATGTATATTATGAAATTAAAAATATATAAAAATATATATAAAAACTTACAACAACAACAACAACAACAACAGTAACCGATAAGAATATATAATATATAAAAATTTAAAAAATTTAAAATTATTTTATACTTATATAATAAACATAAAAAATATTAAAAATTCACAAGTAACAAAATTTGTATAAATACTATTATTATTAGAGTAACTTCAGCGGAGCCAACAACAACAACAACAACAACAACGAATAAGACAAAATTAAAACGTAAAAGTGAATTAAAAACTATAATAATAACAACAATAACAATTATAAAATACAATGAAAAATTAAAGAAACATTTTAGAGTATTACTAATATTCGTTTTTAACTACAGAAATATTTTATCTCCCTGTTCGTTTTTATCCACGTACTTGTTGCTGTGTTATCCGTTAAACGTGTAATAAACGGGCACAATATTGTACGAATTGGTACCTGCTGGGTTCTAGTAAAATTACAAACACAAACACAAACGCAAAGTACAAATACATATACATTTATATGAAATAAATTTAACTGTAGCCTAACAACATGTTTATGATGGCAACAACAAAATAGTTTATGTGCGTTATATTATATGTTGGTGGTCATGCTTTTCGGAGGCTAGTTACAATTATATTGTATTGGTGAGGAGATCTGCAGCAAAATAAAAGCTAGCAAAAAAGTATAGAATTGTAACAATTTTCAAAATGATTGTTATTATAAGACCTTGAGGCTTGATAAGCATAGAGATAGAGAGAGAGAGATATGAATGACTTATTTAAATGTTTCGTTAAATCGTTGCAATCACTTAGTGAAAAAGAAAAGAAGTTATCTCACCAAAGTAATCTCAATGTTTATTGATTTGTGTGTCTATACAAGTTTTTGTTCAAAAAAAACAAACAAAAAAAAAAAGTCAAAATATTGTTTAACACTCTTCTAGGTTAAAATGTCTTAAAATGTTAGCAAATTAATTTCCCTCACAATGCTCATTATACAATCACATTATCTGTCTCTACAGAACCATTTTATATCTGTTGAACATCTGTCTATTATATTGCATGGACTAGTTGCATGCTATGTTTTGTATGTGCATGTGTGGGGCCATTGAAATGATCGGCTGCTTAAACATTTTTCATACAATTCATATGATTGTAATTATAATCCATTTACATGACATTTAACGCCTTGAGGTCATGTCATATTAAATTGTACATACATGCAACACACACACACACATGCACACATCTAGTAGAAATATTAAACGTATGATGCTGAACATTTGTATTTGTTCAGCTTGGTTTGGATTTATATTGCATTGCAAATGTTTACTACGCGTGCCATGCCAATCGTTGATTCGTTGAATGGCTGAAGTGAGTGCCAATTTGAAAGCAGTTTGTTAGTGGACTTTATTATAATATGCTGTCGGCATTGTAATGGTGGCGGCTCCATACACAATACATGCGTGCATTCATGTTTATTTATGTGTATGATTGCTTTTAATAATATGTGTGATGGTACATTATGGTCTTAGCAGAAGCTCTCTGAAAACATTCAAATTAATTTTTATTTTTCTTATTTAAAATATTAACCATCATAAAATAAAGTGTGTAGTACATATATATGAAGGATAGTTAGGTAAGCAAAAGTATTTATAACCTCCACATCAAAACCTAGAAGATTTTGTACGATTGATATTCGGGATAAGCCTATGATAAGGATTATTTATAACTGTTAAGAATGTTGTTGCTTTTCCAGGCCTCTCTACCAATGGAAGATGAAAAAATAATGTTGGTCAGGTGAAGACTTTTAAAATAGCTAAATCGATGTGTTTGAAAAATTAACTTGGAGCACTTTCAAAGTCATGGACATATGGACACATCATGGACATACATGAATAAGCACGTTTACCCTAAAAGACATATCAAAGCAGAGCGCAGAATATGACTAAAATAGAACTAAAGTTTAGTTTTTTTTAATGAAATCATGTAATTAACTCAGATGTATCATTTTTTTTATACATTTAAATATATTATAATTTTTGTCTGTACGTCCGTTAATTGAAAAGTAAAGATTACAGTGAAAATATATAACAAATTCCTAGAAAAATTTTAAACAAACGATTCAAATATCAAATTTTAACAAAACATTATATTTTTATCGTGATTGTATCCTTTATAGTAGTTTTTGTCCGTACGTCCGTCAAATGAAAAGTATACAACTTAAACATAAAATACAGATTTTTTTGATATTAAAACTATTCCAAGATCAAAAATATCCTTTTTTATCTTTATTTAGTGAAGTTCACACTTTTAAATTAAAAGCATAATAATAAAAAACTAAAACTTTGCTTTAATAAACACAAGAGACAGCTAAACCAACTGATCTGTCTTGTACATACTACATATATTTTTATAACGAAGATGGGCGTAACACATTCGAAATGGAAAATTTATTATAATTTGTTATGATTTAGTTGAAATTTTGCTATAATTTTAAATGAAATTTTCCTGCATTTTGTTTTCATTTCAATTTGATAAAAATCTTTAAAAGAATGTTTTTTTGTCCAAGTTTTTTTTTTAATCATTCTTATTGTGAAATAACATTGAGCCATAAAACAGCATCAAATGACATGTAAAATACCAAAAACATATACACACACGCACGCATCTACACGCATTACACACGCAGACCATTCTTTCACTTTATTCTGACAATTGTACAGGCAAACGATGATGTTCAATTTAAAATTTATGGTCATTTTACGGCTAAAGAGTTCAACACGGGAACGGAAGGAGAGAGAGAGAGAGAGGGAATAACAAGAGCAAAGTATCAGCAAACATGATAATGAAAATGAAAATGTTAAAAAAACACCAGAAAACTAATAAAAGACGAAATCAACAAATCTCCTAAAAGAAAAGAATAACAACAACAACAAAAAAAAAAATAGAAATGTAAAAACGCAACGTGCGCTAAATATGAAGTGAAGAGTGCCGAGGAGTTTTTAAAAGTGCATACAAACAAACTGTTCATCCAAGCAAAAGAGTAAAAGTTTAAAAAATAGAAGAAGAACTGCAACAACAACAACAATAAAGCCAATATGCATCATACGATTTAGTGAAAGAAACAAATTAATTAAAGGAACCAACAGATCTGCTAACTTAAGCTATTCATTCAATAAATCAAATAATCCACTAAAGGAGAGTTGTTGGTACCATTCAGATGCATACACACTATACACACCCGTATTTTACTAGGGTATTAATGAAACAACAAAAACGACACCAACAAAAACTACCACTACATACATGGATATCTTCCGTTGCTGTGAAGCGTATGCAATATGAGGCGACAGTCACACAACGCAAAGTGACATTGTGGCGGTTTTATTGCTGTTTTTATTGTTTCTTTTTTATTTTTCGTTGCTTTGTCAATAACGTTAACTCACAGCCTGCATGCATATGTCTTACTGAGTACTGTTGAATGCTTCGAGCCAGAACGCTGTATGAAAACTGGATGAAAAGGATATACCGCCTTAGCGCTTGTACCGTAGTATTGTTAAAGCTTTTCACCTTGTACGCCTGCAAAACTGAAACGACAACCAGTCCATGTTGAGTGCAAGTGCATTTTCCTTCTTTTTTCTTTTTTCTTTTTCGATGTTTTTTTTTGTTATCTTTAACATTTTGTACGAATGGATTGGAATCGACAATAATAATGAATGAATGTATGGATTAAGAATTTAATAAGCGTACAGTAATAGCCCGATATATGGGAACAGTTAAAATAAAATTTTTAAAATTTAAAATTTAGAAAAAAAAAAGTATTTCTTAACCGGCTTTATTTGTGTTGTAAAACCACTCCTTCATGTGTGAATTGACCGCACTTCTTTACATCGTTTTCTTGTGTCGCATGATAGAAATAATAAAATAATCACAGAAGCTCTTATAAAAACCCGATCAAGGTCAATTTTAAAACGTTGAATCATTGACTATTAAATGGCACTAAAGTTTGATTCAGTTAACAATAATGTACTAGTGTTCTCATATATCTGCGTGTGACTGCATTTAAATAAATAGCTCACATTGGATGCCTTAGATGAGTGTTTGCTTCATCTGTTAATATATGCTCAGTTCAAAAACCAAGATTCATAGAGCTAACGAACAAGCCATACAACAAGACGAATGATGTTGCTTGTTATGTTTTCATCGTTTCCATATTTTTTTCTCCCTCTCTCTCTCTCTCTCTCTCTCTCTCTCTCTCTCTCTCTATCGGATATAATTTTCGTGTTTATTTGTTAAACAATATTTGATAGAATTTATCATCACAGTGATGGTTTATCTTAAACAAGTGCCATTAACATGATTATTAAGGTGACATGATAAATGCTTATAAAGCAGCATCCTCTACATACAACAAACCACGAAGAAGTCTTCCTTATGCGATGATATTTTTTCTTATTATTATGTGGCTGTTGCTATTGTTGTTGTTATTATTATTATTATTATTATTATTGTTATTGTTTTATACAAGCACATTTCCGGTGCTTTATTTAGTTTTTCATTACAACAGTTATTTATTACCGTCTCGATTCCAGTTTTCAAGGTATTGACGCAGTATTACATTTCCGGACACTAGGTAAATATATAATATGTAGCATATACATAAATATGTATTGAATGCTTGACCCATAATCTGTGCATGTACTACGCAAAGTGGGAAAAAATAAATAAAAAATCGGCTAAAACGAAATCTTAAATACCTTACAAAATCGGATTCTTTACTAAGTAATTTTTTATTTTTTTTTTTTGTAAATTGTGGCCATATCTAGTCCCGCCCATTTTTAGTGCGTAAACAGATATATGCGTTTATATTTAATATATTAGTAAAAAAAACTGAAGTTGGTATAAATTAAAGCTTAAATACCTTCCATATTAAAAAAATGTGGGCGTGGCAAGTACCAAATTTCATTTTCTAACAGTCAATATATTATGTATCTACCACCAAATTAAATTATTATACCCTCCACCTAACGGGATGACATACGAGTACGTATGCGTTGTATGTTAAGTGGAAGTTATAATAAGGCTCCGTAGAGCTTCACCATTCTCCCCAATGATTCATGTTTAATGGTATTAGTTGAATCCCACACTTTTTTTTCATACACTTATATGCAATGTATAAAATATATTCTCTGCCTTTGCTTACATCATAGTCACAGTTAATTACTTTGCATCAATGCACTTGACTTTGTTAACGCAACACACACGCACACACAGACACACATACGTAGATAAGCGCATATATTCTGTGAACAAAAGTGCAACAAAACAAAAAACAAAAAAAAATATGTTGACGAAAAATCACAAGAGAAGACCACAAAACCGCATCCGTTGTTGCAAGTACAGAATGCTTAACCCGCCTTCCTACCTGACAGCAGCCATCCACTCAGCTAACAATCCAATCATTTAGGTAAGCAACCTGCTGATCACAGGGGAAATTATTATACAACACATGAATAGCTGCTGACCATCATCACCAACACCAATGACAGTATTTCCACGTACACACACACACACACACTCACTTACTGGTTACTGCAGCTTCAATGGTGATTATTTTCTGTTAAGTAATCTTGTGTATGCGGAAAAACGATTTCCGTTAGTTTAACTGAAATACTTGTGTGTGTGTGTGTATGTGTGTGTGCTATTATAAGTATTTCTTTTTTTCCCATATTGCGGGTGTTTAAATAACACCGTGTGTGCGTGTGTACATGGGTACTTTTTAAACTAACTTCCATTCCAAGTTTACAGCCCGTAAAAGTTAATGGTGGCTGCCGCATAATCTCAATGGTCGCATAGTAATGGCAATTTGTTTATTGCCGTCTATTTTTATTTGTGTGCATATATGTGTACGCGTGTATAAAAGAAAGTTTAACTTGTGTGCGCATCCTGTGGGTAATTAAAAATTCATTCATTCTCATAGTTTTTACTGTTATTGTTTTTGTTGTGTGTTGTCATCGTTGTTGGTGATTGTTTAATTTATATGAACATTCAACGATCTGATCGTCTGAGATTTTACAATTTACCTTATATCTAATTATGCAACAAAAAAAAAAAAAAAGTATTTGTTCGCTACAAGATTAGATTAAACGAATGAATAATGATTTCGGAAATGTTAGAAGTGAACGGTTGTTATATTGATTGTTTTGTTAAACCCTACCCTACATTCCTAAACGCTACACTCACCTATAATTGTAACGAATTTCAGTAAAGAATTTAATGAATTGCTTAAACAACGTCCGTCTGTCACTCCATAAAATTCTAAATAATCAACCTACCCATCGTAATGTTCAATATTTTGTTGATGAAATTCATCATATGGCCGAGAATGTTTAGTATTGAAAATAGACATGATCGGTCCATTTTGAATATATAACAAAAATTCCACTTTGTTGAAATTTTTTTAATAATACTTTCCAGGAGAGAAGCTATTTAGCTTAATAACATTGATTAAGTAAAATTTGTACCTACTTGGACAATTTTTAAACTCTCTTTTTATATAACGTTAATAAAATTTTGCTGAAACATATCTAATTAGCTTAATTGCAGCATATTTGATATTGGTTTACAATTTTTTTTATTATTATTTTTTAATTTTTTTATATATAATTTTTTTTATTTTATATGAAATATTTATTGTCTTTATATGACAATGAGTCCAATTATGTCTTATCAAATTTAATAAAGAACAGTTAATTAGTTTAATAATTGACTGGAACAAATTTGGACTCGATTGAACCATTTTTAAATCTTTTCTCCATAACACACTCTTTTTCAAAATGACTCAAGTTTACGGATTCTACTCAACTAATTAAACAAAAGTGTATGATAATGTATTATATGGTGGTGTAGGGTATTGGTTTAAAATAATTTCACTCGTTTTTAATAAAAATCATTATTGAAAAATGTCGCTCTCTGCCAAGCTTTTAATGAAAGGCAACAACAAAAAGAGCAACAACATTTGCTTATAAGCAGTTACTATATTATCCAAACAAGCAATCATTTAAACTAAATGATGTAATCCTAACGAATCACACCAACACAAGCAGCCTGGTTAACTGCTAGCGACCATGTCCCCTAAACTAAATAGATTTGAACCTACGACAACATTCAGTTTAGCGTAATATCTCGGTACGCGACATAACTAACTTTATGGCATTTTAATGGTTCACAGAATTTTATTTATGCCAGAGTTGATGTTGCGTTGTAAGCTCTGCAGAAAAGAAAAAATACTTCAACTCATTTGAATCTATGTATATCATATGCACGCACACATAACAGACTTACATACCGATTGCTTGATCATCAAAACTGCCTGCCTGCCTGCCTGGGTTGCCCGCCTATATGTTAGGTATTCTTAGTGTACAGATGTGGTTATAAAAATGCATTTCATCGATTATTGGTCAATAATGATTATTATCATGATTATTCTTATTAAGTGGTTCACTAACAAAAGATTTGTACAACGTCACAACGAGTGGCTACCGTTAAGGTTTATTACATAAAAGCAAGCCATGCATGTACCTGCATGTCTGAGAGGTGGAAGGAGTTTTTCCTTTTTTCTTTTTTCTTTTTTATTAGTAGGAAGCTTAAACTCTAAACTATACAACATTGTATGTTCCACCATGTTACCATGTATGTTGTAATTTTGTTTATTGAGCATTTATAGCAGCATCATTGTATTTGAGCTTATTTCGTTTCTACGTCTCTCCCTCTCTCTCTCTCTGTCTGTTTCTGTCTATCTGCGCCATATACATGTTCTTTGTGCAGCTATATCGTATAAATATGCTTTCTTTTTATTATAGATTGCCGCTTAAACTTTGCATTAAATTGTCGATAATTTTTCAAAATTTCTTTATTACCAGCGAACACAAAAAAGAGAAGAATAAGAACATAATGGCAATGGTAAAATTGATTTAAAAATACCAACAGCAAGTATGTACAACATACTTATAAACATTTTATATTAGACAATTCCCAAAAGTTAAACGAACAAAGACATCTACTGCGACTTGAACTTAAATAAAACAGTGAAGTGAAGATAATTTCTTTTGAGCCAACACATGTTCTTGCAAATTAACATGGACAGACAGACGGACATGATTAAATCGATACAGATTTTTATTCTGAATCGATCGGTATACTCGAAGGTGACTGTGGCATTTTAGTGTTTGGAAGTTGCAAATGTTCGCACAAACTTAATATACTTTACGCCATAAGTAGTGCAAATGTATGTATTTATTTACTTAAATCGCTAATTATTACTTATTTTCTATAATAAGAAGTTATCAAAATAAAAAAATTCATTATTTACATAAAAATTTCATTTCAAAATATTTACAATACATTGATACATTTTTCGAAACATTTACAAGTCAATGCTTGAATTTATTAATAATTGAAATTATGGTCATAATAATACCAGATAAGAAAAAAAATACAGCAACAACTATTAAAAATATATCACGTATTAAGGCAATATAGGCGGGACCATAGCTGCGCGAATATCTCAAACATATATCCAATAATGCCGGAAAAAAGAAACCCAAAATAGTTACCGATAGACAACCATTGAAAGATGCGATTATATCGAAAAACGGTACCAATATAGCTACAATAACTGTAGAGGGAATGAAAAACAAATTTTTAACTTAAAAAAGAAGCATATAGTATGCAATACGTACCGCTTACTATAA
The DNA here is from genome assembly GCA_963978525.1 of Ornithomya fringillina. Taxonomy (NCBI): domain Eukaryota; kingdom Metazoa; phylum Arthropoda; class Insecta; order Diptera; family Hippoboscidae; genus Ornithomya; species Ornithomya fringillina. The sequence goes on along the minus strand of OZ021692.1, from coordinate 8,500,037 downwards.
CAACTGCAGCGCGAAGTAACATTTCATATAACAAATGTCTTTCTGGAGGAGCCTTTAACTTTAAATTTTGAGTCCACACTATATGTATCACTGGATACAATTGTAATGGATATGAGAAGAATATGGCAATGGCATAAACAATTTTGGTTATGTGCGAGACTCTACAAATTGAAAGCATTTAAAAATTTAGTTCTACCTGACGACTATCAGTGAACGCGAGTTCGTGTGGAGAAAGATACAATTTAAACCAAGTTGGTTTTCGGTTCTAGATCCGCCATTATATAAAATTTCATTCAAATATTATATAAATTATAGCCTGCACACAAGTTTAGATAGACAGACAGACAGACACAGTTAAATTGACTCTTTATCAATTGATATAATTAAAGGTGGGAATTGAAAAATTTGGCACACATTTAATATACCTTTTACCAGGTACAGTGGTAGTACGCTACATAGTGTAAATTAAATAACAACATCCACAACTCACATTTCATTGAAGGGTATATTTAAAAGGATATTTTCTCTCGTAGCCGCACCATAATGCCAATAGCCCAATAAACTAAAACTGATAAAGATTAAGTAAGTGATAAGCATGCCGACGTTAAAAACACCAAAATAGGCCATAAATTGTTCCCGTTTCTTCATTTCAGCGTCGATGGCCATAACCTCAAAAAAATCATTTAAAATCATATGAAATTATTTCGATATATAAAGATTTTACAACAATTTACCACACCCGGTGATGCATTACAGAGCAGAACCAAACCAACATACAGGGGTATACAAGTTGGGCACTGGGCTAATTTCAGATCAGTAAATGGACGCAAATGTGTATTCAGAATATAATACACAACAGCACTCAAACCTTTTAAGTAAAAAAGATGAGTAACAAGTCTAATTAAAGGACATAGAGAAAATAGCACATACCCGTAAAGATACAAAAGGTTGCTATGAAGCTAAAAGGTGTCACTGCCTTCAAGTTATTTATTAAGTATACCATAATTACTAAAGGGGTGATCAGTGCCATATATAATCTCACATCAGCTATCATGTAATAATAACCCACTACATCTCGTAAACTATTAGCTATAACCACTATATATGCGGGTCCACAACCAAAATGAAACAATGCTATGAACACTTGTACCATAATTCTGAAAATTAAAAATAAAAAACCGAAGGATTATATTACTAAGTATTTGAATTGTAACAAAAACTAACTAACGCGGCTACATTATTGCCTTTTTGCAGCCAACTGGGACCTTCCTTCAGACCTTCCCGCATCGCTTCCGAATAATCAATATATTCAAGTTCTCTAAGGCGGCAAAGATCGCGTATTGAAGCAAGCTAGATGAAATTATTTAGAGAACTTTCTCTGCGTGCTCACATTAACCCCCTTACCAATATTCTCTCGCTATAAGTTATTAGAAATATAATGAAAGTCGCTATGAAGAAACCCAACAGCCAACCCAATTGAGCGAACCCATATGGTGCCCCTAGAAGGCCAGCTCCCAATATGCATTTTATCATATTAATTAAAGCTTCAGCATAACTAGAAAATATGAGATAAATATGATAATAGAAAGCACCTTTATTTCCTTTCTCAGTTGGTTACTTTAGTTTTCTTTTTTCTTTTATTAGAACTTTCTCTTCATTTGTTTCATTCATTTTAGGAGTTTTCAAAAACAATAAATTTTTATATAATAATTATATTTCTACTAATGAATTTTCATGTTAGGCCCTCTATGTCACTTTATGTCTATTTTTGATTATTATGATTATATTGATTATTATGTAAGGTTGCCTTAGTCTCTTTTTTTAATAGAGCGATTTTTTTTTACCTGCAGATGGCACCAGTGTAGAGTAAGAGTATGTATTGTAGTAGTATCTAGAGAGATGATGGGGTCTGAAGGTGGATGAAGATGATCCAAAGTTTATAATATCAATAAAAAGCGAGTGACGGCTTCCTGAATTTCTTGTTTGTTGTGGAGGTTGATCACATAGTAGCCGAGTTGACCAAGGCTTTGTTTTTTGTAAATTCTACATGCCATGGGTTCAAATTCAGCTGAGAAGGATTGTGAAAAAGTTCTTTCAGCTGGTATTCGAATTTGAAAGTCACATTGAACCCATCATTACAATGAAAGTAGAAATTCGTTCGTTAGACATAGATTTTAGAAGGACATTTCATTTAGTAAAGGAGCAACCGTTAAAGACTCTAACACTATTGCCATGGACATTAAGTTATCATTACTATTAGTGGCAATTTAACACTAAATCGATAAATCCTACAATGTATGATGGTAAACTTCCTAAACGATGCTAAACGATGGTGACTTAAGAATGTCTTAGAAAAAATATCTCTGCAAAAAATTTCATCCCATACACGAGTTCTGCCTTGAAACGAATCATGTGCTGTATCAACTTGACAAAATCTGCAGGTGGCTAGATTATGTCAGTCGCACACGAAGTACAAGTCCCACAAAAGGAAGGTATAAACTCTTCTGAAGGGACCAAGTGTTTCATACGTTGCAAAGAGAGTGCTTTAGAAGAAAATTTGTTCGCGGGGTTTTTGGTCCTGTTCCCGTTTAAGATGAGTTCGGCAATTATAAGGAAACTCAAATTTTTATTAAAAAAAAAACGAGATGAAATCTTTCCCAGTTACAATATTTCCGTCTTTTATGAAAAAAGGTCATAAGTTTAACATACACAATGGAATGGAATCGTAAAATAAACTCTATATTAATGTATACACTTATGATCTAAGTTAATCTCTATCTTATGGAGAGTACAAAAAAGGCCACACATTACATAAAGTGGATTTTTTTTAACACCACATAAATATAAAAAGTGAAAGAAAATCTCATTTCACTTCGCATTTGAACAAAAGTGTAAGCCTTTCAACAATAATCAAATGGTTGTAACCAATAGACTTTCTATTCGATTACCTAAGTGTTGTAACACTGTGTGTTACCCCAGTTTATCTTAAAGTTAAATCAAACAGATCAAAAAGTTACAACAACAACAACAACAAGCAGAAGCACTATTAGCCTCAACCTCGAAACAACTACAACAGGTATTATAAAAGTTGAGAGCATCGTGTTCGACTATAAAACAAATTAAGTTTTGCGAGACATTCACACTTAATGTTTTTACAGCCAACTTGACGTCGCTACCACCTTCTACAAGTAATTTGAACGTTTACAATTTTACACCACAATTAAATCAAGTTCATCGACAGCTAGGTAGATAGACGGACAGGCAGGCAGACAAGACAGATAAACTGTTAACCCGAATCATTGCGAGAGTGTGCTATGATGAAGCAATTGATTGTAAGAAATGAAAAAGACTGCTGGCCATACTTTGATAGAATTGCTATTTTACCTTAAAAAGGAAACTAAAATAAGTTTGTGTTTAATTGGAAGTTGATCATAATAGTTAAGACAAGTTATGATTTGTGTTGTTGGCTACTAAAAAAACACCTTGCCGCTGATATTTAATACATTATTATCTATTTTTAGTATAATATATTTTTTATATATTATATAAGTAAAAAAATGCAGTTATAAAGTAGGTTATATAAAGAAAAAGCTACCTAATTATATGAGGTTGCAAACGTTATACATAATTTTCCTTACAAAGCATTGGAACGCTTTTAAAAAGAAAGAAAACTACATACGCCATTTTACGCTCAGTAAAAATTGATGAAATTTGATAGCAAATATATAGTTTATGCTTTTTTAAAGGGAACAAAAGCTGTGCCATCATAGGCTACTTTTCTGTATTGATGATATTTGATAGAAGAAAAACACGTTCTTTTTTTCCTTTATTAGGAAAACTTAAAAAAATGGTATTACACCAGATTTGTTATTGGTATAGCTTGTGAGTATTGTAAACATTCAAGGAGCAGGAAAAAATTAAAGCATCATTCCTTTTATTTAACAACTCCTTACTTCAATAGTTAATACACACTTGATTAAATCAGAATTGTTATGCGCCTATATGTCTGTCTGTCTCTTTGCCTGTTTGTTTATTGTGGTTGTAATGACATTTAGTATTGTGTTTTGTTAATGCCTTGTCTTTTTTCGGCGCAAGTCATCAAATGAAATCTATCAGCAAGAATGACAAGATTTTTGTTATAAAAATAAATCCTTCATGTAGATGCAACACCAAAAGTGGCAGCAGTGCAATGACGCTGGCAAGTACAAAAAAACAATTCTCTGCCCATTCTAACCTGTCTGTCTGATCGATGCTGATCACATTTATCTAAGAACATGTCTATATTGATGTTGTTGCCGTAGACTCCACCATCAAACATAACCTGGCGCATTTTAGAGTTAAGTGCGTGCGTGTGAGTGAGTGAGTGTATAGTGTATCAAGTCAATTGCAGAAGGGGCCAACCAAAACACCCATTCAGCAAATAACATAAAACCAATAAACACACATACAAACACATACGCACACACATTTGTGCATACATGCCACAGCGATGAATAACATGAATCAAATGACATGCAAAATAGCGCAAAGTGCTTCATAGGTGCACTGTATCAAGAGTGGGGGAGAGAGAAAGAGAAATCACTGTTTTATTGTGCCTAATGCATCTAGAATAGGATTGCGTGGCGTTCCAGAGAAATAAAAAAAACTCATACAATGTACAAAAAAAAAGTCTTGTGCAGATATTGACTCAATATTGAGATACTGGGTTTCTCTACAACGCATAGCCAGCAAACTTTAAATAAACTTATACATTACACCACACCACACTGCAATAACGATCGATTAAGAGGCGGATGATCAGCAGGCGGACAGACAGACAGACAGAGGAGTTTTGTGTGCTGATCGGTATACTGCGTTAAAAACAAATCACGCCTTGTATGGTTGCAATGTGATTGCCAACGAGAATATATAAAAAAAGAATTAAAAAAAAAAACATATGTGCGCTGGTGTCACAGCCATATGATGTTTGTGTGTATGTGAACGCTAGTACAACTTTACTGCTGCCTGATGCTGATGCTGCTGCCAGATCACAATCGTAACTTGAGTAGGCATATTATTCTTAATTAAAAGTAAATGCTGCCTGCGTTATGCAGCATTAAAAGAGTTGTCGATCGATAGCAATCGCCCATCGTCATCACCATCTAGCAATGGGACAATACAACAACAATAACAACAATAAAGTAAAAAAACCCAAGCAAATCATCTGGCTTGCATGCAACATGCAGGATGTTTACCAAAGAAAGAAGAAAAGAGAAGAAAAGAAAAGAAAGGGCCCCTCAGAGTGAGAGGGCGACAGGGGGGGAGGTGGGGAACCTTTGAAATTGCCATATGATTAACTTGTAGACAAAATCCAGCAAACAACAACAACAACTGTACCTGCATTTATTTTAACTTTATAATAAAAACATTTACATACATACAAACACATATGCGTGCATGAGTCCACGCACAAAACACGCATTGATTTGCATTTTACAAAAACAATTTAATATTTAACATTTCATGGTTATTGTGAAATTTTAATAATCCTAAGGTCTTATTGAATTGAACTTTAAAATGTTTAACGCATACGAAGTTTCAATTTGTTCCATTAAGGGAGTCTGACCGGACAAAACTGTGGGCGTAAACTGTTTTTTGCTTCTTTCTTAAAAGTTTATATCTCCAGTATAATTTCTTGGGTTTCCAAATTCAACAACAACAACAACAACAACAACGTCATAAACAACAGCAACAACAACAACAACAAATTTTTGGATCTATAAAAAGGTTGCACAAATTTTATATCTATTCTGCTTCAAGTGTGAAATGCATAAAATCGGGAAACAGCCACACCCCCAATCGGTTAAAATCTATCTATCAGTTAGAAAAACTGACCTATATTTACAAAATTTTCGATGTGGCAGTTAAAGCATAAATCATAAACGAATGGGATTCTAACTTATCATGATTATTCGGAGTCTACATATGATATATTCATTGAACGTTATTAATGTCTAAAATATTTTTATTTAAAAGAGAGTTCAACTGGGTGTTTAATAATAAACTTCATTCTTTAGTTTCTCTTTTGCAACACATTCGTTCTTTAGATTCGAAATGAAAACATTTGTAATATTTATTCTAAGAATTTATGAATTCGCATCGCATCTTATGGATAATCGACTCATCTGGTGACATTTTTTTATTCATGAAGAATATTTTCCATTAAAATATTTCTTCATATAGAAAACTATTTTTCACCATTTCTCGGTTGCTGTTGCTTTTCTCACACACATAATTTAATGAATTCGCATGTGTTGCGCGCTTGAATTAAATTCTCATCAACACAAATTTGATGGCTATCCAAGGAAAACCAAAGCAACAACAACAGCAGCGGCTGTAATATAAGTGAATACAGAACGCAGCAACAATAACAATAATAATCACTACGATAAACAGCAATTGAAACGTTTAACTCACACATTATGGTAAAACTCCCGCATAGGAGTAGCATCAGTGCAGCAAACCAGACCAATGCTGAGATTTTTCTACCGTCTATGTAAACTTTTTTCTGTAGGTGTTTGTTTGCCCGTGTACAATTGTGTTGTAAATAATTCTCAGTGCAATGAATCTTAAACATGACGCGAAATATATTTATTTTTTTCTTTTAAGCGACAATGTTGCGTTGCGGACGTACAGCAAGTTCAATCCACCCATAGGCAGACATACCGAAAAACAGGCACGCATATGTAGCCCTTCAAATAAGCCTAAGAAAATTATATTGAAGAAGAAAAAAAAACACCAACACCAACAGCATTAAAACCATATGCAAGAAACTTGTTGTATTGCCAACCAACACATCAGATTGAAATTGAAGCATAACAATGTTGTCTCCTCCACTTTTTATTAAAGAGACAGACAGACAGACAGACAGAACGACACACAAAAGCAATCTACACATATACACACATATACCTATAAAGATACATGTAATCTTTAGCAAGGTTGCTTATGTCAAAGACATATTTTTGTAGAGAAAAAATAATAATAATAACAACAACAATGTGATAAATTTTATGTTGGCGCTGTTGTCGTTCACTGTAAGGCAATGTCTGCACCAAACGTATCGTACATCAATTTACCATAAAAATGTATGATATGTGGGCGCATACTGGGGGTGTGCGAAAATTACCAAGAGTGTATCCTAAGTTGAAAACTTTATAGTTGATGTAGTAGCACAGCATATATATTGTATGGCAGTGCACATGCACATATGATACTTCTGCACTACTACAAATGCAACCAGAAGCCAATGTCTGTACGTAGATCCACCTATTAATGTTATCATTAGCAAAAGTATTCATTATGTTTTAGAGAAAAACATTATGTTGCTAGTAAATGTTTAAGTAAATATCAACAACAATTTTGTCTTGTCTTGATAGGCGTAAGAAAATAAAATAAAATGAAATGCAACAACCGGAAAAAGCTAAAGATTTCATTTCGATCAAAGAGGATCTTTACATTTATAAACAAATCGTGGGCGTGGCGTAAACCTAAAAAGTTTAATAAAGTAAGATTAGTACCTCTGACCCCGACCCTTTTTTCCACCTATTATAAATATTTGTTTTTTATATAAAAACTTCATAGATTTTTCGATTTTTATAAATGAAACTTTAAGGGGCGTAGCATATTTTTAATAAAAGTCTACCTTCAGAAATTAAAAATGTTGATACAAAATTTTACCTCAATATGTAAAAATTATTTTCATCAACAGAGACAGACAGACGGACGAGATATATATGTACTTGATAATTTTATATAGTGTAATAAACTTAGTATATTTTTTTCGCATTTGAATGTGTAGGCTATAACAACAACAACAATCACAAATTTTCTTTAAAATTAGACAGATTTTTTTTGTTTTTCTTTAATGAACATTTCTTAACATTGAACTTAAAGTAAGTTGTCAGACACAGCAACAAAAAAATGAATGAAAACAACAAACAGCAACAACAATACAACCTAAACCATTGGGTGATGATGTGCAAATAGAAATTCCTAATAAACAGCAGACTTTAATCACATCGACAAATACAAAAATAAACTGATTGACAGGATCACACGAGTCACACACAAAACACTTTAGGTAAAGACTATGTGTGTTTATGTATATATATATTATAATTAATTTTAAGTTATTAAAAGACTGAGAGTATAAGAAATTTTTTAGGTAAAAGAAATAATAATGTCCGTGCGTCCACGCATAAGTTGTTTTTTCATAGAGGAATATTTCAATTATTTTCTAACAATTTATGATATTAAACATGTCGAAATGAATGAATATATATGTATGTGACACAATTGTCTCACTTACAATTATAATTTTATATAACATAAAAGAGGTTATAAATGCTTTACATAATATTCCAGGACCTGCTTTTAAAAGCTAAACAATCAAAGTATCATATACATGACGCATGATGGAATTTTATGTAAAAAAGTTGAACACGTTACTCATATCTTATCCTTAAACCACACTCAACTAAACGCTTACAATGCAAAATCTCATCTAAAATCGAATCATCAATGGCTTTAAATGTTTCATGGCAGCATAGTGTGGGTTGGTATGCAGTAGCATGTAAATGAAAGAGAATATCGCAAAAATTGAATAAAATGAATAAATAATAGGGAGGAGTAGTATAACTGGATGTGTCTTTAGGCGCTAAATATATGAATGCATTAACTCAACTTAAGTTAATAAACCGTCCAAATGCTTATATTTTAATAAACATAAAAAAAAATATAAAAAAACTACTAAAGTGTTAGAATTCATTATAAATTGCACACTTCCACAAGTAACAAGTGTACTAAGTGCATGATAACCTTCTTGGATAAGCCCTATAATGTTATACGTCCCTACGTCCGTCTTGTTAAAGAAGATAAATATGAAACCAAATAAAACTTTGTATATATAATCAGTCTGTCCAAGTTTATATATATATAAATATTATTGAATATTTTCTTTACCTTACTTGTATATAAAGAATATTTATTGATCATGCATATCAAAGTCGTTTTGAACTGATTGTTTTGTAGAGAAAAAAAAAAAATTTCCATTTGATTGTGTTGTGTGTGTGTGTTTGTGTGTGAGTATGTTTATCCGCATTTGAAATTGATTTCTGGCCAATTAGTGTTAGTAAATGGTGGTAGCAACGGTGGTAATAGCAAAATATGTAAATGGCCAATTACACTTTTGGCCAACAGCGCACATTACCACCATCGATTTCTATTATTTAGCGCACGTGTCTGTGTGGTTTTAAAAGTTAGGGTTTGGTTTGGTTCGGTTTGGTTATGGTTTTGTACATTTGTTATTATTATTGTTGTTGTTGTTGTTATTATTGTAGTTTTCCACATCCATCTATCTAGCTATCTATTTGTCTGTCTGTCTGTCTATCCAACCATAAATCCATTGATTTAAACAGCTATTCATGCATCTACAAACATATCTTGCACATCTAGCCATTCATCCATTCATATATTCCATCCATTCATATACGTATACATATATATATATGTATATATATATGCGTGTGTGTAAGAGAGGTGTGCCAATTTTATAATTTAGAAAAATCAATTTTATTATCATCATTATTGTTAACCTTTGACTGTGAAATGATTGGTTATTTAAAATGGAGCAGACTACTGAACTGTATTGAACAGTTTATAAAGCTGCTTAATTTTATCATGTAATATTAATAATAATAAAAAAATATATCAGCAACAACAACAACATCAACAATAATAATAATAAACCACAATATACAATACTTTTTGTATTCTCATTATTCACTTATAATATATGCTTTATATGTACTTGTACTGCACATACCTAGTATAAGTATGTGCTTAAAAAAATTGGTAAATTTTTTATACACTACTGGGTGGTATATAATTATGATTGTTACCGTTTTTTACCACTTCTTTTACATATCATTACTAAAGCTTACTGATGACTTGGAAAAGTTTTCTTTGCACATGGTGGGCGTGTCAGCTATATAAAATTTACTACAGTACTTATTTTACTTTTCAATATAAAACCTTAAACTCTAATTGAGCCTTAAACATTTCGTTTACTCTTTATAAGAACTCTGAACTTAATATTTTTCCCAATTTATGTGAAGAGTATAAGAAAAATATAGATCTCACTCCGTGACAATGTTTTCTTAAGCGAAAGCATTGCCGTGACCAGGATTCGAACCTGGGTTACTACGGCCACAACGTAGGGTCCTAACCACTAGACGATCACGGCTATGTGAAATCTTATGCTTGACTACAAAATTCGTTAATCCAATTCGCACACTTTTATTAATTTTAAATTTATTTGCAAATAGTTGAATATAAAACTGGTTTTTTTCTTTATTTTATTTCTTCTCGAATTTTGGCATTTCATTAAATATATTAACTTTAAATAAATTTGTATCAAACATTTCAGCTTGCAAGTCCGTTCGTTTTTCTATTACTAGAGCATGTGAAAAAGTTTCTTTCAAAGATGTTATTCGTATAATTTTGTTACTTTTTTGTACCTCCACTACAATATTTGCTATAAAAATCATCACTTAATTCTGCTCTCATCCTCTTTTTTTTGGAAATTGTGGGCGTGTCTACTTATATCGCGCCCATTTTTATAATATCAATACATGTATAAGCTAGATAAAACATAAGTTTCCTACTTTACATCTTCACTTTTTAAATCTGTAACAGATTTTCTGACTGTTGTGGGTGTGGCTAATATACAATTTAACTCGATTCTATATTCTAAATTTCTAAACATTTTAACAAATTATGGACGAACGAACGGCCATGACTGTAGAAACATATCCTCTTGTCCTTTTGAAACAAACTTAATTCATTTCAGGCGCGGATAAATTTAATTCAATAGCCTTCATGGAGGAGTAAACTGATCACAACTTGTTTCTCAAATTATGTTATATATTACAATAAACATTTTTATGCAAATATTTAAATTGTTGTTCTTGTTTTTGTTGTTATTGTTAAAAATAGAAATAGATGAGCAAATAATTAGAATGAACATGTCACCGGAAGTGTGTTTAATTTACATGCATACAGTGTGTTGATATAATTTAAAATGAATGCATTACAACAACAACAATTAATGCTACTAACACTTCCATCGTCTCTTCATAGCACGTTTAACAAAAAAAAAAAAAAAACAAGGAATTACAATAACAAACAGTACAACCAGACCTGGTTAGACTTTGAAAATGTTGTTGTTGGAAGAACAAAAAACGTTTAATTGTTAACAAAAATAAAAATAAAGCATAGAATATAAAAATTATTCGCAATTGACACGCAAACTTAAGCGTATCTATCGACGCATACACACGCACCCTTACAAGTTTACGCATGTAATTATAATGGCAACAACAACAAAGGCTACAGATGTTACCGATTGTGCCGCATAAAATGCTTTTTTAAACGCTAGCAAAACATAATAGCAAACACAATACAAAACAACTCTGAAAGCAACCCACAACAGCATCACCACCACCACCACCAACAATAACATTTCGGATGATGGTAATAATGAAAATAGCATATATGCTGTTTATGTGCTTAATATGTTCAAGTATATGTGTGTATGTGAATATGTAAAAAGTGTGCTTGTGTGTATTAGTTTGGAGCTTAAACTCAACAAATTGTATTGTTGTTATTGCTACATTACTTAACTAACTTGAAAGTTAACGCTACCATCATATGAGCATATCCGGGCATATATATTAACACCCAAAAAGAGACTTCGGACAAAGTATATTTATTCTAAATCAATATCGAATACTGAGTCGATCTAGTTGATGTAATCGATCTAGGCATGTCTGTCTGTTCTATGGAAATCACTCTTCTGGTCAAAAAAAAATGCGTCAATGAAGAAGACTGGGTAGCTTGCGTTTAAGCGGCACACCCACAATGCAACAAAAACTGAAAAAGTAACAATTTTTTCTTGTTGTTTTCTTGTTGTTGTTGCTGTTTTGTTGTTGTATTTCCTAGTTGTTGGTTGTTTTTATTATTACTATTATTGTTGTTGTTTCTATTTATACACTTTCCAATCAGTTTCGCATAATGAATTAATAAATTTATGTCTGTCTATCCGTCTACTCATCAACTATGTCTGCAATCATTGAAAAAACAATTGGAATTTTGGCAGAATTGTTAATTAGTTTGGTTTAAAATTTGTACAAATGACACGCCCACAGGTTTTGGTTTTTTTATTTTTTTCTTTCACGTTTTAATAACTTATCGTTAACAAGCATTTAGTTATCAAATGCTTCAATTAAAAAAAAAAAAGCCCACACGGATTAAAGAAAAACATAAAAATCATTTTATTGCCAATTTTCTATACAGTTATTTAAATATATTTATTTTCCAATTTATAATTTATTTCATAGAAATGAAAATTATTGTAATTACACCTGTTAACGTTGATTTATCACATTGCAAAAAAATATGAGTGTTCGTGTGTGCGTCTCTGTAATGTATGTATAAGTATATCTGGTGTTAATATGATTGATTTATTATATATTTTATAAATTCATAATCTATTCAATGTGGTGCCAATCCAAAATTTTTAATTTTTTCATTGAAGTTTAAACTTTTTTTTATTATTCTCATCACCCCAAAGGTTGCATAGTGTATTGTACTTTATAGAAACATGTCTTACGCGTGTGAGGCTTTAACGTTTCTATACAATACCTCTAACCCATTTTGTATTCTTTAATAATGTAGAGTATTATCCGATTAGAGTAATCGGTACAACTATAACGATTTGTTTTAATTAAATATTCTGGAATTATTTATTTTAAAAACGCACTTAATTTATGAATAATAGCGAATGAATCTATTACTCATTAGATGAACAGATAAGAAAAACACAAAAATTTTAACAAAAAAATTTACTTTACAATTTAAGGCGGCGTCTTTTAGTCTCGTGCTAGAAATCTAAATGACAAAAGATTTAAGCAACAAACTTGTTTTATTAATTAATATAAAATTGTTTATTCAAATCGGTTATGTTGTTGTTGTGGTTGTTAACAATATGTTATTTTTATACCCTCCACATAAAATGTGGTCCTAAGTTTCTTATTCTGTTTTCAACAACTAGAAAATATTTACTAAAATATGAGCACAAGGACCTTGTGAATTACGGATATAATATTTAACTAGAAAATATAATCGTGATAAAGTCTGTTAACAGCCACACCAACAATTGGCAAAAATCGATATACATAAAAAAAGCCTCTCTATTAATCTGCTAAAAATCGGCACGATCAGATAATAGATCCGATCAAAATTTAGATTAAATTTAGTTTTTTTTTTCACGCAGAATCCTACATCCTTGTTTATGCGTAAAATTTGATGTGTAATCAGGTCCGCGCTAAGCGTAAGGTTTCCAGGTACATGCAAAGGTCATTTAATTAAACCAAATTTAGTTGTTTATACCCTCCACCTAAAGGTATATTAAGTTTGCTATATAGAATGAAACCTCGAAGGCCCTACAATCAAAACATATCCGCCCATGTATCTATTGTTGGAACGCTCAATTTTGAGATATTGAGTTGAAATTTTTCACAACTGTTTCTACTTAATTTGGTTAAAATCAGCTAACCGCCATGCCTACAATGAATAAATTCTAACAGCAATAAAAATGTATCTATGAAATTGAAATTTAGTACACATAATTATAATTTTATATATTATAATCGATGTACCAAATATCTCTCATACAGTCACGCCCATAATTTACAAAAAAACCTAATTTGATTCAGAATTAATTTCCTTAGTTGATATGAAAATAAAGCTATTAGCCACGCCCACTATTTGTATATGAAAGTATTGGATATTTAAAGTTTAGTTTTAGAGGAATCCGGATTGAACCTTTTTAAAAACCCCTCGCCATATAGGCTCCTATTATAAAGGAACATTTTATTGGTGAAAATTTGTAGGATGGAAATGTAGGATGACTAAATTTGTAATTAAGTGGAAGTCACCTTAAGCTACGTTATTGAGAATAAAAATTCAGCTATTAGAAACGTAATCGAAAATTGGTCTACAAGATAGAGCTTCGTTCGAGATCTTCTCAACAAAATCCATCGCGAGTTTTTTTTGGGTTTCGTTTGATTTCATTTTAATTGAATGGTGTTTAAAATTTGACTACAACCCACTCTTGTCATCTTTAAAGTGTTTTTTGATTTACTTAAAGGCTTCTCGTTTTATTATGCTAATCATTCTCATTTATAGACAATAAAGATATTTTGTTTAAATATAATAAACTTAATTATCTCAGTATATGTAGTTGTTGTACATATATTATATTTTATTTCGCCCGCACATTTCAATAATTATAATGATTTAACAAAAATTCGAAATGTGTTTAAAGCTTAAACGAACTCTGAATAGAAATTTGCATAAAACTATTTTAGCTCATTCTAAAGCTGCCATTTTTATAGCTGTAATAAAATCACACATTTAATGTTGATTTTGTTTAAATTTGACATCTATATTATAATATAAAAGAGTGGATATATACTATATATATAAGTTTATTAAATTATTTTGAAATTCTTGTTTTTTTTTTTTCTTATTATTCAGTCTCATTAATATAAAAATCCAACTAATCAAATATATTTGATTAGAATCTGTTTTGCATGATTATTGTTCAAATTATGTTTTGAATCGAATTTTTGCTTTAATTTTTTATGATAATACGAAAAATTTTTGCAAAAAATTCATAAGCGATTATTTAAAACCTTAAAGAAATGAAAAAATATTTCACGAAGTGATTTACACTCGTTTTAATTCTTATTAAAATCTTTCAAATGTCAATGTTTTTTAGAAAATGGACTACGGACTATCAAACAAGTGTTTTATCTATAAACTATATTGAATTGAAATCAAATATTGAATCAATTTAATAGAACAACTAAAACACAAATTAAAAGTATAGATGTTGTTCCAAGAATGGGGTTTTAAGCACGAATATATAATTTTTTTATATTTTTTTAGTATCTAACATTTTATTTAATTTAGTATTTTTATGCGTTGGTGTTTTGTGTTATTTTTTTAAGTTTCTTTGAAATAATTTCGTAAACCTTGTAACCTCCGCAGTTCAGTTGAGTTGACTTGGCGAGAAGAGTTCATAATAAATGTTTAAAATAAGTTGTGGGAACATAATTTATCTCATATAAAAGACATAAAAAACAACAACAACAAACATAAAAACATAAAAACAAATTTGTTTCTTGTTTTCGTTTTCTTTTCCATTTTTTTAAAGAGTAACTAAGAGCCACTTAATAATAATAATAAAAAAAAAAAACACACACGAGTAAACGAGTAAAACTATTCCACAGAAAAGATTTATCAATGAGTTGAATGTATGGATACGTATGTGTTGCATACTTTAAAAAGTATTTTTACTTTCGAGGAAATGAAAAGCGGTAGGTAAACGCACAGCCACATACACTCACTATGCTGTTGTTCAATATATACACATACGCACACATTTGATATTTGTTCGTTCACTATTTACAGGTATTTCATAACTACTTAAATATGTTAATGTTTGACATTAACGATTATGAGGTTTTATAACAACATACATACACACAATAAAATATATATACATATTCATCACATAATATAACCTGGCTGCACTCATGTTTACCACCTTAATCGTCTAACTTTTCACTTCATTTGTGCGGTATATGAGATTTGAATATTTTAAAGAATTTTATAAGTAAATTAAATATACTGTCGATCTCTTCTTTTCTTTTACTTTCTGGCTAAAAATTCTATATAAAATATTTCAAAGTTAATCTTTTTACATCGCAACATTATTTTCTTTCTTGCATTTTAACTGTTCCTCAAATTGTGCGCCAGCCACATAATCAGCAAATAACTGTCAATCGAAGTCAAGTGGCGCTTAGATCTAAGCTTTAACTCTTTGTTGTTGTTGTTGTTGTTGTTGTAGTTGTATTTAATCATCAAACAAAAGTATAAAACACGAAATGATGGTGTATGTCAATTATCTTCATGGTTTATCTAGGATTAAAAATTTTTTTGATACATCTCTTCTAATTTTTAATGTAAGAGAATCTTTTGTACTTATCGTCATATTAAAATATTTCGCAAGTCTTGAGTTAGTGAAAATTGTTAGAATAAACTAAGTAAATAAGGTGAAAATTAAATTTATTTGTAACTATTCCTCAGTAATGTGAATTTACTAAAAATCTGATGAGGTAGCCCAAGTGCTAAACAGTAAGCTATAAAGCAAAACGAGTTAAGCTTGTGATTTTAATACTCCTTAGACTTTACATCAGGTTAATTTGTCTCATTCCAACAATACTCTAAGTATTTGAGTTTCATTTCATTTATTTTTTTATCAGCAAGTCTAATGGATACAAAGAAATAGTTAATATTTCTCCACAAAAGTGTTAATTATGCATCTCAACTATTCAATCTTATTTCCAAGTAGTTGATTATACATCAGAAGCAGTCATATATATATATTATTTCAAATGTAATCGATTACATTGGAGAAGTAATCACTTTAGAAGCACTTAAATTTACTTCTACTTGGTATTCTGAAACAAAAGTCTCAAAAAAACTCTCCAATATGTCAAAATTATTCAAATTCATATGTCAAATAAATTATTATTGAAAACATATTCTAAAAAATTGTTTTAAAATATTTAACAAAAGTTGTAAAATTTCAAATATATAAAAATAAAAATGGAAACAACTGAAGGTAAGTTTTATACAAAGTATAATTTTTGTTTAATTAAAACGGTTTTTTTTTTTTAAGAAACTAAGAACGCTAAATATCAAAGATGTACTCGTCCAAGGGCGAGAAAAAATAAAATGATTATGAGTGCGACGGGTGGAGGTCCTGAAAAAAAAATTAAGATAAAACAATTGGAAGAAAGAGCCCCTGAAGCATTTGGAGTCGTTGCGGTAGATGGTCTACCAAATGTGCCGTCAATAGGAATGAATGAACCAGAAGAGGTATAACAGCATTAATAATATATATATATACATATATTTTTATTTCAATTATTATTATGCAGCTTGGCATAAACATTACTACAGAAACAGAAACAACAGAACATAATTACAATACACTTAACACCCCTACTTCAACACCTAAAACCGTACATCAAATTAACCCACAAACGCGAAAAACTAAAACTGAAATGGATGTATCATCAGTACTACGCACTTTATTGAAAAATATAGAAGAGAAAGTTTACATGGAACAAAATATAAAGGAGCGTCAAATAGAATCAGAAATGAAAATGGCCGATGCTATTAGTAATATGGTAGAGATCAACAGAATTCATCAAGAACGTCAAATAAATGTTCAAAATAATTTAACCAAGGCAATTTTTTCACTAGTTGAAGTTTTAAAAGATACTAAATAATAAACAATTATTTTATTAATATAAAAATAAATACTATAATGAATTTATATAGTTTTGCTTTCTTTTTTAAAATCATAAGCGTTATTATGTGCTCGAGAGCATTTAACAATTTTGTGATTAATTTTGGGGTCTCCAAAATTGTGATTTGTTCTCAGAATATGAAAAAAATTTCAAATCGACTTGACGTTTAATAAAAATATTTTTTTTGATTAATGACACCTCTGTGCGTGTACTCAGAATAAGGCTATTATTTCAGAGTATTTATGAAACATCACAAGTAGTCAATTTTACTTCAGAAGTAGTCAATTTCTGCGTGTAAATAATTAATTTTTCTTCATACGTGGTTAATTTTTTTTTTACAAGTAGTTAAGTTTGTAAATATTAGTTAATTTTACTTCAAGAATAATTAGTTTTACTTCAGAAAAAGGCAGTTGAAATTTCACTTTTTTTACTTGACTATTTTTGAAGTACAATTAACCGTTTCCGCAATTTGATAATTATTGAATTTTTAATAAACACTCTATCGCAAAAAATTATATTTAAAATAATTTTTGACTTTTTTTGGCATTAAAGCAAATAAAAGTTCAAATAAAATATATAAATTTTTAATCTCTTCTCATAAACCAGTTACCTAAGTTAACTAAAGCTTTTTCTAAATGTTACCAACCTCAGACAAATGTTGGTATAATTTAATTTCATTAACAATTATATTACAAATCATTATGAAGCACTTATAATTAGATCAATTAAATGTATAAATTAAAACAATAACAACAAACAGGAAGAACAACTGTAATACAAAACTATTAATCAATATGATTATAATGTCGCAAATGTAGTGGCAAAATGCTTGCTCAGGAAACCCGCACTTGGGTTTATATACACATTATATACGTATCATGTTTGAAAATGTTTCTGATCCAGTGTTGAACAAACTATATGAAACTGGAATACGTTGACCATATGTAAGAACATAATACCTTACGTTACTATTCCTCTTATCTTGTCTTGCTTTGTCTTTGTTCAGTACAGGTGGAGTCGTACAGATCGAATAGACAATTGTTGGACATATGTCGGACAGAACGGAGATGTCTGACAATAAAACATAACATAGAATAGAATTATAATAAAAATAAAAATAAAAATTAAAAAAAAGGTAAAATCTTTCTGCTCATGCGTGTTTTACTCATACGTTATATTTGCTTTGATTGCTATTTGTTGTTATTGCGATGAGGCGTCACTAATACGAAAAATTCACACAATCCATCATGTCGACTATGAATGAAATGAATGAGAGTTGATGTTAAAGCTTCTGGTTATACTTTTACGTTTACGTTTATTTTTTGACAGACAGTTACATAAACATTGAATCCAATTTACCACAATGTAGCAGTTAAAACGATTACTGAGAAGAGGGCGAACTTAATGCCTTCTGTTAAGATGAGCAGCATCTTGTGACATAATATCATTTATATAGAATATCTTTAAGTGATCTATTTCAAATAATTTATTAACGTTTATGTGTAAAATATAATCAGGGGTGGCCAAGTCCTTTTCACTTTTTGTACTTGCTTCGATTAATAAAAAATTTGCCAGGAACCGAATAGAAATAATAATTAAGAGTTAAAAATCTTTTAGTCATGTATACAGCTCCTTTAACAACTGTTTAAGTAAGTGTTGCAATTTATATTCTAACTCTGCACCAAAGTCCGCAAAATCCTTTTTTAAGCATCATTGTAAGAGTCAGCTATAAATATGGATACTGTGACAACTTTGAAAGTTAATTTTGTGTTTTTGCAGAAGATTTTTGTCACTTGTGGGCGTGGTTGTTAACCGATTTTGCAATTGTTCATTAATTTGTAATATTTTGTGTTATTTAAAATAGAATAAAAAACGCTTCAATTATTTAGTTCATTAAGAACGTGTCTGTTGGAAGACCACGACCATTGATACATGAGTAAACTGTGTCGGATTGGAATATTATTTTTGTGGTTACAAGAGATTTTCTTCAATTTTGGCCATGGCTATTTATCGATTTTACTTTTTTCACAAGAATAAGATTCGTCAAACATATGAGCAAAAATATAATCTTTTATAGCTGAACATATACGACTTTAGTATATTTTATTATTATATTTAGTATACAATATATTATTTAAGCTATTTTCTCTTTAATTGTTAATACAATCTGATGAAATATATTTTCCTAACAACTGATCAGATTTAGAGCGATATAATTGTTTAACAACAGTTCAAAAGATCTTTATATAGAGAAACGTCCAACTATTTCTATCCTTACTTGTCATAGCATGTACTGTTATTATTATCGTATTATTAGGATAATGTAAAGATAAGGGAAAAATGTATATTTTTTTTGTTGGGTTCTAAAAAATTTTATTAGAAAAATTGTAGCATTAACGGACATGTTCATAAACAGTTGGCATCACATTTTATTGATGCTGCAATCGTTGTTATCTTTGTGTTTTGTTTATATGGACGTATTATAACAGTTCTTCACTATTAATCTTAGATTTGAAGCGATTTAATCTACTTACTACATAACAGAATGGAAAAGCTTCTGATGTATTGTCAGTTAGTCAGTTAGGGATATAGAATGCTGTCACAATCTTTTACTTTTTCTTTCCTTCTCTTTTTATCTTGCTCTCTCTTCTTCAAATTACCTTTGTTATATATAGTTATTGCAATATAAATGAGCGGTAATTTAAGTCACTGTATAAGGTAAAAATGATACTTTACCGCCGCCATCATCATCATTATGTTGGCGCTCATCAAATTGACAATTATTAACTGCTGTCCAAACGATGTGTTTGAACGTGCACACACACACACAATCGCAACCATCAAGATGTATAACTCTCTGATAACAAAAGTGTATGCTGTGGATTGATATTCATCTTCTTCATCTCATTTCAACTCTTATTAGATTATGGATCATGACTTTTTGTGTCACTTCTTTTTTATATATATTTTGATATAAGTCAATTACAGGTTATTTTCTTACCTCATAGACTGTAACATATAGATTGTAAAAGCTTTTTAATTGACCTTTAAGACTTTCAAGTGAGAAAGTAAAAAATTTTGAATAAAAAAAATTAAAAACATTGATTAATTAAACACTAATTATCTAAACCAAAATAATTTATTTTTATTTATCCAAATAATTTAAATAAAATATTATTACCCGTTTATTGAGTTTTCTAATAATATTTATTTAATCAATGAATTATGCGGGATGGTTATCAAAGAGTTAAAGTTGCTGCACAGATTTCATTCAAAACCTAGAAAGACAACAACAAACACTTTAACACTTTATTGTGTATTTTATTATTATTTAATCATTCAATGACGATAATGAAGAACACATGACAAACAATAAAACAACACCAGTGACAGCATTTAAGAGAAATGAATATATTCCACAACAATAATAGTAACAACAAAAACACCAGCATTAAAAAAGGACAATAACAACAACAAAATATGCACGCACCCAACATTAAAAGCAGCTACAATATAACAGTACTGTGGTATTCACGAAAGACAGACAGACGGACGGACGGACGGACAATTGAAAGAATAGCAATCACTCGATTGAGAATGGAAAAGAAAGGTAGAAGTTAAGGATTGAATCTCAAATTAAAAAAAAATTAAAATGAAACAATAATAATAATAATAATAATAACAACAACAACAATAACATACAATCAACTAATAACCAAGGCACCCACGGGTGCAGCCTTTAATTAAGATGCGGGTGTGCGTACCAATCATTTGTTTTAATAATCATTTAATTCCAAATTAAAAACCAAATTTGGAAAATTTATTATAGTAATTAGCTCAGCATTTAAATTAAGAAAAATCACTGAATTATCACAAATATGTTTTTCCTACAATTGCACGTAAATACTTAATAATAAAAACTGAGATGAGAAAAAAAAACTCCACCACAACATATAAATGAGAAAAGAAAGAAGCAACCAGACAAAAAAAATCTTTGGTGATTTTCTCATGAATTCCATTTACATTGGTAATTACGAGAATAATAATAAAAAATAAAAATAAAAACTATATACAAACTGTAATGCTACCGTTTACAAAGTGGTTGTGGCTGTAACAGCGAGGCACAACAAAAAAGGAAAAAAATAAAAAACAAAGATTCATAGAAGAGAATAAGAAACCTTAGCCTTGAGAATGCTGCGCGCGCCATCAATGAAAGCAAAACAACACCCATACGGGACAAGAAATGCAATTAAAGTCATTTGTCGTCATTTGAGGTCGGTCGGTGGGTTGGTGGGTCGGTCGGTCGGTCTGCAACCTTAAAGGCATTCGGTGTTGGTGTTGTGTTAACTCGCCAACAGCATTTATAATGTTCCAATTGCTCTATACCAGCCAGCCACTAAGCAGCACGAAAGACAGGATGTTGTTACAAAAAATGTTGTTGCAAAGAATTCGAAAAGCAAAAGAACAACAAAGGAAAAAAACTGAAATTGGTATTTAACTCCTTCAGTGATTTCCGTTTTATATGCACAATTAATGGAAAAGAAAAATACACAGAAATGCTCATACTAGCAATAATTTCACATTGTAATTTTTTAATGTCACGCTAAATAGATGAAAGCAAAAACACTTGAGACAGAGTGATAGTTATAAAATGCATCACAATTAAAATGTATGCAAATGTGTATTTGTATGAGGTACGTTTGGAATGTTAAGCTGTCTCACTTTGTTTGAATAGACGAACGCCAAGAAAATTAGTCAAAAAACGGTTCTGAAAAAAAATTTAAAGTAAACATAAAAAACACTTTTTATACCGTCCATATTTTGATGAGAGTATACGTTTGTTCTTCCGTTTGCAACACCCAAAAGGAGGCGTCAGACAACCTTAAAAACATATATATTCTTGATTAGAGTCAAAAACTGAGTCGATTTAGACATATATGTCCATGTGTCCGTAAGCCCTTGTGTTGTTCGCATTTTTACTGTTGTAAATTTTGAGATATTGAGCTGAAATTTTCTAAAAGTACTTTTAGTTTTTGTACGCAGATCGCTATTTGAAATGGGCAAATTCGGTCTAAAAAAATTTATACGTCTGTCACAAAAATTGTGCTATAAAGCTGAATATTTTTGTTGATTATGGGCGTGTCTGTTACTCGGCCATGCCTATTTTTTATATACCGAATTTATTAAACTTCTTCTGTGGTATTCTTCAAACTCTTTTATTTAATACCGATTTTGCATAGATTTTTCCAATCTAATTAATTCAAGATTTTCGGGCGGCCCTTATATAAGATTTTGTAGAGCTTATGGCATTTTACTTTTCAAACTCTTTCATTTAAGAAACACATCATATATGTAGATAAGGAAGAAATTGTTAATGTTTCATTTTGGGGGGTGGTCTAACTATGTCTCAAATCTAAATAATTCTCATAGGTATGCTACAACAACAACAACAACAACAAACATTATTATCGCTTTTTGTAACGCCCACACTTTCCTCTTGGTTTGCCTTTCTACAAAACACATTCACATTCAGCAGATGGATTTTTGTTTATTATTAACAGTCTGTCACATAAATGTCAACTTAATAACTCATAAATCTTAAAATAAATAACACACAGACAATAAATTTGTGGTTACTTACCTTATTATTATTATTGTTGTTGTTTTTGTTGTTTTTTCCTATAGCTTGTTCATGTATTGTTGTTTGTTCGTCTTTTGTTCATTTTATGAAGCGTTGACAAATTGCACATTTAACTTAATTTCATAGATAAATACCTGCAACAATAATAAAAATAATAATAACAAAAACAACATTATAATATTCTTCATTTACTACTACAGACAATCATTGTTGTTGTTGGTGTGTGTGTGTGTGTGTGTGTGTTATATCAACAAATTATTTACATAGTGTTGTTGTCACACACGCTAGTTTACTCCTACTCTTCTACAGTCATTCTGCATGTGTGCGTGTGTTTGTGTGTGCCTTTCACGCTAGGCCATACACTTTATGACTGTAATATTTTGCGCAAACAGACGATGACTTTATTTTTTTTTAGCGGCACACAGCATACAGTTTATTGCACTGCATTACATGTCTGCAGTCTAGTGCACACACATACATGCATACACCACAAAGAAACGATTGACATTGTAATAAATACAACAACAAATAGCACAACACCCACAATTGGTATAAAAATCACAAAATATGCAACAAGCACAAATAGTAAATAAACGCATCTATAAATACAAACATAGATGCAAACGTATAGAGAGCTGTACACTCATAGCAGCCAAAAGACCAGACAGTGTGTGTTTAGTTGTCTGAAAATTTGCATAATTTGTGCCAAAGTCAAAGTCAAATCAGCACTATTAGTCTTCTAGTCCCACAGCAGCCGTCATCATAGAGTGCGTTTAGAGAGAAGTTTAACATGCAAGCATTCTAATCTAACATAAACGCGGGCGGACTTTCTGACAAAGAAAAATAAAACGGAGTCAAACAAATCGTGTCTGGGGTGAAGTGTTGAATATTTTGGTATCACTTGCCACCAACACTAACACCACCACCTTCACTCTCTTCTAGCTAGACTTGCAAACATCTTGTTTTAAATATTTTCATGTTTGTGTGTGTAGAAGCAAGTGATTCTACCAAGTTTGTAAACATTGGTTTCAGCGTAGTGTTGTATAACAGAATAGCAACAATAACAATATTAACATATTTCTTTTCATCTTTACTCATCATTGGTATCTCACACACACACACCCTTAAGTAATTTTATTACTTAAACAATTTTATTTGGAAAAAGGTGTTGGTGTCATAATCGTGTAGCATTCTTTTTAGGTTCTTTGGAATACATTTTATGCTTGCTTGTGGGCTGTTATTGTTTAAACCCTACACTTTATTGTACACATAAATATTTACCTAAACATCTGCTTTGATTTGTTATGCATTTTATAAAAATTGTGGGTGCTGACACTTTTATATAAATGCTGTCCCTTTTTATACCTTCTACACAAAAATTGTCATTTCATTTATAGTATTAAAAAACAGGCATCGAATACGCTACCTAATGCATAGGTTCAGACCGATCAGACCATTTTAAAAGTCCTTTCCACGTAACACTTTCGCCATCTAAGCCCAAATTTTAAACATATTATATACATTCGTACACATATCACGTCATCATCATCATCATCATCATCATCATCATAATAATAATTCTTCGTTTCTAACTCAATCACTATTTAAAATATTTTATATAATAAACGCATTTTTGGTAATTTGCTCAGTATTGTCGTATTGTCTACATTGTGCAAATGATTCATCTTCAATTATCTATGTTTCATAAGGTTGCCAGTTTTGCTACTTTTGCTTTTCGTTCGCATATAAATGTTTTCAGTTATTATGAAACACCATAAATAATGGCAGCAACAACAACAACTACAACAAAAGATTGCAATGTAATGCTTGTGGCAGTTTTACAAATGTTCTCTTAGCCTTACATGCTCGCTTGAAAATATATCGCAAGTAAACAATAGATTTTTTTCAATTTAGTTGTTATTATATTATTACCCCTACGTTGTTGTTGTTATTATTATTATTGTTATTATTGTTGTTGTTTTGTTGCAAGTGCTAGTGTGTAAATTATAATTCCATTAGTAAATGATTTCTTTTGGCGGCTTTTATATTAACAACAATGAAACACAAAACAAAAAAGTCATGAAATAGAAAACAAATGTAACGTAAGAAAAACGAAATATACCACCAACAACAATAAACAAAAGTGATACAATAATATCGGTCTTGAACAATACATTCAAGTAGAATACAATGGCATCAGCTTTATGTTGTAATCATACCAGACTTCTAGGAAAAAAGTGTGTATTCCATCTCAGAATAGAAGAAGGAATGGAATGCTTAAGGATGCCAACAATAAAAAAGTCATTTAAGAACGCTAAGCACTAGTAAAGCTTTCAATAGGTACGAATACAACCAACCAAACCAACTAAATATTGTTGTACGAGTAAGTATAACAACGCACAGAAAAAAAGTATAAAAACCTATAAATCACATTAAGTGCCAAATAATCTTGTGCTGTATACGATTCTTACACATTCTTAAGTGATTTTCATAGCAAATCTATTGACAAGTGATTGTAGCGATTACCCCCACCTACCAACTAAACGAAATGCTAACAAATTGAAATTTTAGGAGATTTTAAAAAACTGACTTAAAAAGTACATCCTATGCTTACCCGCTTCAACTTGTTCATAACTTTTTTACTTTATTGTAGTTTCGCTTGTCTTTCCTTGTTTTTTTTTTTTTTCTCTCTTATCCTAAATATATTTTGCGTAGGCTTAAAAATGTTGATGCTTGTAAAGTATTGAATATCATCTTTACATAGATAAATTCGTTTTGTTGTTTCCTCTTAAGCCAGGACAAGTTTTCTTTAATATACTTCTAGATGATTACCTTCCGATATTGCATCAAGTAGAAAATGTACATAAAGCTACCCGTGATACTACTGAAAAGTTTTGGTTTACAATTTCACTGATTATCTTGACAGTCTTACAAAAGCCTCCCTGCCTCTATTTTTCTCTCTCCCTCTCTTCCTATGTTTGACGATATAAGCAAGGTTGGGAGGGAAATCACAATTATGTTTCTAAGCCTTATAATAGGTGCTGAATAAGTAACAAGTAAAAAAACTAAATTGAGCTTAGATCGAAGCTTAAATACCATCCACCTTGTGAGCGTATCAGATACCGACATTCTTTTTCTAATTGGAACGCTTTTTTCGTATACACTGATTATATTATTTGTCAAATTACTTTTTTTATAAATTGTGTTTTAACCGACCACGCCCATTTTTATCACATCAATAAAGGGCTTTATTATAAATAAGTAAAACATGTTTCAACTTGAAGGGTTAATTTTTGTAAAAAGAAAAGAAGAATTTAAACAATTATGGACGTATCTCTCAACCGCTTTTGGCCAATTTAAATAAGAAACTACAGTAAATAGTATGCGTATATGTGTATGTATATATAGTATGTGTATGTACAAAATTTCTGCTCAATGTCTCAAAATTTTTAAGGACAGACTGACACACGGATGGTTATGTCCAGATCGACTCGTTCGTTTTTGATGTTAAACAAGCGTATATTATCCTTATAGAGTGTGTGAGGCCTCGTCTTGGATGTCGCAAACGGAATGACAAACTCAGTATACTTCTATCACTAAAGTGCAGAGTATAAAAAGGCTATATTTGGTTAAGGCCAAATTTAAAATACCCTCCACAGTTTTGTTTAAAATGGAAGCGTGGCTAATATCTAATTACGCCCTTTAATAATGTATCTAATACGCATCAACGTCTACACTGAATTCTGCACTAAAAAGAGTTTTTTTTAGTTAAATTGTGAGCGTGACTGTTATTTGTTTCCGCCTCCAAATCGTTAATGAAGTTTTTCTGTAAATTGTAGGCGTGCTTTTTTAACTATCATTATTTACGGTCACTAAACTTTTCATTATCATTCACAACAAATCGTGTTTATTTTATTTAATTTTTTCTTTTTAACCAATCATCAAACCATTCTTAACTCAAAATTTTCTTCACATTCATTTATTGTCTTTGTTGGGGAAAGATAAGCACAAATGAAATAATTTTAAATTTTTGGTCGAGGCGACTGTATAGCGATTATCGTTTTAAGATTGCACCAAACTAACGAGCTCTCTCTCTCGATACTGGGGCACAATGCACCCATTGCTGTAATTGGACACATAATATAAGTTTATTGTATATATATCATTGCTTACTCTATACACACCATCTCACACATTGTTAGCAATGCTTTGGCATTCGGTGGAGTAGAGAGCAACTTTTTTTTTAACTACTGGGAATATGTTGCACTGCAAACGAATTGAATTTAAAGAAATTTTTTATAAATTGTTAGGTTTTTTTTTTTTTTGTGCGAAAAATTCACCACAAATTGTTATTGTTTTTGTTTTTGTAGTTTAATTCGACATATTTGTTGCAAATGTTTCATACAGTTCATGATGTTATATTTAATGATTAGAGTTTTCAGTTCAATCTCACAATTTAAAGTATTTTATCGTGGAGGTGTTAAATCTTTGTTGAAAAAAACAAACACACATTTTGTTTTTGACTCTTTTAGGTTGCCGACTTGTACATTGGTGGAAAAAAGAAACTCTACGTAATTGAAAAAAGTCAAAAATTTAACTTCGTCTTACACAAAACATAATGAACGTTCCTTATAAGGTTTTATTTCAGCCTAGGTTTTCACAAGTGTAGATGTTGCTACAAATAAGTTTTTCTATGTACTAAGGACATAAAATAATAGAATATAAAAAATATTATTACTTGTTTGCTTATCATAGTTTAATTATTTATGTTTGATAGAAGGTTTTAGGCGTGGTTTGATTTTAATTTCTAAGTTTGTCATTCCACTTGCAACAACTAGGAGGGGGCGTCCGAGACCCTAGAAATAATATTTATATAATATATATTTTAAAGCTTAATTAATTAGATATTTGCCCATTGGGGGCGTGGCACAATACTAATGTAACCCTGCTTGCCCAAGCTACAGACGTTTGAACTGCATTTTGACTACAATTTCCAAAAAAAAATATGTGGCGAAATCTGACTTATACGTTGCTACATCCAGAGACTAATAAATTTATTCAGGTACATGCCACGCCCTCATTTATATTATTTTATATTATATTATATATTTTATTCACTAAAACAAATGTAATTTTTTCGTTTTTTTTTTTTATAAATTTGTCCCAAAAAATTAGATCCCAAATGGGGATATAGGTAGGATATAGGTAGGATATGGTAGGTCGTAAAAAAGTACCCCCCTCCACAATTTATTAATAATAAACCTCTCTTTATTTAAAAAAAAAAAAATGGTTGTAAGTTGAGCCTAAATTTACATGGACGTACGGACATTTCATTTGGATTAGTGAAAACACAAAGCAATACAAAGTTACACAATAAAGAATGACATTAATAATTCTCTGGAGAGTGGAGAATTATGAAATTATTAAATCATTCTTTTTTTACACTCCACAGTAACTGCAAGAAAACCTGCGCTTAGCTGAAAAGCTAATTCTCGTCATGGTTGTAATAATTAACATTTTCTTTTATAAACTGTTTTTTTTTTTTTCTCTTTTTAATTTTCTTCTCTCTTTTCATTTCTTCTGAAATTCTGTGAAATTGACTTTAAATCCTAAATCACTTTACTACACACTTAACATACCCAACAGTTTGAAACATAAAACGCTTTAGTTTTGTTTTTGTTTTTGTTTTTGTATTTTTATACCATATACCCACCACTTATTTCACGCTCACACATCTATCTCTCTATTACACTTTATACGCTTATACGTATATTTTATTGTATGTTTTCAAGCGTTTATAATCAGTTTTACTAATTCAGTAGAAATGTAATGACGCTGAAGCTGATGGTGGAGCTGATGCTGGTGCTGGTGCTGGTACGGTTGCTGCTGATGGCGATGATGGTGTTAAATTACATGAAGCAACAAGTGTTTGCGTAAATTTGTCGAGTGTGTAAATGCGTGCTTATTTATGTATGTGTGTGTGTGTGTGTGTGTGTGTGTGTGTGTTGAACAAAAATCTTAATCAGTTCTCTTTTTTTTCGTACTATTTCATGTTGATTCCTTAACATCTCAAGTTCGCTTTTGTATTTCCGGCTAATTTTCCACTTGGACTTAAAAGCAACATATTATAAACTCTTAAAGGTATGCACTTATACACACATACATACACACATATATGTGTGTTTGCATTGGTATAAGTAAATACCATTTCACAGCACCTAAGGCTGGAACATTATGGTAGCATTGTGCAGTTGCAGTTTACCCATCTCGCCTGTCTTTCTGTTTGTCTGTCTGTCCGTCTATGAGTTGTTACTGAATTGACCTGAACATTATCAACACCACCACCACTTATACTACTACTGCTACCACCACCACTACTTGGGTTGGGTACTGATAGCTGTAAGCTATCTGGTCTATCTTTATGGTCATCTTCACTTCAACTAAATTTCAACACAGTCAGAATCAAGAGTAAAAGAATTTTAACACTTGTGCAAAGATAATTTTCAACAACAATAGCAACAAACATTATTCTTTTTTTATTGTATATACTTTGTATGCATTTGGAGTGTGTACAAACAGGTATATTTATATATACATATAAATGTATATGTATATGTGTGTAAATAAATTCTTTTATTTACACCTGTGATTTCATAGATTTTTTTTTGTTTTGTTTCGGTCTCAACTGTTTGATGTGGTGGTTGGTTACTGGTGAAATATTTGTGTGTGAAAACTTTTGCTCTTAATCTAAAAAAGATCATGATTTACAAATCAATCATCACCCGTGTACAAAGAGTTGGCACAATTGCAAAAACAATAATAAAACAATGAAGCGCGAGGTAAGCTTTAAAGAATTTTTAAAGAAGCATAAAAAAAAATTAATAAAAAAACTAAATTTGGATTAAGCCAAATTTTACACACCTTCCACATGTACTTACAAACCGGGGGAGTGGCAGATACGCCCTTTAATAGTATCAACTTGAAGGTTAAGTTTTATGATAAATAAGATTTTTTGTAAATTATAGGCGTATCTGTTATCCGACCATGCCCATTCTTTGTACATCGATGGATGAAGTAATTATACTTATGTTGACCAAATTTTAACTTCATAGTTCAATTTTTGTACCAAATGTTTGCGATTGTGGGCGTGGCTATTACTCAAATTCAACTATAAGTACCAGTATATTAAGCTAGATCTCAATATCTCCAAAATTTATACTCGTAAAGGTACCAACAATGGACGGACACGTTTAGATTGACTCAGTTTTTGATGATCAAGAATATATATAAATACTTCCGTCCGAATATTGCGAAAAGAATAGTGAAACTTGGTACACCCCCATCTTATATGGAGAGTATAAAAATCAAAATGAAATTTATCACTTTCAATAAAAAACATTAGACATTAAAATAATTACATTTTATATTATTTAAATATATTTTTTTTTTACTTTTATTAAAAATTAAATTTTTGATTTGATTTAAATTTTCTTCAATTCAAAAATATTTTTAAAATGTTTGTCTTTTCTTTTCAAATCCCTGAACTCTATCAAAGAAATTCTTTAGAATTGTCGCACACCAACCTGTTCTTAATACATACTCTGTGAGAATGGTTTCATTTTAAAAAAAATCCTTTTCCAGGCTTTTTTCTCTTCATTACAATAATTAAGTTTTTTAAATAATCGAAAAAAACCATCATAAATGCTTTCAACATTGAGTGACGCATAGCACTCAGGGTATACATATTATTAAAACAACCATTACATCTGGGATAACATAAATCAAATATAATTGCACCGACGCCACCATAAGGAAGTTGGCATGAAAGTCCAAAAAGAAAAATTATATACAAATATATAGTATATACGAAAATTTTTAGAAATGCAACATTTTCAAAGACGAAGCGTTATTAGGAAAACATGGGAAAAAATTACAGAAAAAGTCTATATCAACATACCTACGAGGGAGGGTTTAGAATTAAATTTTGAGTAAAAATTTTAGTAATTCAGTAAATAACGTTTTTGAAAATATCTTTAATCTCTAATTAAAATTTTGGGAAAAGTTTATCGTAAAATCTCTTATTCTTTATACAAATTCTTTACAATTTATCCTCGTATATAGGTGTAGCAAAATATGTTCGTTTGTACAGCGAAATACTATAAATTCTTTCAAAACTTGTATATAGTGGCAGAAAAGTTTGTATTGTACAAATCGCGTACATACAACACTCATAAATATAAATTTCTGTATATAGTGTAAAAAAAATTGGGAAAATTCTTTTTTTCAGACAAATATGTACATTTGAATTATAATCTAATGACAGGCAACAAAAAGCGTAATGTTTTTACTTACAATATAATTTTGATAAAGATTCCTGTTCCTCACACTAGACTAACGTAACGATATAAAGATTTATGTATGCTTATGGCTAGGTGACATTTACAACAACTGCAAAAAACTTATCTAGTTTAATGAAATGACACTTAAAACTTGTGGTAAGAAGGCCCACACGAATACTGCACATGGCCTAGAATTAAGCAGCAGACAAAAAGTATATCGTTCAAGACAAGTGCACATATTTTACACGCCATATAATAAACACTACACCATTAATTGAAATAATATTTTAACTTGTCTTACAATTTATTTAAAAGCATAAACGGGCTAAAAAAATTAAAAATTATAAAATAGACAATTGCCACGCCCACAATGTACCGAAATATATTTTTATGGCAGTGGCAAATTCTTGTTGATTTTGAGCGTGACACTATTCCATTCTATTGAATTGAGTCTTGACCGATAAACTTCTCTTCGTATGTTGATATTTACAAAAATATTTATTCAAAATTTCAGCCCAATACCATAAAGTTTACAACCGTAAGGATTTATTTAATAAACGAGACACACGGAAGGACATATATGAGATCGATTCAGATTTTGATGCTCATGGTAAAGATATATACTTTACGGAGTATCTTGATTCCATAACTGAAGTTGCTTATAAATTTAGATGGACAGCCGGACAAACACTTTTGGGTAATCTTATCTTTAATTTAGAACTAATGGTGAGATAACAGATTTTTCCCAAGTGCCATAATAAACTCTTGAAACTTTTTCTACTACCCTCGCATATGAACATTACTTACGATTGATTTACAATCGAGTAGAATTGTTGGAACAACCTTCGCAGTGGTTATAAACAATTTCTATTAATATATGTATGAGAAGGTAATGTCAAATGAAGCATCAAATAAAATTTCCACAACGCCATAAATTTTGAATAAATATTCTTTAGAAATCCTTACATCTACACTGCCCACAACTCACAATTATTTCCTTTTGGTTTTTATTATAATACAAGTTAAATGGTCATACGTACCCATACACACACACACACACATACATACATACACCCACTTATACATAGAGAAAAATTTATTCAATAAAATAAAAAATACGCTTTGTTTTATAAACACTTTTGCAAACAATTCGCAATAAATTTTTCATGAACCTGTCAGCAGCTGCAACGTGGTGTTGTTGTTATTGAAAGAGAGAAGATGCAAGATGCATAAGACAGAATGAAGCACGCATTAACGAAATTCAAAACATCGGACATTCAATGCCATCAATGGTCAATGGGGGGATCAATGGTAATGGATAATGTGTACGGTACATATATACAGACACACTTGCACTCAAAACAAATAAACTTTTTGAAGGGCAGGTTGGTTAAATGGGAAATTGCAAATACCACTTTTTTTTAGTTTTTCTTTATTTCATATTTCCCCTCCCTCTCTTTCTCTCTCTCTCTCTCCTAGATCATGTAACAAAGGTGCAAGTGCGCACACGTTACACATCACCTACACCAACACCATAGCACTCTGTACGTATGTAGGTAGAAGAAAAAAATTATACTTTTAGAAATGTCTGACAAACATCTAAAGCATTGCAATCGTATTGTATTGATCGAGCTTGAGTTTTAGCGTGCTAAACAACACACATATTTTCACGTCCGCGTATTGAAAGGAAGCGAAGAGAAAACGTAAGAAAAAAAAAACTAAACTAAAGACATTTGAAACAGTACATGAAAGCAACCGCCACCGCCGCCACCTTCAATTTTTATTAAATCGCCGCTCTTTTGTGTTAAGTTTTGTGGATGGTCCTTGGAGAAGTAGAAAAACTATTGAATATTTTTCAAAACTAAAAAAAAAAAAGAAAATGAAAATAAAACAAAACAATAATAAAAAATAAGTGAAAATATTATAGGCGGTTCTACCTGACTATCTAATACGCTATGCAGATATATTTTCAATATAAACATTTGCAAACTGTAGGATAATTAGAAGCAATGCATGGACGGACTTACAGACGGAGAGACAGACATAGTATTTACAGTTTCAAAAAATACAATATATGGGCGTGGCATATATCCTATAATAATAATAATGATAACATTAAGTGGAATTTGTCCCAAGTAGGTTTTTTTTATAAATAATAAATTATGGGCACATTTGTTATGCCGCCACACCCATTTCTAGTACATTGATATATGCACTAATTATAAATCTGTGTCATACATAAATTTTTGTGGCTAATAGATAGATTTCTGTTAATTGAGGGCGTGGCACTTTATCAAATTTACTCATTTACAAAAGTAGCTCAAAAATTTTGATACAAAATTTCAGATATTCATCTCAAAATTTACAGCAGTAAAAGTTTTAAGACGGACACACGGACGAACATGAGAATCTCTGATGTTCTTTTTTGATATATTGCGAACAGAATGACAAACTTAGTATATCCTTTAACTTAGGATAAAAAAAGTACTGATTATATGAATATCGAACACAAATGAACTGTGTGTTCGATATTCAGTTTACTTGGATTAGTTGTGAATGCAATGTGAGTTCATATGATTCGGTTGCGAGTTCATTCAATTCAATTTTGAATTGAAATTGTTGCATTGTTGTAAGAGCAGTGACTATAAGTCTTCATACCTAACATACACACATACCGCACATGAGCCCATGAAGTGCATGCATACTTATATAGCATACTGCTTATAATACCATACGTTGGCATGCATTTGATGGACACGCAGGCGCAACTGAAAATCCACAAAAGCTTTTTTTTTTTTTTATAACCGTTGAAAAACTTTAATATCTACTTTACTACTCATACGTAGCTCTGCTAACTAAGCTAAGTTGGTAGGTGGAGAAGTAGTGTAGGGAGGGAGGATAAGTAGCAAGAGATTTGCAATGCAATGCTATGGTGCAGCGGTAGCTGTGGCTAGACCAGGCCATGCCATGTTCGGTTCAGACTGTTTTTTTCAATTTTTCTTGCTTGTTGTTGCACCTTTTGTGCACCATAAACACCACTATTACTCGGTGTGCGCATTATAAGCGGCACTGTACTGTCAGGCGGGCGTTACTCAAGTCAAGTGGGGTCATTGAGCGCGCACTATTGTATTCTCTCTGTGCAGTATGCAGCTAAAGAGGCAGCCGCCTAATACACCGAGTACACGATGATAAGTGATAGGCTCAAGGTATGAAATACGATTGCTGTGAATGGTTTATGTTTAAAGATTTTACTGCTAGTCGATCATTTTCACTTCACTTTACTACGGTGGGTGTTGGCCTATAGACCAACTGACTTCTGTTTGTGTAAATCTATTTAAATTTTATCGATCGTCTGTGAAACTAAATCAAACGCTGATAAATGGGATCGTAGATAATACATTTGAAGCATAAACCATTTTTGTTTTTACTTTACTGTCTGCGGTGTTTAGAATCTTTGTAGGAATTTTCTTTTTATCATATTTTACTTTAAGTATAAGGTGGGGATAATAGTTTTGTGTATTTTTGCAATGGATGTCTTTCCGTTGTGATCTAGAATTTGCATTTATACGTTTTGTATAAGATGGGCAAAATACTAAGTTTGTTATTGCGTGTGCCACACCTAAAAGTAGGCGTCAAAGACCAATTTTGTATCAAAAATTGGGCAAAATCAGTGAAGTGCACGCCCACAATCAATAATATTCTATCTGCCGTAAAATTTAGGTTATGAAGTTGAAATTTCGTGTACATACTTCGTTCAATGATCTATCAAAAATGGGCATGGTTAGATAACAAACACGTTCACAATTTGCAAACAATTTAAGCACAGGACTTTTACGTTGACATCTACTTTTATATACCTTTAGAGGGCTAAATCAGGTACCTGCCATACCTACTATTTGTATATGAAAGTAGAAGTAATTTATAAATTTGTTTAAGCTAAATTCAGTTGTTGTTTTTTTCAATTTTTAATTTATTC
This sequence comes from Ornithomya fringillina, assembly GCA_963978525.1. Taxonomy (NCBI): domain Eukaryota; kingdom Metazoa; phylum Arthropoda; class Insecta; order Diptera; family Hippoboscidae; genus Ornithomya; species Ornithomya fringillina. The sequence goes on along the minus strand of OZ021692.1, from coordinate 8,464,592 downwards.
ATTGTCTACACACGTGTGCACAATAATTTTGCGTCTGGTCGTTTCGATATAAATGCATCCCAAAAAAATTAATTTATCCAATTACTGTGACAAACTTGCCAAACGTTTTACGGGCATATGTGTGTGCATGACATCTTCTCTCCTCCTTCTCTACGCCGCAATTTAATGAGTGCATGTCTGGGCAATAGTGACAAACATGATATCATATGTAATGTTAAGGAGTTGCCCGAGACATGTGTAATGATGTCTGATAGTGTTGGTGTTGGTTGGCGGCGCTGGTGTAATTTTCTAAATATTTCGCTTTTTTTTTTTCTTAATCTAAAAAAAACACTTTAAATCATTTTTCAACATTTGCACATATTTACACATACACACCATTCATATAAATTAGAGTAAAAAAAATGAAAAATGAAATAAAAACCATAACGAATGCAAACAAAACTTACAGAGACTTGAGAAGTACTAATTAGAGAACAAGGCACGACTAGCAGCCGAAAAATGTTGTAATGATTATTTACAGCACGTTGTTCCAAATTTTTGCGATTGTTTTATATAAATATGGTGTTGTTGTTGTTGTTCTTTATGTTTTTATTGTTATTTTATTTGCCTGACGTAATATTCTATTATATGTTTTACATTCACAGCATACAAATGTGTAAAACACATACGAGTACATGACTCAGTGTGTATAACACTCACATTCAGACAAACATTTTTATTTTATTTTCTTTTATTTTATTTTACAGTTTGTTATGTGACACGTTACTCAAATGTTTTATTAAAAACAATTTTTATTATTATTGTTGTTTTTGTATTCTAAAGAAGTACAAAAACTACGGGTACGCGAGCACAAGTTGTCAAAGGTGTTTTGTTTTATTTTTGTTTGTTTGTGTTTGTTTTTTTTTTTTAATATTTTTTTAGTTTTGTTTCTAGCCCCCTCCACCGCTTAGACGACACTTTTTATAAACGTGTGTCTGTTATTGTTAAGGCGAACAAAACAGACCAACAACAACAATAAAAACAATAAAAACAAACACAAAGTCAGGAACAGTGCATACCAACAACAACAAATATGTACAATTTCTAGGATAAGTTTGCAACAGCTGCATTTTAGGTGGCATCGAACATTGTCATCATTTTGTTGTAAATGTTGTTGGCTTGTTTCTTCTTTATGTTTTTGTGTAAATTCATTTGTTTAGTTGTCGCTCTTAAGCAGCCGAAAGATTTTTAATTAAATTTGTTTTTATCCAGCCACACCTTTCCGCATCGTTTTGCTTTTATTGTAATATTTATTAATTTTTTTTTTTTTTTTTACTTTCTTATTAGAAATTGTACACAAATAGAGAACAGACATAACTGTTGTCCAAAGAATTAAATTGCATGTATAGAGTAATAAAAAATATACATAAAAATACTACGAATTAAAAAATGTAAATATAAAATTAAATATAATATATATGTGTTTACATTAAAAATTTAAAAAAAAATTATTATAAAAATTAAGAATTAATAAAAATCATTGATAAATAAACTAAAGGTTTTTTTGTATATTGTGCGAGAGCCTTATATGAGACATCGCCTATTTTTTGTTGCCGATTGAAGAGTATAAAGTTTCAACTATGTAGTTAAACGTTGTGATTGATAGAAAGATTTTTATCACTTGTGGGCATGGTTCTTAATCGATATTACCCATTTTAAATATATATGCATGCAAAAACAATAAGTGTCTGTAAAAAATTTCAGCAAAATATCTCTTTGAAGCGATATGTTGAACATATGAAATGACAGACAAACATGGCTGGACGTACTTGGAAGTCGATGCTCTGTTCAATTATTATTTCAAGGCTTTACCACAGCAAAAGAAGATAATGTAAGTTTATTGAATAAATTACTGCTTCCTTCATCACCTTTACTAAATTTTTCTTAAAAAGAAGCCCAAGTATGCAAATACTTCACTAATACATATTATTATTATATTTATGATAAACATAGTTAGCAGTACCATATAAATAAGTTATAATCTTAATTATGTACGTACGATTACCCTTTGAACTATGCCACAGGTTGGGCAAATTTATACTTAATTGATGGTTCATATCATAAATTCTGAAAGAATTATTCAAGCGTATAATCGATTCGGGCATGTTTAGTTTAATGATTGCATGTGTGTGCGCATAAGTGCTAGTTACACTAAGCCAGTATATATATAAGTGTGTGTGTGTTGGGGTCTATTAATTTATGACACGCACGCATTTATTCAAACTAAACAACATTTTGCCATATACGTTATAAAAGAAGATGAAGAAAAATTACCAGAGAGCTTGAAAAAAACACTTTATTAAAGAGTATCAAAATGAGAGTTTAGCTGGGGGAAAAAGGGGTGAAAAGTAAGAAAGAGAAAGAGAGAGGGAGAAATCGACAAAATTAACAAGCGAACAGTTAACGCAAAAACCTAATTTGTCATGCGGCGGTCATGAACATGAAATATGCGCCTTTAGTCAGACATCAACGGTTAGTTTTGTTCTTTTTTTTCAACATACGGTATACGTCTCATGGAAGAAGGCATGCAAGGTTTTTTAATGCACTTGCAATTATTGCTTAGAAGGAGATGTCAAGGATCTTATTAAAAATTAATCATACTAAAAGTAGAAACCATCTATGTAGTCAAAGAAGATTAAAAAACTTGTCCTTTTTACCATCTTGAGTTGAACTGAGTCCATTGTAAATTGAAAGTTTTCGGTCTGTTCCTTAAACGTTTCAATATAAATAAAAAAAAAAAAATTATAAAATCGATTACGTTCACTTGAATTGGTGGACATGTTAGGTACCCCCTGAACGGGAATAAGTTTTAATGGAGGACGAATTACTACATTTTTTTAAGGATATTTATTTATATCTTTGAAACGAACCGACCACGCCAAATTTATTTCTAGCTCCCATGTTTCTTAAAGATTTTCCTACATCACTACAAAAATTAGCTTTGGCAGGTAACACATTTTCTGGTGGGAGTGATGGGTACCCCAGATTAGGTTGAAGCCAACTTTTGTACTTTTTACTTTTTCATTATAAAATGTTGTTGTTGTTGCTATTATTGTTGGTGGTATTTTTCTTTTTATTTTCTCTTCTTTTTTTCTTCTTCTTCTTCGTTTTGTTATTGTTATTGCTATTATTATTCTTGTTGTTGTGGTAGTACTTAAAAAAAGTTGTGCTAAATTAGCTGAGTGACTACTTAACTGAGAACTGAGACTGAAACTGACTGATTAACTAACCAGCTGAATGCTCAACTGACCATTGCTGAATTTTTTTCTTTTTTTACTATATAACCACTTACTGAGCGTAAGCTTTCTGAACAAAGCAAAGTCTAAAAGTCTTTTCACTTAAAACATCTTGTCGCCGTCACATAATTTGGATTCACATGTGGCAGTATAATGACGACAATGATGATGATGATGAAGATGATGAGTTGTTGTCATGATAGTTGTCCACTATACACAACAACAACACCATCTAATATGTTTAACAGCAAGTGCTGCTATCAACTTAACTGGGCAACGACGGTCTAGCAAAAGTTGGGTCATCACACACTCACGGCTATGATCACATGCATAAATAGTAACATTTATCGAATATACGTTTATTAGCAATTGAACTGGTTACGCATGCGCGTAATGCTATAGGCTATAATAACAAACTAAATGCTACTTTAGCCAACTTTATGTATTAGTTTGCGTATGTGTGTGTCCTTTTTTCAAAAACAGAAAAAAAAAAAAATTATACATTTAGACTCCCAAGACAAAAGTTATATACTGTTGCCCATGGAGTAGCAAGTTAAATGCTGTTGACTGACTGAGTAGCTGGCCACAACCCGCATTTAATAATAATAGCTGCTCATGCATCTATCATATGCTATGCGAAATTATATCCTTCATCTCTCTGCCTTTTCCTTTGCCACACCAACACCAACACTAACACCAGCACCAACAACAAGGTGTTCTCTGTTATGTACGGAATTGGAATAGTATGTAAATATATGCGAGGTTTTCATTTTAGAGTGAAGCATAACGCATGTGCCTGTCACATGGAATACAAATGTTGAGCGTATGTGAGTTTTTGTAACGATTTCCAGTTATTGTTGTTGTATTTTTATGTATTTTTGTAACGTTATTTTTATGACTTTGGCTACGTAGCAATTTATTGCCTCGTTGCCTACCACCTGCGCACCTACTGCGTTTTTTTTTTTTTGCAGTTATAACCGCTACACACGCACCAGTCATACAAGATATCATCACCATCAACCACTACTACCACCACACACAAACGTATATGTATATATATATACATATATATATTTATATGCAACTACTGTTTGTACAGGTTGGTTGGATGCTGCTGCTGTTGTTTTGATATCCTCTACCTTAGTGAGGAGGGTGTACTGGGTTTGCTACACCATTTGCAAAAAACAGAAGTGGGAGTAAGAGATCCTACAAGTATATAAAGTGCATTAAGGATTGATCTACGCATATCCGTCCGTATGTCCGCTCACGATCATTAAATTTAAGATATTTAGCTAAAATTTTGATCAGACCCTTCCAGTATATACTAGAGGTAATTATACGTACATAGGTTTCTATTTATATTGAATAAAAATTTTCTAGCACCACACCCACAGTGGACAAAAAACCTTCTTCTTCCAGCCACAACGATTTTCTTTCTCTCGATGGGCAAAAATGGACGTGATCGTATAACAGACACGCCCACAATTTCCAAAAAAAACCTTTTTTTTACAAAATCCAGTGTGTTAGCTGCTACATATTACATACTCTGCCACGCCCACATTTTATTTATATATGTAAGAGGCATTTTAGATTTGGCCCTAGCCTAAGTTTTTCACTTGTTGTTTTTATTATACTTGTTGTTATTGTTGTTGGTATTGTTGCAATTGTTAATTTTACTGCCATTTGGTTTTACTTCGATTGCTGATGTTGCTGCCGCTACTGCTGCTGCTGTTGGTGTTGAATGATTGGCGTACTCGTAATTTTACTTGGCTTCTTTCTAAGTTGTTTAACTGTCTCTTATGTGTTAGCTGTTAGCTCATTGCTTATTCCAACAAACGGATTACAAGCTCATGCAACTATGCTGCGTATATGTCCGGTGGCTGTCCGGACTGGCTGCCTGGCTGGCTTGCTGGCTGCCTGACTTGGTTGATTGAGTGAATGCTTAGCGTACGAGTATGATGATGAATAATAGGCTTCTTAGATATCCTGTCCTTGTTTGTTTTTCTCAGTATCAGTTGGGTTTGTTTAGAAACAAATTCAAATTTTCTTTTTGGTTAAACGTGTGGGACATGTTAATTAATATTTGTTGTATAAAGCGGTTTAGCATCACATAACTGACACTGCACCCAGGTTCAATAATTGATTAATATACAAGTATATATAGTACTCTATCTCTGTCTCTCTCTCTATATCTCTTTTTGTTTTGTTTTAAATAATGTTGAGCAGAGACTTCCATCTTCAGATTTCAGATTTCGAAATTTCAAAACTTTGATGAAATTTGTTCATAAATGTTAAACAAGTGAGATTTCAAGGCATTTAATCAATACAGTTATCACTGACTTCATATCTTTTTCACATATATTGTTGTATTGTTTTAGGTGTATTTGTTGTTACAATAAATCAACGAGCCGGACCACCTGCGGATTGCATTTTAATTCACATTCATTTCTTCGAATCTGTTATTGTAACAAAATACATTACATAACAGCTCTACCACCACCACCACCACCACATGATATCTCGTGATACAAGTTATGTTAAACAATCTAATTAGCAAATGTCAATAGATTTCTTAAAGCTTAGGAATTGAGTATTTTTTGTTTCATAAGAAGGTTGCTTGGTTGGCAGTGCTAACCATACGTACAATTTCTAAGTGTTAAGTAATTGTTTAAAGCATACATTTACACCAATTTCTAACAAGCTTAAAATATATATATATTGTATATGTGTGTGTGCGATCTTTACAATGCCAACAAACAATAAATTATTAACTAAATAAACGAATTGAACATTATCTAAATCTATGATTCAGATTACACTCAATTGGCACGACGTCACATTCACGAATGGTACTAAAAAAAATCACAATATAACATAGTCACACATACACACTTGCACAATAACTGACTCAATAACAATGCTTTTGTTTTATAATTTATTATTAACAAAAAAAACATTAAATTCAATTACTATTGATTTACAAGGTAAACACCAACCGTTCTGTTACACTGTCACCCTGGTTAGACATTCATTCGTTTCATTCTCCATTCAGTTGACAATTATTTCAATTTCTATTAAAAAAATGTCCACCAAGGTCATTAATTAAGCGCTCATTAACAATTCTATTAATGAACTTGAAAATTTAAATAAAATCAAAGACATAATCAATCATGTTGATACTTCTTAGCATTACAATACGATCCAAAATAAATCTTATTATTCATGCTAATGCATAAAGTTTTGTTCAAAAATTTTAAATCGAGTTCTTAAATTATGTACTCCCTTATAATTACGAGGTAGTACGAGAATTATCCTTTAGGGGCTAAATCTTTAAATTAGTAGGGCACTGGTTCAAATCCAGGTGAGGAAAAAAGTAAAACACTTTGAACTCATTTGTCGCGTTGGATTGGTAATCCATCGATTACTATTACCAAAAAAGCGGTGAAGCGTGAGGGCGTCCTTTTTCACAATCAGCTAAAGACCTAAATGGATTGTAAACGGCCAGTAGTGTTGATAATAATTAAATTATGTTTTCCAGATAATATTTATTTATCTTCTACCTTCACAAATAAACTGTGGGCGTGGCAAGTATATGTAACAGCGTAAATAACACGTAATCACGTATGCTTCAAATTCTACACAATTTTTTTTTAGAATCTTGTCGATTGTAGGCGTGGCTCCTAATCGATTTTTGAACAATTCAAATAGCAATAAGTGTACAGAATCTAAAAAAAAATATATATATATCTCAAAATCCAGTTCAAATTTACAACCACCCACGGACGGACATATGGACCTCTAGATGGAGTTTAATTTTTATGCTAATCATTCTTGATACAAAACTTTGTAGGATCTCTGGCGTCTTCTTTCGGGATGAATAATAATCTGAGTATACCGATCTTAGGTGGAGGATCTAAAGAAGGACCATAAACTTTGCTAAGGTTACATTTGTTATTTCTTCTATAATTTCCAGTCGATATATTCTATTTTGATTCAACTCTCCCGTAACCGAAAAACCATCCATATATTTCAGATAAAGATAAATGAAGATCTTCAAATGTTTACTAATTTTCTTTATGAGCAGCATTAACTTCTTACCTACACTCGCTCGCCTGCTGCATATTCGTTACAAATACATTTTACTTGTATATTCCGCCAATTGGTTCATTGATCTCGCTCTCTATCCTCTAAGACTGAACTCCCCACGCACAACCAATTTATTTTTTTTTGTGTGTGCCTTTATTTATGATTGCGGTTGTGAGGGGGAATGTTACTTTTTTATTTTTATTTTTTTCTTTTAATACAACAATAATAGCACTTGTTGCTGCAAAAAGCACGACAGAAAAAACGGCCAGCTTTTAACCCAGCAGTCAGCTACAGCGACATTAGCAAGACAAGACAAACAAGATGAACCGATGTTCAATCGCGTCTGCTATTTTTTTATTTTTTATTTTATATTTATATATATGTATATGTATGCGGGCAAGTACAAGTTTACGCAATGGCACGCAGTGTAAAAAAAATTGAGCCAAAGCTAAAGCTTAGACGCAGCGTACGTCTGGTGTCGAGGAAGGTGCGCGTGTGTATAAGTGCTAGGATAACAGCAGGTGCTTCTTTCCCATACCTACACCACAACGCAACTAGTTGACTGATCACTAACTATTTGGCTGGCTGGTTAGGTTTGGTTTGGGTTTGGTTTGCTTTTGGTTTTGGGGTCTGGATTGTGTGCGTGATAAATTATGTCACTAATGCAAAGTGCTCTGCTTTAAACAACCGATATTTATTTCACATGCAAAATCTCCTTTCTTTCGCTTCTACTTCTATGTATATTTTGTTCTTCAAATTCAACACACACGTACAGTACATACGTACGTACGTACTGGTGTGCTTTGCTAGGAGTGATGGTGAACTCATGATTGCTGCATCATTAGCTGCTGAGTAGGCGTAGATATTAGCAGTACAAGCTGCTCAGGGGACATCACTACTTTGTCACCGTATACACTGTTCAGTACCACACCGTTGAGTGTACACCTTTGCTGCGCCGGTTTATTAGATACCTCAGGCCAATGCATCTGGTTTACTGGTTATTGGTTTCTCCAAGTCTGACTTGTCATTTTAATATGCAGCTGTATGCACCAGCGTGCGTAAGGGGAGGTAAAAATCTATCTGTTCGTCACTGTGTTTGTTGTTGTTGTTTTTTTTCGTTTTGATAAAGTGGCATCGTTACATGGTCTATGACTTGTTACTAATTACTTGACTTTGTGTGCTTAAGTTTTCCTCCACATTCATTTCTCAGCCTTTAGCATAAACATTGCATTTTTATTTGCTTTATAACACACACACACACATACACATTCATTCAAGTAGACAAAGTTATTCATGACAAAGGTGTGCACTGGCCAGGCACATTTTAGAGACCATTTGCTTAATCTTTTATGCCTTTTAGTTTTTACTGTCATCGTCCAGGAACTTCCTTTAATTTTTTTTTTTTTTTTTTTCAATATAAAAACACCCATACATACAGAGTATAATTGTGTGGTAGATAACTATGTAAATACGTGGGAAATATAAAATAATTTATAATTTATTACAAAAGAAAAAATTGTCACCGCTGTGTACTCTTTCAAATATATTTCATATCGAAAACAAAGCCACCGTTAGATGGCTTCATAAAAAGTTTAGTAAGGAGTCAGGCTTATTAATTTTGGGCCTGATCTTACTCTTAACTTTTATCTTCTAATAACTAAATAAATAAATATTTGTTACTTTACATCTTTACTTAATGGCCGTTTAAATGAGTGCCTGTGTTCCACTCATCTTAGTTATGTAGGAAAATAATTTAAGAATTTTTATTTAAAAAGCAAATTCTGTAGAAGTTGTTTTGTTTCGCGTACACATTGTGTACAAAATTGTGAAGAATTTTCATGTGACATATTTATTTATATTATTAATTACCCAGCAAACAGCTGCAATGGAAATTGAATAAACACTAAAGCATTGTTTCTGTCATTTGTGACAACATACGATGACCTTGAATGCAATATTTATCTCTCACTAAAAACATATAAAAGAAATTTAATTTGATTTAGACCAAATCTTAAGTACCCTCCATATATAGGAAGGGTAGTGGTAGATAACTGATTAAGCCATATAATGTTATATATTTTATATATCTTCTAAGAAGTCTTTTTTATACATTGTAAGCAACCACGCCTCCCTTTATAACACTTTGATGTAAGAGCTCAATAGTGTGCTCAAAAAGTGTGCATCGAAATTCAACTTGAAATTTTGTGGTTAATAGGTAGATTTTTGTCAAATATGGGCGTGGCATATACCTGATTACGCCCTCTAACATTGTATATTTTAAGTAACAACTAAGAAGAAGCTTTTCGTACAAAAAAAAAACATATTTTATACATTAGAAGCGTTTCTTTGATACGACCACGCCCATTTTTAACAAATCGATGGTCGTACTAAATGTAAATAATCAAAAGTTCAACATTATAGCTTATAATTTAGAGCCAATAAATCAATTTTTTAGTGATTGTGGGCGTAGAACTTGATCGATTTCATTTACAACTTTGAGTGCTAATAAACACCGGAATATATCTATATCGATGCAAATATTGATAGAAGCGAACGTAATAGTAAACTTAATATACCCTCACCTCATGTAGGGGGTATAAAAATATATAAAATTTATTTCATTTTATTAAAAAATGCATCCTTTGGATATAAGCAAGCTTGCATTTTCAAAGTATTTATAAATACATTGTTTATGTGTTCAACAATCGAAAATATTATAAATTGCTCACGATTAAATTGGCGCTAATCAACTAGTAGCTGTGTATAAAATTACCTAATATATTGTCGTCGTGGAAGTTATGATTATGTGAATACAATGTACACTTTCTTTCTCCCTCTCTATCACTATTATCATTAATTATATATTTAGCTGAATAGCTTAGTCATGGAAATATGATGTGGGATACTATTAAGCGACAACATTAACTATAAAGTAATGTTAAAACGCCCATGGTGCAAATGCTTCGCAAACATTATCATTATCATCAGCATCAGCATCATAAGGCGAACGGAAAAACGCGTTGGATTATAAAATCGCCACATTCAATATCATCAACACATGCATATATCTACACACAAACACACACACACATACACTTACACATATTCAGTTTTAGATATATTATGTACTTGAACTTGTATGACTGAAAGTTGTTGCTATTGCTACTTGGATCAAACCTCTATACTGGCAACATAGAGTCACCCCAAGGGGGAGGAGGTTGTACAAAATAAAAACATTGCGATTGTTAAAAATTTAAACATATTGGCAACAGCAATCATAGAACACTATAACACAAAATGAAAATTGCTGAACAGTCAATGTACAAAAAATTTTTAATTTATTTATTAAAAAAAAATAACCAAAGACAGTATAAGACATACAATACAATACACACAACTAACAGGATGATGTTCTGTGTGATATTAACTAGGTAAGCAGATCTACTAAACTTGGACCACAGTAGTATAATATAAGAAAAACAACAATAATAACAAAAATTTAACAAGTACAACAACAACAACAACAGCAAGTATATTATTGATGTTGTTGTTGTTGTAGAATTGTTTTTTTTTTTTTTTTCAAATGTTGTTGCTATTATTATTGTAGATCTTCATTTTTTTCTCAATCATCTCTATATCTGTCTGTACGTCTGTCTATGTTGCTGTATTCACCTGACCAACCTCAGCCAGTATCCAGAATATATTGTTTGGTGATTTGTATCCCATTTATAACCACAACTTAAGGAGGCTGCTGTGTGACTACGCACACACACACACATTCATGCAATCAAACACACATAAACATGTCCAACTCCTTCATTTAATGCTTGTATACGTTTTGCTATACTGGCATTTTTATTATGTCTGAGAATATATTTCAGTCACATCACCGTCATCATCATTTTCCAACCAATGCGTCTGATGTGATATGATGTCGCATAAAATTTATACGAAAATAACATTTTAGTTTTATTTTGAACGAATTGATCTTTCAAATATTGAAAAACGATGTCATCAAAAAAGTGAAATCATATTATTGTGTCGTGTATGTAAGTGTGTATGTATGAGTATGAGTATGATGAAAAATTGTTATCATAAGACGGATACATAAACAAATATGTTGAATTTGACAGTTTGACATTGTATGTATGGTTTGGCGTTGTTAAGAGAAATTAGAAAGCGTTTGATGGAAGAAATTAATTGAAAATTTCATTTGTGGCCCATTTAGCGCTGATTTCAAATATTATAACAAATCACTTAACACCATTTGTTTAATTTGTAATATTTAATACAACAGCTGTCGTATATGAACGTGTTTAGCCAATTAGGTTAACACTGCCATTAACACCCTTAATCAACGAAATTCTATCTCTAAGCCATAAAACTTGATTTATGAAAATGAAATCCAATCGAATCAGAATCAAAAACTGAATCTATGTCTGTCTGTTTATGAAAATTTATGTGTAACCTACAGGTCACGTTTCGCTGAAATTGAGTACGAGAATATCCATAAGCGCAAAAAGAAACTATTGAAAATGGACCCCGGATTGAACTATTTTAAAAACCCTCCTTATATAAGGTTCCATTATATAGTATAGCCTTTATATAGAAAGTTCGCGACTATTACTATTTTTTGGCAAAAGACAAATCAGACGCATTGATTACCAAATTTGGACGTGATCGAACCATTTTTAAAACCCCATCCCATATAATTATATTTTTCTTTTTACTTTTTTGTTTATATTGAATTATTATAAATTTCTTTGCTTTACAGTCATCATTCTCTACTTTGTTTAAATTGTTCACACGAATCATTGTATACCTTATCAATTATTTATAACAATATAATTAAACCAAAAGATCATTATCAGCGTTATAGTTAATATATAACTGTATTAAAATTACTACCCATAGCTGATGATATCAATCGCTGTACAGATAATTTATTAAATTATTAATTTTCTCACACTGCTCATAGGTTAAATAAAGAAAATCACTTGTTTTTCTATAATATTGTGATTAAATATTAATCACAACCTAAATGGCCGCCAATCAATCAGGATATCTAATAATAATTAGCTAACAAGTTGGATGTGATACCTTTTTATTTAAACCAGTGCAATCAAATTATACATAAGTAATTGTACTGTACTTTTAATGAAGGGAAGAACTCTTTAAAATAAATGATTTTGTCAACCATCATCTCATTATTGTTTTTAAACAGTATCTTCCTGTTTGGCATGTAATATGATTTATAAGTATGTTGATGGAAAAGTAATAAAAAAGTTATTATTTTATAAATAGCTTTTATAACAAATGTCACTACTTGTTGACAGTATTAACATATCTTTAGATTTAATAATTTATTTAAATACTAAACAGTGAACTTGGCAAAATCTGTTGTTTTTTTATTGTTCTTCTTTGAACACATTAACAGCTCATTGGCACTTTGGCAGGGAGTCTTCTCTAAATATTCATTTATTGTTTCCTTAACATTTATATTTCATGCTCATTCATTCATGCACTTCTTACACGCCCCAATAAAGTGATATTTGGCACACAATCGTCAATGATTTAATAAAATTGTTTTAAGACGAATACATTAAGCATTATAACTTAGATAGATTTAGAAATACAAGTGGCATATGTTCTGTACTATGGTTGCTTTAACAATACGTAAAACATTAATCATAAAATGATCAACATTGTGTGTAAAAATCACTTACTTTCTGGCCCCCTTCATATAACTGTCTTTGCCAAAACTTTTAATCAACTAAACTTATTGAAACAGAGTGTAGAGTTTTAAAGTCACAGTTAATAAAGTGGCGCCATAAAAAGGAAAAAATTCAACAGTGAGAACAGCAACAATAATAACATCATTAAAAGGACAATATGACCGATAAAACTGTAAATTTATTTTAACGTCACAATTGAGGAAGAAAAGAATAATTTTAAAACATTTAAACTATTCAACTATGTCTGTGTGTCCATCAAGACTCTGTAATCTTTGTACATAATACTTATTAATTTCCATGATGGATTCTGTAAAAAGTTTTATTTTTTTTTGTAATGTATGACCTGTAACCCGCCCCTTTTTGGCATATTTATAAATAAACTAATTATAAATATGATTAATTTTCATCTTTTTAAAATAATTTTTGTAGCGGATAGATAAATTTTTATCTACGGTAGGCGTGGCCTATATCGCTTAATATAAATAGAAACCCATATAAACAAAATGTCACCAAAACATTTTATAATTTATGACCAACAACAGCCAGATACACCAAAGGAACATGTTTAAATCGACTCAGATTTTTATCAATGATCCTTCTTTTGGATATAACAAACTTAATATACTCCCTTCTTATATGTGAAATATAAGAAAAAAAAATAAAGCCAATCTAAATACTGTTGATAGCTTAACAATGCTCGAACGCAAGTGTTTCGTAAATTATTATATTTTCATTTTGTTTTAAATCTTTTTCTTTTTTTTTAAATATTATTAAATGGAAGCTTACATATTATGATATCATATTACAAAAGACAACATATTGTTTTGTACACATACCCCGCCGCCTATTATACGGAGATTATATTCTTTAGTGAGTTGCTGGCCGCCACTTCAGATGCCAGAAACCATTTTAAACTGTACACCTTTTACAAATTTATGTTTTGTCTATATTTACCTCGACTTTTCTTGTTCCTGTTCTTTTTCTTCTTCCTCTTCTTTTTCTTCTTCTTCTTCTTCTTCTTCTTGCAGCAACAACAATCAATGTAGTGTAATTTTAAATGTTAGTGATTGTTGTTGTTATTGTTTGTAAAGTTGTTAAAATGTTGTCGTTGTTTTTTAAATGTTGTTTGTTGTTGTTGTTACAGATGCCACTCCAGCAGCAACAACAGCAGCAGCAACTAACCATCCCCCACTTTTTTTTAAGAATTATTGTTATTATGTTGAAGCAACATACAGATAAAAATCACAGTTGCTGTTGTATTAAGTTTGGTTGTCCCAGCCACTACCTACCTTCCTACCTACCTACCTACCTACCTACCAGGCACAGTCCGCCAATGATAAACTGCTCATTTACACACACTTAAAACTGAAAAGATACATTGCCTACAATATTGTGCCCACATACACACACACACACACACGCGCACTCGGACGGCTGTAAGCTGGTAAATGCGTTTATATCCTCCGTATATCTATATCCAAAATACCAGTATTTTTTTTTTTTAATATTGTAAATCTGTTCTTCATGTCCGTCCATCTGTCTGCTGGCGTGCCTTGGTCACTTCTTTAGTTGTTTGTCGCCGTCATTGACTCTGGCTGGACATTAAAATCCCAAAAATAATTATAATTGCTCCCACGACTTATTTTTTCTTTTTTTATTAATGTTTTGTTTACGGGCCAAAGGAGAAAGAGATCAACAGTAACAACAACAACAACAATAACAAGAATATTTGTATATAATGAGAATGTGTGACAATATTTGATTGTCGGCGGCGGTTGCCGGGCTAGTTGCATAGCCGGCAGTGGTACGCGGTGTATTTATTTTAAACATTCATTCATTCATTCTGCAGCATATCAACACATATATTTTAATGAGTTGATATGTGTCCGGGATGACTGCTTACGTTGCTGCTTACTATACAGTTATATACACACGCATATGTGTTTATGTGCGTGGACACCTTTTGGATAAACTGTATGTGAAAGCATATTAATTTCAGTATTTTATTTATTTGCACCTTCCGCACAGACTCAACACAACTACTACCACCACCACCTATACAATCTTGTTACACCCTGTACGTTCATGTTTTATGCCCACACATACAAACAAATATTTGATTAATTGCCGACATTTAATTATGTACAATACGTTGACGATGCTGTAACTTTTGTCTGTTGTCAACTTCATATCTTAACTCATTTATCGCCATAAAAATTATGACGATCATGACTGTATTCATTGTGTTTTTATGTGGCAACAACAATTTTTTTTCAATTGTTGTTGTTGTTGTTGTTGTTGTTGTTGTTGTCAGGGACACAAAAGAAGCAAACGTGCGGGGGTATTACCACTCTTATCTGATGATGTTCCTTTTAATAAACCATAAAATAAAGGAATTCTTTAAAATATGACCACTTTGGGAATAAACAGCAACGACAGCGGCAGCAGCCTCCTTAACTAGCAGCTTTTATAACCGGCGTGTATGTGGGAGATACCTACGCATCGTCATAACCATAAATTGGTAAAATTTATTGGAATTGTTTGGTAGCAGACTATACAGCAACTATAAAAAAACACACTAAGTTTGAACGAAAAACACACGGCACTGCTTAATTAGCTTTTGATTTTTTTTTTTTCCTCAAGTTTCTGTTTTTAATTGAGAGGAAATGTAAAGATGTTCTTAAGCAGAAAACATTAGCGATAATTTAAGTAACAAATGAAATTAATATGATTAGGAGGACTTTCTAATACCCGCGGAGTCATATAAATTTTACAGCAGTGGTTGGCAAACTGCAACTTTCATGTACTTTTTTAGGCTTAGAAGAAATGGTAAATATGCTCACAATTTACAAAAAAAAAAATACTTTTTAATAATTATTGTTAATTAAAAAAGAAAGAATTTTTAAAGGTAGCCATCTTTAAAATCATGCTAATTCATCCACTCGTACAATTAACCATAAATCTCATAAATAGCCCATAATTTACACAAAAACATTACTTTTGTTTGCTGATTATGAACTTTAACTAAAAAGGGTTTTGATCTTATAACAGACACGCATACAATTTAGAAAAAATTTATTCCAATGTTTTCGAAAAGTTTCGACTTTTAAAACAAAGTGCAACACATGTAAGGTAATGAACAAAATTGGGCATGGTCTAAAAACCTACAAGCCCACAATTTACAAAAGATATATTTTAATGCAGATTTCGACTTAAATTAAAAATTCAAACTTGTTTTAATAGAATGGAACAGTTTATATATTCATACCGATGAAAAATATATAAAAATTCTAGACACTGTCATGCCTTCCTCTAGGTATAACAAACGGAATAGCAAACTTAATAAAATTTCTATATTATTGGGAAAGTATTCAAAACTCCTTTTACTTTATACTGAAACTTAAACATTTAACATTTTATGTTACGAATTACGATCAAGAATGATAATGAAAGTGATTATTAAATAACATACGGATACGGGTATAAGTGAAGGCAGCATTTAATTTATTGAAATATCCAGCAAAACTTTAATCAGCCAAAATTCTTGAACAGTTTATTTAAAAATGTTCACAGAAGAGGAGAAAAACGTCTCATGTCTCTCATAACATAAAATATTTATTTCTATAAAAGCTAAATTTTAACATTTCAATATAAATCAATTTTTGTCTTGAAAGTAAAACGTTTGTGAAAAGGAGTAATAAAGCACAAAATGAAATGGACTGAAGGACAGAGAGAGAGAGAAAGACCAAGTAAAGCCAAAACACTTTAATGCATACTAAGCAGTACAGCATACATGAAATGAAACATATGCCGGCTTCAGCTAATATAACTTATGTAACAGTAATCGTATGTATGTATGTATATATCTCACATTTATAGAAATATATATGGATTGTATTGCTAATGGTGTAGAGAGCCGAATATTTGTAAGAAAGCAAAAATCTCAAAGACAACGTCAAGAATTCTTTGCATTGTGAGTTTAACAATTTCATTGGTGAAATGTTCTCTTGGAACCCAACCAAAAGGAAAGACGGCCGTAGTCAGTAAAAGTGTATGTGTTGTGGTGTAATTTTTTATGCAGCACATATGCCAAAACAAATTGAAAGGATAATTCGCCCGCAAACACCCTCTAGGGATGACATGCCAGTAACGCCTAACGGTTTCTCTTCCCCCTTTATTTCACATTTAGCATTTTGTATTCCGTTTATAGATTTTATTTTTATTTTTTCTATATTTCTTTTCTTTGCATCGTTTTATTTAAAATTTATAAGGAATGAAGGAAATATTCTCTAAATAAGCATAACAGGGAGTTGATCGGGATTTCATTTCATTTCAGTTGAGTTCAGTTCATGTAAGACACTAAAGCACGTTTCATATGAAGTTTTAAAAGATTTTCCATTTTGCATACACCATACGCAGCATAAGTGTCACATATAGACAGACAGACAGACACGCAAAAACGAAACAAAAGTAACAAATAATAAAGTTAAAGTGTTTTTGTGTTTTATTGTAACAAAAAAAAAAAAACAAAACAAAAAACACATCCTTTAAGATTTATGAACCTCTAAGTTGAACGATGGTAAAAAAAAGGCCATCGCATGCGTCTGTGTTTAAACGTATGAAGACAAATTATAGCTTGAAACAGAAATTCAGGAGGAAAACTACAATTTGGTCACACAATCAAAATTTTCATCCTCACAAATCGTCACTTACTAACATGCACACACACACACGTATATATATATTATATATATATATATATACAAGAGAGAAATAGGCACAGACGTTTTGGGGTCTGGCATTTTCAATTTCGCATATGCTACAAATTCATGGCTATTGTTTTGTTTTGTTTTGTTTTGTTTTGTTTTGTTTTACTTGAGTGTGTGTGTGTGTGTACGTTCTAAGAATATTGTGTTAATACCACACGTTTGGTGATATAAATTGTATTTCATACTGGTGTAGTACTCACATTGTCCGTTTTATTCTTCTTCATCTTCTCTTACACAAGGCAAGCCAGGCAGGCAAGCAGTCGGCTGTAGAGTTCTTTACTTGTTATAACTTGACATTGTTACGTATGCAGTACATTTATTCGTTCATTCATTCATTAGTTCACAAAAGAAAACATATGACATGGCAAGCGCCTAGCGCCCCAGCAAGCAACAAGAACAACAACAACATCAATGTACATGTAGGACATACGGACACATACATATAAGTGTATTCGCTTGAATTTGTGTGGCGGCTCTATTTTTTTTGTTATTATTGTTGTTATTTTACGGTAGTATATTGTTTCACATATTTGTGTCGTGCCTTTCCTTAACTTTTAGCCAGTGTCAGCATCTTTCCAATGTGTCGTGGCTCCCTTCACATTCGATTCAAAAGTATATAATATTTTTCATTTCGTTGGCAACACTTAAAAATATATTTCAGAATTATATTCACCCAAGTCTGTCCGTTTGACCTTGAATTGTGGGAAGCTTTATACATTCTATGCATATTAGTAGTTATAGTTACACTTCAATATTTATATTAACTTGCCAAAAATTGGCGGGAACATACACATTCACAAATTTTGATATGATATGTAACTTGTTTTCTAAAACTCATTAAAAGTGGGCGTAATTTTATTTATTATATAAAATGGATGTTTTTTTAAGAGGTTTGTTTTTCAATAGAGATTACTCAACTCTTTGACAGTTGTTTTGGAGTTCAAAGTAACGTTTTTCTACTCAGTATTGTTTGGCAAAATATCCTGAATTGGTTAACTCAACGACAAACCAGCCAAATCGTATAAATTTATTTACATTTTTGTATATATGTGGAGGGCAAGTAGTAAATCTGACAAAAGCCTAAATAAAGTGTTTATTTTAATTTTTGATTACATAAAAATGGCCGGTTTAGACACGCCCACAACTTATAAAAAGTTTTACTTAAGATTCAGAGTCCGATCTATAAAATGCAATTTTTAATATTCCTCGTAATTAATGTAATGTAAATATATATATATATGCCACGCCCATTATATTTTATAAAGGAGAGTGTTTATTATTTAACTAAAACCAATTTAAATCTTTTCATTTATTTTTTTTTTTTTTATTTTATTGCTTTTCCCCCTACCTCCCACTTAGTCTACAGTATTTTGTTTTGGGCAAATTCTAAAGAGTACAAAAAATAAAACTTACTTAAGGTTATACGATTACGTACTATATGTGTGTTATATGCACATATATATAGCCAGAAATTATGACCTTGCAACAACAAATAATCCACCATAAAGTATAATGTTGAGGCACCTACAAATATTTTTCGGCAACATTTGCCAAATATTACACACAAACACGCACAACATTGTATAAATGTATTGTATACACACACACACGCATATAGAATTAAGTCAGACTTGTGAAATTTATTTCATTCACACATACACGCGTATATGCGAATGCAACCTTGTTGAGGCAGTTTACAGCTACGGCTACTGCTCTGCAATCACCAACACCATCAGCAAATCTTATGTAGCAGACAATTCGTGTAACAACTCAACGTATGAAGAACATAATTCTTTATTTACAATTTTTTTCCCTCCTCTACCCTATTTCTTCTATTAATTCGGTCCAGTTGACAAGGGAAGTAACCTTTTAATCAAGCATACAAATTAAATAAAGATTTTATTTTATAATGATTTTCATCATATTTTATTTCAAATGACAACACAAAGCTTTTGGTATTCTACTCGTCAAGCCCTCTTATTTGGTACGAATATTGAATTATTTAATATTGGTGCGCCCGTCATATTGGATTTACTAACACCTCTCTACTCGTCCATCATTTTAATTTTTTAACGATGAAAAAACATGGTGATTCCCAATTCTTAAGGCTGCACAATTTAGAACGTTTAAAACCAAAAAACCAGATTTTGATAAAGAATTTGTTATTTAATAATTCCAGCGATCGTTTTATTACATTCAGAACAATTTTTTACAACTTTTTGCATTCGATTCCTAAAATCCTTTTATTTGATACCCATATTGTGATAAGAAGGAGTTTGACCTTTGACCTTTGACCGCCATATTATACTTAAAACAATTTTGCTTTACTTTGTGAATTTTATTTGGTGAAAATATCTTTCATTTAATGTCGATATTGAAGAAGTAAATTAACTTCACTTGTTTGTGTTTCCGCCATATTGGATTTAGTAAAAAGTTACTTAGCTTATAGCATTCTACTCTTGAAGCGCTTTCATTTGGCACCCATATTATATAGATTGCGAAGAAATTAAAAATCCGCAATTTTGAACTTCAGGATAATATATAGTATTGTCTTGGACACCAAAGGTAAGTGCAAAATTCCATCAAAATATGAAAAATTTTCAAAAATTCGACTGTCAGAGAATCTAGTTAAAGAAAATCTTTTTAGTGTAGTTTTACTTTTTCTTGTTTCTTCTGCGGTATGCATCCCTTCCCCAGTGAAGATATATTGTTGCTGTGAAAGAAACAAATTGTTTATATGTTATATGTTCTTGTTGCTGTTGTTGTGACTGTTACTGTTTTTGTTACTATTATTATTATTATCGCTGTATATAAATTGTAAGTAAATGTTGGCAAGTGCAAAAGGTCTAAGGTACATATTATATGGAGCATGGATACGCCAAGAACTAAATATTCATAGCAGTTATTTCTTTTTCTAGTTGTTTGTTTTATTTTCATTTCATTTACTGTTGCTGGTGCTTTCTTTTCTCTCAGACTTCCGTTTACCATAATAAATTTGCTAACCACGTAGTGACGTGCTGCAGTGCAGCATATTTTCTCTCTCTATAGTTCATCCTGTCCTACTACGCTTGTGCCCATGTGCCAGTGGTGCGCATTTTTTGTTATTTTTTTCTTTTTGTTTTGTTTGTCCTCATCTTCTTATTCTTCTTCATATTCACTGACTTTTTGGTCAACTAATATACGTAGATAAACTGGTGTGTGTGTGTGTATGTGTGTGTATATATTAAACTACTTTCACATGGTCCACCATCGCCGCCACCAATATGCGGTTTTTATAAAATAAAGCAGCAAAAAATTACCACAGAGTCCTTGTTAGAAGCGTACAAAAAAAAAAACCAAAGTCAACAATTCAAATATTCACTTGAAATGGTTTTCGGTTTTTGTTTTTTATTTTTGTTTTTGTTTTTGGTTTGGGTTTAGGTTTCTTTCACTCTTTCATGGCAGAAGTGATTCTTTGTGTGTGTGTGTCTAGTTTAGTTACTTTTCTTACTTATTTTTTAGACCACACAAATGAGTTTAGCTTTAGCGAAAATATCCTTACGGACACATACACGCATACACGCACACGTTCATTTACTTTTGCACGTAAGGATAATGCAGTATGTGAAGATATAATGACAGAATCAAAGACACGGCTGTTGTTGTTATTGTTGTTGTTGTTACTGTTTACGATATACTTTGTTGTTATTATTGGTGTTGTTGTTTTTTTCTATTGTTTTTGTTGTTACTGTTAAGCATATTTTTTTTCTTTTGTTGTTGTTGTTATTGTTTCAAACCACTTACGTCCTCCCCAAATGGCATATTGCGATTAACACTAACAATATTTGACGTCCTTTACCGATCACCAACAGAAAGAAACTCTTTCCTTTAAAATCCTTCACTCGACAGTTTCTCTTTAAAAATAACATTCTTTTACAAAAACATATGTTTATAAAATATTCACGAATATTACGCGACTTTACAAAAGTGTGACAAGTGACGACCTTTTCGTTAGATTACTAAACATGGCGCACTTGTTAAAAAAATAGAATAAAAATACAAATCCTTTCTTTTCTATGGCTCTTGTTCTATTTTGTAGAGCTTGTCAAAGCAACTGTTTCCTTCCTTGCTGGGGTTATTTGTTTCTTTTTGGTCAAATAAAAGTTGTTGAACGTGTCAAGTGAATTATTAAGTTTTATGTGATGTGTTTTAAGGATGTGTCAGTTATTGTTTTGTCCTGTTTTTCATTCCTTTTTTTTTTTGTTTTTTTCCTTATTTCATGTTCGAGTTAATAAACAGCAGTAAGTATGGTTTTGTTTAAAAATTTTTTTTGGAACGTAATGGATTTTGTTATACTGTAAAAAAATTGTAGGTGAGAACACATTATGCCCGAAGTTTTCTTTAAATGACTGGGAAGAATAAACACAATAACGTTAAAGGAATGTTGTTAAAACTTTGTTGCCCATAAGAGATAGAGAGTAAATAAAATTAAATCTTAAGTTTAATAACCGAAGGCGCCAAAGTCAGTGCTTCTCAACCTATGAACCTAAAGCGCATCTAATACAATATTACTTCACAAACTTTCAAGCACACGTAGCTTAAAATTTGTAGCCTAATTAGATTTTTTTTTAATGTGGGCGTGTCACTATACAGAAGTCTACTTGAAGACACTTAAAATGTCAGTACAAACATAAAATAAAATCTTAAATCAGTAAAAAAAATATCAACAACAGACAAATACCCCGATGAACATAACTTCTGCCGCGCCCACAAATGACAAAAAAATCTCACAGCCCTAAAATTACATCTAAAACGTTTAATATGCAATATAAATATATGTAAATAGCTCATTTAGGGAATAACACAAGGTGGGCGTGGTCTTTATTTAAAGCTGATTTGCATCATTGAGGGAAATTTTAGGAAATTTATTTGACGGATACCATTAATAATAGAATAAAAAAAAGGTCATTGTCAACATATATATTCGATGGATAGTTGATAAAAGAAAACGCTAAATTGTGTCAAAAGCCATGCCCTCTTTTCAATTAAAATATTCCAGATTTTGTTTGTTTTGTTTTTCGTTCTTTTTTCCTTCCAATTGTGTATAAATTCATCGTGTGATGTGTAGATAAAAATTTACTATTAACAAACACAACAACAACAACAACAACAACAACAAAAACCTTGTCTAATATGTAATTGGCTAAACAACAATACTAATTAGAGAGCATAATATATAATAATAATAACATTAACAACAACAACAACAACAACAACAACAGCAACATTTACTGTGTAAAGAATTACAAATGCCAACAACATATTTTTATGAATTATAACAACTACAACACTAATTACATATATACAAAGTATGCTGTTGTTTGTTTGTTTGTTTGTAGATCATCAATGTTTGTTATTATTTTGCCATATAATCAATATCATACAAGTAAGTGTTTTCCTTAATATAATGTTGAAATAGTAATTTTCTTTCCTACACATACATATATTCCATCTTGTGCTTCCTCTTCTACTTCTTCTTCTTCTTTTTCTTCTTTTTCTTTTCATATTTATGCTATCATAAGCAAAAATGAAAAACACCAACACCACTCATTTTTAAAAGTTGAATGTGTGACCACCAGCAAGCTGCTGTTGCTACTACTTGGTGTTGTTGCTGTTGTTTTCTTATTATAAACATACACGTAGACATTGAAGTATGCAGTGCGTAACACTGTATTAACAGTGGGACTAATACATGTTGTCACGTCCTCGCCGACAACATTTCAGGCGACGGTGGTGGAGACGTAATTCTGGCAAATATCAGCACGGCACACTGTTGGCTGTTCCTTAGCACACAAGTACAAGATTATAAGTACAAGTGCTCACATTCTATCTACCTGTATACTTAGGCAGCAATTAAATTTGTCTGTATTGAGACTCATTCAGCCGGTAAAGCACTACCAAACGAAACAAATCTGGTTGTGTTGCTGTCTGTGTTGCCTTGTTGCCTTGTTGCCTTGTTTGGTGGCACAACTTTTTTCGTTTATTTATTTTCTTGTAATTTGGAAAAAAAAAAATTGTATTTAACGAAAAATGAATTTAATTGCTTCACATATCATAAAAGTGTATTTATGTTAACACGTCTGTACGTCCGTCTCGGTTAATATGTAAAAACATGTCTGCTTGTAGTCCGCATATCAATAAATCATATGTAATAATTGTATAAATGAGTCATAAAGTACTTACAAACACTTTTAAGCATGCCTGCCAATTACAAGATTTACTACATAACACACATTTATACGCTTGCATTTATTATATAATAATGAACGTGGTGGGTGATGCAAATAAATGTTTTAAACAAATTAGTTTTGGCAATCGATGGTGACGTTGATTAAGTTAATCCATGTTAAGGCAATTATCAGCTGACATTATTATGATGTTTTTTTTTTTTTTTTGTTATATGTTTTTTGGTATAAATGCACGCCATCATACAAAACAAAGTGTTAATTATGTGATTTGCTAGCAAAATGTGTGGGATTACTGGGTGATCAAATATTAAGAAAAAAAAGTAAAAAACAATATGTGGACAAATCATAAATACCCTCCTCAAGTACTTATAAAACGAGGGCGTGACGATCACTATTGCAAAAAGACCTAATCGGACTATTTCTGTGACACTTTTCTATTCAAACACCATTTTTTTAAATGGACGAAAATTCCCATTCATTTACACAAAATGATTTTGTATGTAATATATTTAATATCATTATACTTGAGGCGTCTTAGAGAGAAATCTTTCCCAATATGTAGTGTATCCTGAGAAGAAGAGGATTTATGTAGTATCCTGTACATGTTAAAGGAAAATGATCTTTGTGAAGGACTGGTTATATGTGGATTTGGAAAAGGTGAAAGAATCAGCAATTTCTCTACTTTATGCGTTTTTTTCGTGCAGAAATGTTGGATTGTTGTTTAAAAGATTCTGATTTATAAATATGTACAATGATACTAAATATTAGAGGATATATACCCATATGGAGAATATAAGGCAGGATTGATGACTTATCATTATGATGAATATTTCATTTCTGATTAATTGAAGTTTGAATTTTGTTAAAATATACAGCCACCCCCCGTAGAAACGGTGCACGAATTAATGTTTCTAAAATTACAAAATGATTAATTTGAATCCAAAGTGATGAAACTAAGCATTGGTTGATATAATCTAACTCATCTGACATGGGTTCGTACGTACTTTGTAAAACCAACTGCATCATTTAAACTTCGCATGACATTCTAAAGGATAATGTGAAATTGCTAATAATACAAACAATTCATGTTTGTTGTCAGGTTTTTTGTGTGCATTCGTGTAGATACAATATACTCGTATGTGCGAAATCTTTGTCAAACACTTTTTGTGAAACTAAACACCATAACTAAAGTATTATCTCTACGTTGCTCTCTGTGTCCATCATGCACTTTTGCATGCTACACTAAAATTCTGCCCTGTTACCCTCTATTGTTTAAGTACTGTACTGTACTGTATTTTCTTTTTGCGGTTAACCACTCAATAACCAATATACACATACACACAGTCCGCTTTACGAGCAACGAGCATTGAGTGTAGATGCATTCAGGCAGTAGTGTGCTGTCCTCAGCCCTCTTGTGTTCGAATAATATTGTATTGAATTCTTTAAATGTGAAATTCTCTCGGTATGTGCGTGCATGTGCGTTATATTGTATACAGTATATATGTAGGAAAGTGTATCATGCCTGAAGTATATATTGGGTTGAGTGTTGTGTGTCCAGAAACATTATCGGATTGTGTTATTCAAGCTGTAAACTTGTAACACTTCACAGCAGGGTAATAGACACTATCAGTGATGGGTATTGCGGTTGCTGCAATGTTTTACTATATGCACAATACAAATACGTAGGCACGTAAGGGTGTTGGTGTAGGTTAGTGCGCGCTTGGATGAATATTTAAAAGAATTAGATCAGAGACCTTAAAAAAAAAATGAGTAATCGCGTGCAATGGTAACCGCCGCCCACTATTTTGCGTTCAGAGTGTACAACAATGACCACAACAGTACAAAACGTTTACAACAACTACGATAACAACAATGAAAATAACAATAACAACTAAAGCAGCATCAGCAACAACATCGTTAATAATAATAATAACAAAAACAACAACAGAAACAACAACAACAACAACAAAAACAATAACAACAACTATTGCAGCCAATATAACAACGAATAAAGCAACACCAACAGCAATAAAAACAACAAAATATATCCT
Organism: Ornithomya fringillina; assembly: GCA_963978525.1. NCBI lineage: Eukaryota > Metazoa > Arthropoda > Insecta > Diptera > Hippoboscidae > Ornithomya > Ornithomya fringillina. Next base: position 8,438,449 of record OZ021692.1, on the reverse strand, counting down.
CTCAACAAATGCAAAAATATGGAACATGGACAACATCAACAACAATAACAACAACAATATGCAACATAAAACTTTACATACCTGCCGCCTACCTCAAGCGTTTTTCTACAAAGATGACAAAAGTTCAAAAATAGTCAAAAACTTACAATTTATTTGTATTTGTTTTATAGCGAATCTTTAATACCCCACACACGAAAGATTTTTATAAACATAAGCTGTAAGGGTGGCTGGCAGGCCACCTAAACTAAAGTAAGTTTACGTTTAATGTTACCGCTAAAAGTCGATATCAAATAACTGTATTTTTAAAAATTATGAGCGTGACTGTTAAATGACACATTTGAAATATTTTAAATAAATATTGACTTTTGTGTACTGTGAAAGATTTTTCTCGATTGTGGGAGTGGTACTGGACTTGACTAATTCATTTATTAAGACTCTAGGTAGAAGTTTTTAAAATATTTCAGTAAATATATTTATAACCAAGTAAATGAATAATTTTTGTCTTACACGAAAGGCTAGCAAAATCATTACACCTCCCACGCCCTTAAACCATTTAAAAGTCTCCCATATATATGTAATTGTTGTAAAATTAAAGTTTAAATATTTGGTTCAACTCCAAATTTTTGTTTTGTTATGTGTTCGTTGTGCGTGGTGATGATGCTGAAACTTTAGTTGAAAGTAAAAGAAATACACATGTACATATGTTTGTATATGTATATCTGTTTGTATATGTATACTGTAAAACGTGGTTATGCGTTATATTACAGAAGAAAACCCATAAATATTTCTATAGAGAGTGAGATCCACGCACTGCGGAAAATCGATCGCTTTTAATGACACCTTATCAAAGGAAACCAATCTTTTGACCATATATATATATATATGTATGTTGTTGTTGTTATTTAATGATACTATTGTATACTACTGTTGCAATTGCGTTGGTTGGCCGTTTGGGTGAATGGTGTGCGAGTGGAGTACACATTTAAATTGAAAGACATAACGATTCATGTGTGGTTTCTGCCTTAAAAATACAAAAAACGAAAATTCCTTAAATCATATTAAATTACAATACATGTCCTTTACATGCATGCATACTTGTATTTGTACTTGTTCGTTTATAATAAAACTGAAATGGCTGAAATTTTTTTAATATAAATAAAAAATGTTTCCTTTACGCTTTTCACAATTGTTTTTTTTTTTTTTTTTTTTTTTTTGTATTTTTCACCCTCCATAAATTTTGTACAGGCGCCATAGGTCCAATTTAGTGTTGAGTTAGTTGAGTGCCCACTAAATAAAACATTTTTTTTTTCTTCTTTCTTTCATTCGATTGTGTTGTCTATACGTTTGTAAATGCAGTTACATAATATTATGTATGTGTCAGTGTAGAAATGTGCGTGTGTTTATGTATTTTGGACCGCATTAGTAAAGTAAATGAGCAAACATTTACCAGCGAGTCCTGCTGTCCCAACAAGAAAGACAATAAAAAAAACCGAGTATCCTTAAAAAAGTCATGATTTGTTCTCGTTTGTGTTTTTTTTTTAGTTTCTATAGTCTCCGCATTTGTTACAATTATTTTATTCGCTGCAAAAAAATTCATGACGTTTTTTCGTTTTTTTTTTTTTCTATTTTTTGCCGTGTTAACGAAATTCGCTTAATGTTGCCAAAATATTTGTAATTGTCTCTGGTCGTGCGGGCAGTTCTTTTCTGTTGTCCCCCCTCACACTTTATGTGTTTTTTGTTTTTATTATCATGACAGCAAGTTCATGAATTTCAATGCATACAAATGTACTATGCTTGTTATCCTTGAATAATTTTTATGTTCCCATTATTTTAATTTATGGACTTTTTTATTTATTTTAGTTTAATTTTATTTAATTTTATTTTATTTTATTTTATTTATTTTTTTTTTTTATTTAATTAATTTTTTTTTATTTTTTTTTTTTTTTTATTGTTAATTTTATTATTTTTATGAGATTTCTATAACGGACTCTATATAAAGTTTACATTAAATCTGTATTAAAATGTCTCCAAATTGATTCTATTTACGCTTCAGTTAGATTGCAATCATGATCCAACTTGTCTAGCAACAGATAAGTTAAATAACTATAATTATATAGTATACACAACATTCAGACATACCATATATGTGCTATATAATGCAATACAAAATTTAACTAATAAAGATCCTTTATCATCTATTCATAGCAAGCTCGTTATAGAACAGCATCATGGATTATTTGCAGTGAAAGTCCTTTTACTTTCTTATATGCTTTTAACATATCTATGCAGCTACTTAACCTTAAAATAAATACAATAATAATAACAAAACAACAACAACAAATAATATTGTGAAACTTTTACACATATTATGTGAAAGGATTGAAGGAGAAAAGACATTGAAAAGATTTTTTTAAGCTAAACCATAAAAACAGTTTCAGTTTCTTAACGCTTTAAAAATCGCCAATAAAAATAAATAAAGACGACGCCAAATATTGGATACCCTTCACTTTTAGATACAAGCAACATAATGTGGCACATGTAGGAGTGGCATGGCTACAAACAAAACCTTTTTATTTCAAATATTTTACTTCACCGTAAACATCTAAATCTGCTCTAAGAAAAGTTTTTGTGCAAATTGTGGGGGTGTCTGTCAAATTTTCAATAAATTATTGGGTGAATAAAATAGTGAATATTTTGTATAGTCTCTGAGGTCTACATCTTCTGGATGTTACAAATGGCGTAGCAAGCTTAGTTTGCCACCCATTTTATGTGGAGCGTATAACAACTCAAGTGATACATTTTGATTTGGTGGCACCCAAAACAAGCAAACAAACAAACAAACAGAAATGAACAATTCAATTAAATAATAATTTTATGAATTAGCAAAAAAGAAAAAAAAAATGAAAGCAAATCAACGTGAAAGCAAAAAAGCGTAAAACTGCTTAACACTTATGCTTCAAAGATTTTCTCTCAAGATGCCGAAATTATTCATTTAAACACTTAAGCAACAAAAACTTTTCCATAAGAATGTAAGACCCAAACACACACACACACATACACATACTTACGTACTGAGCATTAGTGTGCATTTGATTATCGTAATTCATTTTCAGTATTGCAAGAGTATTGGTGTTAGAGTTAAGAGGGGTGTGCGTTGCCTTTGTTTGTAACTCTAAGGCCACAATCTTGTGTAAAACAGTTGTAGAAGAGGTTTGCAATAAGAAATGCGAGTCGTCGAGGAAGCCAAATATAACAGAACTAAAAAAAGTAAAAAAACAAAAAATCATGGAGAGTACGGCATTAAGAAAATAAAAGCAATTTTAGTTTTTTTTTTTTGTTTTTGTTTTTGTTTTTGTATGTTGTTAGTGAGAATATGCCAAGAATAAAATGCCAAAAAAAAAAAAAAAAAAAAACAAATACCAACATAACGCGACGCCAAACGTCATGTTATCCAATATGAATTGTATTGTATATAGAAAAAAGTGTGTGTGTATACGTGTGTGTGTACGTATTTGTGCCCATACTCATAGTTACACCAGCCAGTCGACCAGCCTTAGCGTAGGCCAGACCTTGAAATGTAATGGCAACAGCTATAACATGGATGGGTGTACCTGTTTGTCTGTGTGTGCGTGAACAAGTTCCAATAAAACGTAATATACGCAGTAGTCGTCAATATTTGCGGTAGCAACAAAACGATCGATTCTCCATATACAGCTATACTGTGCTTACAAATATAAATGTTCAACCTACGGACCGACTGACAGACGCACAACACATAAGTGTCTTTGTATTTAAAGTTGCTAAAGTTTGTTTGTATGTGTATGCACAAGGACAAGCGCCACATTAAGTAGTTGTATTAAAAACAAAAGCGTAAGAATGGTACAAAAAAATTGAAAAAAGGAACGTACGCACGGACGAACGCATGCATACACATGCTCTTACCCAACCATGATTTTTTCTTTCTTTTTTTTAAATTGTGTTTGGTATCGATTGTGGTAGTAGTGCTTTTGTTACTTTTTCTCTACAATTTGTTGTTGTTGTTGTTGTTGTTGTTGTTGTTGTTGGATATGAATCAAATATATTGTCTTATAAAATCCTATGGTTATATAAAAGTAAGATGTCCCTTCTCTTGATTACCTACAAATTTCCAATAATTTTTATTTTCTTCAATTCTTTTTATATACTCTAATATAATGGAAGATATAATAAGTTTGTCATTCCATTTGTAATATGTAAATGGAGACGTTATAAACTGAAGTATTTGAAACTCGGATTTAAACATAACCCGTCCCTATGTCCATGAAACGCTGATCATCGTTAGTTTTAATATAGATGAAGTTGATATTTTATACTAGTATTCTAGAGTTTTTATAATTTTTCTTCTTAAAATTGGACAAACATTTTTAAAAACCACGCCCACAATTGATTAAAATCCATTATAAATAACTTATAAAATTTAAATTTATTATACAAAATTTATAATTAACTTATACCTACATTTATATAACTAAAATAGCCACGCCCACAATGGAGAAAAGTATATTTATTAGGCCTAAAAATTTAGGTAAAAAGTTGAAGTTCGGTGGACATGTTTAAATTGAGCTTTTCCCAAGATTTGATAAAAAAAATAGGCGTGGTCAAAAAACAGAGACGCTCCCAATTTAAAAGAAATTCTTTTTTTAGGCAAAATCTGACTCGCAAGAGGATTCTTATTCCTGTAATCAGGTCTTGGCCACTCCCACCATTTGTACATAAGCTTAAGATTTGTCTTAAGCCTAATTTACTTTTTTTTTACTTGGTTAGATGAAACGCTTTTGTGTTAGGATTTCTTGTTTTTACTTCTCCAATACTTTCGTGTGTCATGCTTAGACTTAAAGTTTTGTGCTTAGAGACAATAGTTAAAATATGCTTAAAATCTCCTTAACCTAATAAATCATTAATGAAACATTGTTGTATAGCGTATGATTTTCATTTTTTTTTTTTTAGATTTTATTTGCAATTTTATTTAAGATGTCTAAAGAACGTTAGGATGGTACAGTGGGAGAGTGAGGTAAAAGTATTGATTGTACTTAAAATATTATTATAAAAAAGATTTAAATTTAATTAAAACAATTTAGAAATTTATTGTACCTCATTAGAGAGCCACGTCCGTAATGGACAATATAAAAATTTTTAATTTATATGATAAAAAAAAAATCGTAAATGTTTACTCGAGAATGTTACCGAATAAGAGCCCAATTGTACCGATGCCACGCCTACAACTCACATATAAATGTGTATTTAAAATTTGGTCTATGACAAATTGTCGCTTATTTATTCCATTTTCTCGCCCACCGTTATTGTGAACTTTTCAATTTCTTATACGGAAGCATAAAATTCTACAATTGTTTAAACGGTTAAGTGAAATGTTGAAATAGTGATTGTATAAATGTCAAAACCAACAACAACTACAACAACAATTGAAAATGAAAACTATTCAGCGCATAATTAAATAAATCACCAAAACTGACAATAAATCGTTCGCACAATTATGACAGTTCAGTTATACAACAACAATAATAATAACAATAACAACATGTAATGAAGTACAATAACAAGTCTACATATTACAAAAAGAAAGTACATTGATATAAAAGACTGTATAAACAACAACAATAGCAACAACTATTCATATATGTACTAAACAATAAGTACCAAGCAGACCACAGAGCAGGGACATCATTTTCGTTTTTGTACAGGTGTGCACACCCAACAGTGTGCATGCACCAATCGTGGTGCAACAGTTCACCACGATGTATGTATTTGTTGTTGTTGTTTGGGCATGTATGAAAACCTTTTTTATACTCTATGTGCCCGATTTCTTCGGGCAGCATGTCTGTTGGAACATTTAGTGCAACGTCCATTCAGTTATGAATGCCAGCCAAATAAATCACCGCACAAATGATGAAATTATTATTTATATACACCTTGTGTGCTCCAGTTATATGTTGTACATATACATATAAATACATACATACACACATACACATTTATATATTTTTTTTTGTTTTTATATATAAATTTTCTACCTGTGATTGCAACAATATACTATTCACGGCTTAAGTGATATCAACAACAGCAACGTTTGCCAGACAGTCGGAATGGCCAGAAAGCCGCGTTGAGTGTGCATCGATATTGGTAAAGGTAAGCAGAGCAAGTTGGCGAGTTATTGTTTTACAATATATAAAATGTGCAACCAGTAGCTCCTAACCTAACATTGAATGCGAGATGCGAAATGAATGTGCAGCAAACTGGCAGCAATAACAATTGTAACGAATAAAATAATTTTTTCAGCGCCAGAAGCGCTAAAGTTTTACACTTTACGCGATGCGATATACTATTGTTGTTGCTGATGTTATTGTTATTTATTTTTTGCTGTTGTTGTTATTGTTAATGTTATATATAAAAATTTTGGTGGTTTTATTTTTATATATTGTTGTTGTTTTTGTTGTTGTTGTTGCATATTGAGTGAATAAGTTTTGCAAAATATTATAACCACAGGTATGTGTGAACATACACACACACATACTTACAATTTCACACAATTCACTTTTGGCCACAACATCAACCAACAGCTACACTTGTTGCACACGTCATCACAAACACTTTAATTTTTACACAATCAAAAACCGTACTCTAGTATGTCCACACATTTCTATATATAAACAATATTTGTATAAAACAAATGTCCTCCCACCTGCCAATGTCCTCCCTTCTGCTTCATTTTTAATTTAACACAAAATTGTCTTTAATTTAATTCATTGGTTCATATATGAAGTCAACAAACAAACAACAAACATTCGTTGCAATGAAAATCTTTCTTAAGTGTATATCATATGTATGTATATACATACCTATTCACATAAATTTCTATTCACATCCGTATAATACCGAATCTTTACTTTGTTTTGTTTAGCATCACTAAACGGCACCTTATTGTGCGGCAGTGATTCCTTTAGATTTTTCGAAAATTTAATAAATTATAAGTATTTATGTGCTGTCTTGGTAGTGACAGTACGACAGACATACAGAGTGATAAAAATTAGCATAAAATTCATGTTGCTTTAGCTCGTACTTTATCTCACTCCCTCGGTGAGTCTTCCTTGTATACATTCTATATATCATATACATATATATATATATATCATGGAATATTTTTCTTCCTTTTCCTGAGCTGAATGCGCTTATTGAACTGTACAAATATATATAAAATGTTGGCTGGCAGATATTAAGTCATAAACTTTCTTTGTGTGTTCCTGCTGCTACCACTTCGTTCAATCGTTTTCGTTTCATTTGCTTGTATGTGTGTTTGTTTGTCACTGCATATACATACAATATAATATTTTTATCGTTTTTATTTTGTTTTTGTTTTTGTTTTTGTTCTCTTCTTATAAAAATTGTCTCTAAACTTGTGTCCCATTGAATGGAAAATTGTCTATGGTCATGGCTTATGATTAATGGTTTTATTTTATGTAAAGTATTTTGTTTATATTTACTTATATACATATATATATATGGAGATATTTAAATGTAATTCAGCATAAATTTTAAATCGTTTTTTGGGTTTTGCTTTAAACTTTTCACCTTTTTTTATACGCTCCCCATAACAGGTAAGCTATAAAAAGTTAGTTGTTTCATTTGCAATACGTAAAGAAAGGCTTCAAACGCCCTACAAAGTATATATATTTTTGATAAACATTAATATACACATATACGTCCATATGTCCGTACGTCCGTTGGTATAAAAATTAATTAATAACCCATTAATAGGCGTAATAACTTCTCCTCCTAATCATTTTTAAAGTTACAAACATTTACAACAACTTAATATAACCTTAATAACCACAAACGGTACAGGTTGTGGGTATAAGATTGTCACAGAAAAATTATCCAAACAACAGCATAACGATAAAGTTCGGCACAGATCAAGCAAATGTTAAATACTTAATTAAAAGCCCACTTAACAATTTTACAAAATCTTTAATCAGATTGAACACGCCAGCATTGTGACTCGGAGAGTAAGAAAACGAATTTGAAGTGCAGTATAAAAGGGATTCCTTGAACAAATCGTTTCAACTAAAAATCCATCTCATTTCTATTAATTTTATTACATCAGAAATTTTATAGTTTTTGGAAATTTTCAATTATTTTCGAAATAATTGATTTTTTATGTTAAAGAAAAGTTTCTTAAAAAGGAATCTTAAAGTATTAGTACAAATGAAATGTAATCTTGTGGTGGTTGGAAGTGTTAAAAACAGTCACTTTGGCATGTCATGCACCATTGGCTGGAGGATGTAGCATGCTACCAATTTTGGTAATCGCTTAGCACATGCGGAGAATTTTTTTTTTAGCCAAATACAGATTTTTACAAGGCGATTACAACAATCAAACAAACGTAACTGCAACTTCTAATGCGATAATAATATCGCAAAATATGTGCGTGCGTTGGACGGGGTAATGTTGGGTCGTGCGCTCTCTTACACTTATAATGACCATGGACAGTCAAAGCCATGCAAAGCATGCTAAAACCGTATTGTGTGTGTGTGTATGTGTGTGTGTGTGTAATAAAGAGGTGACGGCGTGTGAAAACAATTTTTTTTTGTACTTAAAAAATAACAACAATTGCTATACAATCCAACATAAAACTCAATGATAATAAAGTAGCAACTATTGCTTCATTGTCGGGTGTTGCATTAAAATTCACCATCGTACTTATTGATGAACAAAAAAAAACAAAAACAAAAACCGAAAGAAATACAAATAAAAACCAACTTAAAAAATAAATTTGGCTTAGGCCGTATCTTAAAATCCATCCACATCTATGCACATACAAATTGTGGGCATGGCACTTTCTAATACTGTAAGTATTACATAGCCGCTTACAAGTGGAGCTTTACACAAAAAGTGATTATTTGTACATTTAAGGAGTGTCAGACCATGCCCATTTTTGGCACATCAATGCATCGATGGGATAATTATAAATATTTGTACCAAATCTCAACTTTCTAGCTCAGTTTTTCGGGCAAATAAATAGATTTTTGTCAAAAGTGGGCGTGGCTTTTGATCGATTTCTTCTAATTTTAATAGTTAGTTATAACTGAAAGTGTGTCTTTGCAAAATTTCAATTCAAAATCTCAAAATGTAATACCGTGAGAATGTCAACAACATAAGGACACCCGGACGTAAAAACAGTAGGGTCTCTGACGTCTCTCTTTGGGTGTTGCAAATGAATTGGCAAACTTAGTATAACCTTCATGTTATGTGGAGGATATAAAAACCATTAATTAATTTTGTATCCATAAGGAACGTGTATCTGGATAGAAGAAGAAACGTGTGCTGTAAGCGAGCAACACTAACGCCTTTAACTGCAATTGATTGGTGCAAAGACTTACAGTTGATTTGTCAGATACAATGTGAAAATATATTTAAGCGTGTTCAACTGTTTGGTTGCACCAACAGCACTCAATTCGTATGTAGGTACTGCAGTTAAGCGGTTAATTATGTTCATTTGAACATTTTCTCTTTTAGTGATTTTTCTTTTTCTTTTATTTCCAAATATATTTTTATTTTTTTTAACAAAGCTTCTCCAACTACCGCAACCAGTATCACCCACTCTGCCTCCCGTTTAGCTATTAGCAACATTTAAAGATTTATTCGATTAGAGTTATAAGCTGAAGTAAAAGCCGAACGGTTGCTAGAACAAGCGCTTCCTTACAGAATGTGTTACTTTTAAGCATTGTTGTTGTGGTCAACTGGTCGGTTTGCTGTTCGATCGTTTCTGTGTTATCATTTGTGGCAAATCTAAATTCAGTTCTAATGTTGGCCGGTATCTTAGATGTTTAAAGCAGACTTTTAAGCATCATCTTATAAAGCTTTGATAACATTGCGAGGGTATGAAATGGAGAAAAAGTAAGTTTCTGTAAATGTGTTGTTGGCTGGTTTATAGCAACATCTTATATTTATTGTTGTTGTTGTTGTTGTATTTATTAAATTGTATGCATATAAATTAATGAAGTGCTGAAATGTGCAACGTCACACAGCGAGATTAACAACTCAACTTTAATCCACTCCACTTTACTAAAAGCGATGCGTGCTGCGTGTGGGAATTTTGTACACAATTGTGTAGCGTTTTGGTTACGGATTTCATTTCATACTACCCCATAAACCGTTTTCCACTCCATTACTTTTTCTGCTTTCCCCTTAAACTGTCTGATACGATTGCAATTACTGTTGCTCTTCTTCTTCTTCTTTTTCTTTTTCTTTTTTCTTGTACGACTCTTCTTATCTGATACTAAATCAATATTAGCTTATTATGGTTATTAAGGCCAGCAATAAGGTTAATAACAAATGCATTATATCAAATAATATGATTGCAGCATTTAATTGGTTACAGATGAGGCAACACCGGCGCAGTAGAGAGATTGGCTTTGAAATGCTTTTCGATGGGACTTTAATTTCTTTATACACATTAGATTGAAATGACATTTCGCAGATAAGGTTTTCTTTTTCTCGATCTTATCTAATCGCTTATAGAATTGCGTGTCACTGTACGACTGTGTTTGCGCAAAAATAATTTGCTTTTTATATTTTTATTACCACCTTCGAATAATTTTTATGCTATGCTTTTAGCCACCACATACACTCGCACACAGTTATGAAAATTAGTTTTATTTCATTTCTTTGTTAAACGATGCATTTAAATGATCTGCATTAAAAGTTAAGATTGTGCGTTGAATTAAATGAAACACTTTTGCACTACATTCAAATAATAATGAAATAATAAAAAAAAATTTCAACTTTTTAATAAAGAAAACCATCTTCATGTAATTAATGTTATCTTCACTCTCGTATTCGCTTACGATTAATTTCGGGCCAAATAATTCTTTCACTCTGTGACAAGTAACTCAAAATAATCAAAACAAATTAAATCAAATCAAATCAAATCAAATCAAATCAAATAAAACAATTTAAAATGTCATGTTTATCTATATATCACATTTAAATATTTATTATGCATTTTGTTATTAATCAAAAGTAAAATCGACAGACAATGGATTTTTTTATTCTACCACAAAATGCATTCAAACAAATGTTAATGGAAAAGATTAGAGAATAATTAGAATTCAAATAAAACAAAATCAACAACAACAACAACGACCAATAATTAAGTAATTAAATATAGGTATCATAAGATATGTTAATAGGGACAGTTGGCGATAGCAGCGCAATATAAAAGAAAAGTTTATTAAGAACAAAACAATAAATACTTGAACAATACGTTTAATAAGACAGACAAGTGCTTGCATTAGGCACAAACATATAAACTGGCACACGAGACAACAGGTAATAAACGACCTTTAATGTAAAAGAATATAAATAACACCAAAGAGATTGTGTTTGTACACAACAAACAAAAAACATGGCAAGAACAAGAATTAGGGAACAACAAGGGAATGAGAACCAGTACCGTGGCAGGAATAGCTAGCTATTGTAGTTTCTCAAAAGACCTGTAGCTTGGCAGTTAATGCAAATTCATGTATATTCGTATATGTGTATATATGCTTGTTAAGCACAGTAACTGGACTAAACAAAATAATGCAATACCTGCTCAGTTGTCATTTAAGAGTGTTTAACAAAACAAAAAAAAAAAAAAAGCTTAGAAAACATTTTAGTTCATACCGGTTACTTAGAAATATGAAAACATTTCAAAAAGTTAAACGAACATAAAAACTCAACTCGAATACAATTGTAGTAATTTTTAAACCCTGCACTACTTATGGCAAAGAGGTTTATTAAGTATGTGCGTATGTTTGTAAATCGTAAACAGCAAATGCCACCATGTTTAATGTTTTACCAATCCATACAAAACAACATTGGAATCGATTGAGCTATGTCCGTGTGTCCACGCAAATTTGTTCCTAAGTTAAAAGTCACATTCTTTAAAATATTTCGATGAAATTTGCTACAAGGACAAGAGAGAAACTGTATTGAAAATGGACCAAAGCGGACGGTTTTTAGAAAGTTTTTATTTGACAAAAACTCGCAAATCTTAATATTTTTTGATAAAAATTTGATAAACAACATCTTTAGCTTTTAACTAAATAGTGTCTCACGCTTATTGATACAACGAAATTGATTGTAGCAGAATTTGTGGACCGACTAAGTTTTCTTTTTTTTTTTATTTCTATTGTCAGTTTCAGTACTTGACCAGTCGATTATTTGTTGTTTTTGTTTATAAAGCTACAAGCACCGGCTTCGGTATCGTCATTGCACATGTTTTATAAGTTTATTGGAAATTGATCTGGGCCAAACAAGTGGGCGTACAATGTAATGCTGTCACATAAACAAAAGAAACTTTAAAAACTGAAATAAAGGCACATTTAGCTACAAATCTGCAATATCTTTGACACCTAGGTAGGCAGGGCAACTATTATTATTATTATGTTATATTACATTAGGTAAACACGCGGAATTTACCACCAAAGAGAAATTTTAAAAACGTCTTATTTAAGCGATTTTGCAAAATAACGGTAAAAATGTATGTAAATAATTTGATAAGGTTTATATTTTTACTAGTGGCAAAGGCCATCTTCCATTTCATTATTAATGCCAAAATTTTATATTAGCTGTGATAGTCTTCCAAACCTCAACATTTTGCCTAAATTTAAAAACATAAAATCCGTTTCAAAATCATCATAGAATTTGCAATGAGTTTACTGAATTTCGCAGCAGTAAAACTATTTGTAGAAGTGGAACAAATGAAATTAAAACATTTTAGAATGTTTCATTTATAACAGTTTCGTTACACTTTCAACATCTAATTACAATTTAAAATAATCTAAGTTTTCAAAAAGGCTAACAATTGTTTTACTTTTCAAGAAAAAAAAATATTTATTTAAATATTACCATCTCTGTACTTTAATAATTGTTAAAAGTATTAAGTCCAGCACAAAAATCTTAATTTCATTACTTTTTGCTTTGGAACATTTTTCAACGTAAAATTGCGATATTTTAGAATATTTCACGCAAAGTGCAAAGTTCATTTCAACTGAATATTGTATAAATTAGATGACAAAATTCGAGTTTTCAAATAAAAAAACGATGCATAAAAGAAAAAATCATAAAATTTTAAATCCTGATACCTTTAATTATTATTTTAATAAACCCAGTAATATTTGCAAGTTTTATGTTATAACAAATACACTACTTTAGTCTATACCTTGTGGTTACATATATTTTATTATTTGTTATCCATATTTATGAATTGCTAACATCTCACACATTTCCTATATACAAATTAATTTGTGATAAATTGCCATCACCAATTTATCAGTTTGCGAATATTCAACAACCCTGTGTTTATTGTATTTGTGCTATTTAGCCACAGCATAACATATTTTTTCTTCAATATCAGTAAACGGAAAATTTCAGAAAAACTACTGAAAATTTTTACAAATTGTTGAAAAAACTGGTGTCTAACCAGCTTAGTGGTTGTAAAATATTTCGAATAAATATTTGCAAACGAAATTTGTTCGTGAAAACGTGGTCGGTCTCGCGTATAATTATGCAAAAGAAAAAAATGTGTGTTTTTTTTGGTTGACAAAGTGACACCACAGGCCAACCCCATAATCTCAACCAAACGACAAACAAAGAAAGAATTAAATCCAAAACGAATAAACAGAATAAAAAAATATATTTGAATTATAAACCAAGCGAAACATCACGCGCAACAATAACACTCAATAAATTATATTGAGTATGCAAAATGTCTGCGATATTAATATGAAAGCCGCTGTCTAGTGAGCAAACGGCCCACTTAGCCATAACAGCCAGCCAATCAGCCAGCAAGAAAGCGTGTTTCCCTGTTCCTCCCCGCAAAACTTCACTTCAGTAACAGTGTTGAACTAATTTGCTGATTAGTGTGCATGTATGTATGTATATATGTATGTTTCTTTGTCTATATGCAAGTGAATGAAAATGCTTCATACAGTCTAGCTCGCATATCTTGAACGAAAATAAAAACACAACTGAGCCAACCCAACCAACAGAAAGAAAAGACAACAACAATAACAACGTTCGTTATCTGCAAATATCAACAAAGCAACAATAAAAAAAAAAAATACTACAGCCACCACCTCATATACAACAAAAATTGATCATTGCATCACTTTCTCATACAACAACAAAACAAAAAAATCAATCAAGTGACTACCCACCTCCGCCACAACAACAACAACAACAACAAAATGTTTAAATTTCAAAGTTAATTTATATTGGAGCAACTACAACAGCAACAACCATTTTATTTCTCATTTTGATTTCACTTTGTCGTCCTCGTTAATCGTCTCTTCTCAGTTTTGAACCGCATTACAATCCATACGATTTCATTTGATTTTGCTTGATACGAAGTAAAGTATCGCACAAATATATACATATATACATAATTTGATATATATATATATATACAAATATATATCGGAGTCAAACGTTATCCTTTTCGGTTTGTTTGCACTGCATACCTTGCCAACAAGATTTATACCATCAGTCATCATCAACAACAACAGTTGTGAGTTGTGATCCAAGACTACTTTGCGCTATTTTGGAAGATTTTTGATAATCTTCAGAAGACAAGGTAATTAAATCAAAATCACAATAATTATGCATTTTTGTATTATTTAAATATTTAAAATTTTTATGGGATTTTTTATTAAGTATAAATATTTGTAAGTAAGTTTGTAAGTAATCTCCTGTTGAATTAAAAAACGATAAATCAAACATTTTGAAAGTATACTAAATTTGTTATACGGTTTGCAAATCAAAGACACCGCAAAGCTATAGCATTCATTCATTCTCTCCGCCTCATGTCTGGGTATATCTGCGTGTTGTTTTTCTACGCTTTCCTAACTCTACTCTACTTAAAGAAAAAATATACAAAGCACAGCACTTATAAGACTGCAACTATAAAAAAAAATACAATAAATAAAATGTATTTGTATTTGCTCACGTGACTGTACAGGGTTTAATGTAGCAAAATGTAAATAAACAACATTTAATATGAATGAAATATTTACTCCGCCTCAACAATTAAACAATTTGTTTACGTCTTCTTCATATTACACCGTTACTTGTTTACTATTCTCATTATCTACCTTATTAATCACATTTTAATGATTAATTAAAAAAGATGTAGCGTGCAAATAAATATATATTTTTTCAATAAGAAATTATATAATTATCGATTTGTTTTCATTAGTTACACTTTAAACATTAAATAATTTCATCATTTATTCTAAAACGTTTATTACTAATGTTAAGCATCTCTGTGTTATCTGAATTTTTTACCAAATGATAACATTGTTTACCACCTCTAAATGCTGTCTTATCTCGCTATTTAGAAAATATTTAAAATATTATTTAATTTCTGAAAAATCTAAAATTTTTTCTTTCCGCTGATATCACATAACAGATGGTTAAAGAGAAGCCTAATTCTACACGTATTTATGATAAGGACGGTTTTCGACGACGTGCCGCTTGTATTTGTGTGCGTTCTGATGCCGAAGCTGAGGTAATATGATTATTATTTTATAACACACGCACGCACACACTTTAATGAAATTCTATTTTCATTTAGGTTCTGTTGGTTACCTCATCTAGGCGTCCGGAATTATGGATTGTACCCGGTGGGGGTGTAGAGCCAGAAGAAGAACCTTCTGTAACAGCTATGCGCGAGGTATTGGAGGAGGCCGGTGTGTTGGGTAAACT
Organism: Ornithomya fringillina; assembly: GCA_963978525.1. Taxonomy (NCBI): domain Eukaryota; kingdom Metazoa; phylum Arthropoda; class Insecta; order Diptera; family Hippoboscidae; genus Ornithomya; species Ornithomya fringillina. The sequence goes on along the minus strand of OZ021692.1, from coordinate 8,422,648 downwards.
GGGTCGTTGCTTGGGTGTATTTGAGGTACACAGTACATATAATAATGAAAGATAGATAAATATTTGATATTTTGTGTATTTAATTTTTTGTGCAGAATCGTGATCATATGCATCGCACTGAGGTGTTTGTAATGACCGTAACCAAAGAACTGGAAGAATGGGAGGATTCACGTAGCATTGGCCGTAAACGGCAGTGGTTCTCCATAGAGGATGCCTTAACGCAGCTGGCTTTGCATAAACCAACGCAACGACATTATCTTATGCAACTGCGACACTCCAAGGACAATTCAAATGTCAATACGAACACCACAAATAACTCGCCAACAACTGCTGCCCCAACTACGGCATAAAGTTATGAAATTACTTTTCTACCATAATCTAAAAGCAAAGTGGAATCTTTTTATTTTATTTTTGTTTTTGTTTTGATACAATATTCATTTCAAACCTATGTTTACTTAGGACTGAAAAAATCACTTAAAGTTTACTTTTTTTTTACACATTTATTATTTTCTGTACACTAGTCGTAGCAGTTACCACACATAACTCTGTGACGCTAAAGTCCCTTCAAAAACGATATTATGATAAAATATGTATTTTTGACTACTCATTATTTACTGTTTTAAATTACATTAGAACCGGTTTCGCTTTTTTTTTTTTTTTTAATTTTTTACATAAGAGGATAAGTTTAGTAAAGTGTGCTTGTATGTTTTTTAATATATACACTATATTGCCGTTAAGCTTTCTAAGTAGTTTCTTAAATTCTTTACAAAAATACAATACCCTACAAGAAGAAGAAGAAGAATAAGAAATGATAAATGTTAAGCTTATACAACAGAGAAAACTGTTTCTACCATAAGATTAAACCAAGAAAAGATAAATTAATCTAAAAAAAAAAAATTGAAAATAAATGCCGCCTTTTTGCTTCAAGGCTACAAGAATATTTTGGCAAATTTTTTTTTAATAATGTTTTTGTAAAAACCTAAAACCACAGTGAAGCAGAGGGAATCAAATCAACGCCCTTTAGGGTTTTAAAATATATAATTTTTTTAATAAAATTAGAAAATACGACCATTAAATCATATTTTATTAAAAACCATTATTACTGCATTTTTCACAGTTGGACAGTTCCACCACGACTAAATTTACATTTTATTACGAATCAAGAACTCTTACACCAGCGAACCCAGCTAAATTTTGATATCTTTAAAAAAAAAGTTACTTTCGCAGCCATACTATCGTAGTAGAAGCATGGCAGATAATAGTACCTAATTAAGGGTTGCCTATAAAAGTCTTCTTTTGGAAATTATCTTGTTGACAATATTGTCCTTTCGTTTCAATGTTAACTTTACCGTTATAATATGTCGAAATTAAGTTAAAATTAGTTTCCGAATAAATTGAAATCTTTTATAATTTAATTATTATTAATAATTTAACTTTCTTTTACTTTATTTTATTTATTAATCGTATAAATTCTTGTTCTTATTTTTTCAACTTGATTTGAAACCATTTTTATTAAATACATATATAGATTCTTTAGATGATATATATTCATAAATATAATGAAATCACATCTTGATGATTAAAAAACAACAACAACAACAACAATAATAATAATAATGCTAATGAAGCACAAAATATATTCACATTGTAAGCATACATTTTGCATATATCGTATATGTCATAAATAATCAAGAAAACAAATGTTAATGGTAACAAAAAGAAGACGAAAGAAACAATGAATTAATAAGAAAACTTGGTAATGATATAAAGAGAGGGATAGAATAAATAAAAACTATCTAAAAAAGCTACACTCTACTTTTGTGTTAATAACTTTTATATGAGCATTCGAAGAAGCTCTTCTTATCTTCTTTCAAAACTAGGCCACTTGTCATAAGTTGAAAAATACACCATCTTCCTTCCATAACTTATATATAAAAACTTATATTTTGCGTTATTACAAGTTTTTGTATTAAAAAAGGGCGGTATTGCATTAGAGTGTCTAGAGAACATCACTACTATTTAGAAACATCTCAAATAGCATAAAATTCATAAACTTCAAGGTGAGAGGACGTTACTAGGTTCTGCATTCTGTGCGGGGCCTTTAGGATTTGATCTAAACCAAATTATGTTTAAGTTTAATTCCATTTTCAATACGCCAATTGATTGAAATTGATTTTTTGTTGAATAGAGTCCAAGGTAGTCATTTTGTAAGTTCATAAAAGCGGCTTGAAATCCTTTACACAATGTCAGGCATGTTATGCTGCCTTGATGAACAAGTTTTTTGGCTCAAGTTGCAAACAAACCTCTGGAAAAAATTAACACGCAACGCATTGCTTCTGTAAATTAATTTTGTTTATTCCGAGAATTATTTGATTTGGTACACAGATTATCAATTATAAATAAACTATTTATTATTTCCCCCTACCAAAAATTTGCAACCGTACAGAAACAGAGTTGTTCTCTGTATTTTATCTCTCATAACATATTCTATTCCCATTGAAATTCTTTAAAACTCTTTTTAAACTTTTTTAAAGTGTTTCTTATCGAAAATTGACTAAAAAATTAATACTTTTATTAAAATGGATGCAATTCAAGTGCTGTCGTGACGATTACTGTTCATTTTTTGTAAACGCTTCATTTCATTGTACAAACGTAAAGTTACTTCGGTGTTTGGAGCAAATGGCCTGTCGGCAATGTGATGCATAATATTTTTGGAAGGATTTATACAATTTTCCACCAATTGCAATAAGTTTTTTGGCGTATTTGCGGATGCCAATAGACCTGGAAACAAACCACCGCCTTTAAGTATGTGATCGCAAAATATTTGCATATTATTATTCTGCTGTACGCCAGTGCACATATGTAAATGAATATCACATTTACTCCTGCAGGCATGCCAATTACAATCATTATCATCTCTGCAGTGCTGGCCGGCGGATAAAAGGCGATCCAATTGGCTTTCTACTAAAACATATTCAGCACTCTGGTATTTAATTCTTGAAGAAAAACATTGGAAATGATAAAAATGAAAGAAATTGTAAATTATTCCAAAGGAGAACCTTTTGTCGGCTGTTAAACCAAATAAATTCAACTCCATTTTGCACATTTTTATTGGATCCGGTCGTACCTCATCTAAACGATATATATACTCCATTATGTTTAAAGCAAACTTTAAACGTTTCTGCCAATTGAAGGATCTATAAACGAATCTAATTTAATTTGTTTTAAAATTAATGAATATTTTTCAAAACTTACAAATATTGCCACAAACTTTGCTCTGTGGGTAAGATGTTTAGATTTTCGGTAGCATAAAACGGACCGCAAGAGCCTAAAATGCTAGGGAATAGATTCTCTTCGTCAAATAATTTGCTCATCATGTAATTATTGTCTTTGAATAAACGCCAAAAATTAAACATTTGTTGGGGATTATCTTTGTCAATCTCCTGATTGACCAGAGCTCGAATCTGTTGGTAAATTTAGTAATGAGAGATTATATAAAAAATTACAACAACAATGATTAAATGAACTTTTAATTGTTACCATATTATAATCCAGGGTAACATTGTAATTTAAAGTTATATGCATTTTAACGATATTATGAAAATTTTCAATTTTCGGATATATTTGAAGGCCCTGACTGTTGATCCAACTTAAATCATCCTCAATGTCACGGGATTTCTGTTAAAATGTTTAAGAATTGTAGGCAGTAACAGTGTTTTGCTTTATTACTTACTTTTATGGCATAAACATCGCCATTCTTTTCCGCCGTAAATGCTGTTGTAGCCTTTTCATTTTGTGGACATTTAAAGTCTCTGAAGGTGTCTTCATTAGTGCACAATTCCTCACACAACGAGCCACTGTATTCAACACTTTTATATTTCTTGCACTACAACATTACAACATATTAACAAAGCACATTTATATGTCCTTCCTTCCATTTTCATTTTAGTTTTTTGTATGCTTACCATTATTGTTAAGCAATTTTGTGCTATGATTTTATAACAAAATTCGAGATTTACTTGTGAATAGACCAAAACCAATAATGCACCCAACATAATCAGTACCCCAGTACGTTCGAGAATATTATACGAAATTATACGAAATTTGCGACGAAATGGTGTCAACATTTTTATCGAAATTAATTTGCAACTGTTTATATAAATAAAGGAACCCAGCTTTAGGTTGTATTGGAGTTTGACATATTTTTATTGAAAAATATTTTTTATACCCTGCACCATTTGTGGCAAAGGGTATATTAAGTTTGTGCAGATGTTTGTAACTTCTAAACGGCAAATGCCACACCCATCTTCAGTTATACCGATCGATTCAGTATCAAAATTAGAATCGATTTAACCATGCCTTTCTGTCCGCCTGTCTGTCCATCTACATTTGTGCGCAAGCTACAGGTCGCATTTTTTGAGATATTTCAATGAAATTTGGTACAAGGACATGTATTGGTCCAAAGGGAAACTCTCTTTGAAAGTGGATCAGATTGGAAAATTTTTAGAGCCCCTTTCCTTATACGATGCTTTTATAATGGAGGTCGACATCAAGTGGTGTAGGGTATTTGATCGTCGGGCTTTACCGACTATAATATTTTCACTTGTCTTTTTGTTTACTCATGAGAGGGAGAAAGTCGTAAACTTACTTTCTTTACAACATCTGGTAGCACTACCGCATCAAAATATCTGGTAACACTACCACATGCCACGTCACCACACCATCACCGGAAACGACATCCCGGAAAGATTTGCAAGGATGGACGATCGTGGCCGCTCAGATTGATACAAAGAAACGCTAAAGCAGAGTTCCTTAGGAATTTAAAATAAAAGAAATATTAGCAAAACAAGGTCGGTAGGGGTGACCCTTACCGTGTATCATCTAACATCGCCGTATTCTCGTGCTTGTGCCGAATCGTTTATGTATGTGGAATAGGTTAAACATTAAAAAAAAAAACTATACTCCAACGCAATAAAAGATAAAGTGTTGCGGTGCATAAGAAAACAACTGTACATTACAAAAAATTAATTATATGATATTAACGCTAAGCAGGTTCAAACTATATCAGACACTAAATACATTGAGTATCATTAGAAATATATTGACATATACGACATTGTATAAACATTAGGCGGGTTCATATTATATAAGATACCAAGACGATGTACTACAAATATAATTAAATATATGATATAAACAACCATAGAAAAATCCTTTTGTTGGAAAAAAAACCATATCTATATAATTATGCTATCAGAGTAAACCAAAGAAGAGAAAAACCTGCTCCACCCTTATATAATATATCGAAATGAAATCAACTCGAACGATACACTTAATTCACCTCATGATTGGAAGTTTTGTATTAACAACTGAAGAGTTATCAACGTCCACTATCTGTGCGTGTGCACGCTTAATTGTATTTATTTAATTGATTAATATTATCGCTAACATTGCTTTTGAAGAAGAACGAAGAAAAGAAAAACAAAAAGGAATTGGTGTTGAACCAATCTGGACGGCTGTAAGTACCCGGGGGTATCGGCGGTTTAACCTTAACGAAAAATAAAAAGCTTCCTAATACATACTCATGACAACAGGAGTTTGCGCATTCTATTTATACCATTAGAAAGGGACTCAAATTTTGTAAATAAAGGCAAACAGAAATTAGGTCAAACACTTTAATTGTTTAAACGTTACTGGTTGTTAACAGCAGATGTTTACTAAATAGCGGTTTTTTACTTGAATATGTATAGAAATGGTGCTGCTGTAAAGACAAACAAAATGGCGGCATAAAATGGTTTTAACTTTTGTACAATTCACATTTAATTTATTATTTGTAAAGGGTTTCGCATATATTTTAACTTTTTTAAAAATTTCATGGAATTTTGCCAAAAATTCGTTTTAATGTCAATTTGTTCACAACCATACCGTACCGCCATACCCCTGTATTTATAGCTTATTTAAAGAAGAAACAAGAATTCTTTTTGTTTTAATATATTTTTTATTTCTCATGAAATTTTAACTTTGTTTTTTGTTTTTGTTTTTTTTTTTTTGTTCGTTCATTTTAAATAATTACTTTATTTTTTGTTATATTTATGGTGTTTTTTTTTTGTTATTATTACTCATAATATTAATTTATGCTAATTGTTAAACTGTTACTTAAATTTAAAAAGTTGTTGTTCATCATAATTGTGGTTGCATTGCAAAATTGTTTTTGTTTTCTATTTATTTTTATAATTATGTTATATATGCCTCATATATACATATATGTATATGTATGTAGGTATGTGTTAAGTTTGATCATATATTGTATATGAATTTTTTTTTTTTATATTTTATGCACTTATAACTTAAGTAATTTTTATTTTATTTTTTAAATTACATGTTATTTAGATGAGTAGCACTGTTATGTTTTGTTTAGAATGTATGGGAATAAATTTTTAATTTCTTTTTTTTTTTTTGCATTTTGAAACGTTATTATTTGTATGTATGTGTAGGTTTATTAAATAAACTTATATTTTGAAATTGTTGAGTATTATTGTTGTTGTTTTTGTTGTTGTTTATACTTTATACTATTTCATAGTGATTCAATTTTTTATTTGTTTTTTTTTTTGTTTTTTTTGAGAATATTTCATGATTTGATTTGATTTTGTTGAAAATCTTGTAAAATATAGATTTTCTTACAATGAATGTGATATTTCCACATTTTTTTTTAAATATATATTTTACATATTTACATACAAGTATTATATGTTAAATATTGTTGTTGATATTTTATGTAATAAAATTAAATTTAAAAAAAATATATAAAATAAAATGCGGCTACACCCTGGACGAATGGTACTGTTTTGAAAAAGGTGCAACACTAAATGTGATGGCTCGTTGGTCAAAGAATAACAATCTATCTATAATAGGCAGCTCGTCCATGTTTTGTCAAATTTATTCCTTTGATTATCCACTTGAAGAACACCTGATTGCAATTTCTATGCTCTTCAAACTCGGATGAGGATTGTGATCAATGTGATCGCAAATCTTATACCAATTATGTAATTTTTTTTGGCGGTGTACTAAAAGCAGTCAGTGGTGGCCTTAAGGTCGATCAAGACTGGGAGTATATTGTTCTTTGTCAAGGTACATACGCGCCTTTACTAAATGAAGTTAGTTTGAAAAATTACAGCGCCAGGGTCTAACTAGGATGTTATGTAACAATCAAGTTGTAAAGTTTTTTGAATTTAATCTCACTGTACATAAAAGGAGCAAATATATAAATACAGCAGATGGACAGAATAATATAAACACCTGACATACACAAAATTGTCATTTGTTGGGCCACCTTTTGCTTTAAGAACAGTTGCAATTCTTTGCGGAATGGATTCGTACAGTATCGAAATAGTTTGTCTGTCACTTTTTTCACAATTCTTTTTATTCTATTTGTTAAAACTTTTTAATTGAAATTATAAATAAAAGTGAATGGAGTGAATATCGTTCGTTTTTAAAGTTATTTGTCACAAAAATTTTATAATTAGATGCTTTAATTATTTTCCTTTTCCTATTTATAAAACTATTTTAGAATTTTTCATTTATCGCCTTTTAATTTTTATTTTTATAATTATATAATTATTTTTTTTTACATTTTATTACAATGCAATGCTTTGATGGGGCCAAGGGTTATTTATGAAATAAGAAATGATGCTTTTTGAATTTTTTTTTTTTAATAATTTATTTATTTTTATTTACATCATCAACAACAGTTTTAGCTAGTTTCGGCTTAGATTGATATGCGCCTGAGTCACTTAATTCAATTTCTCTCAATCGGAGTTTAAATTTTTATAAAAATCAAGTAAATATTAAAAATAAATATTGGAAATTAAAAAAAAAACATAATTAAAAATTCTTTTTGATATTAGAAAATATTTTAATTTTACACATGAGCTATAAATTTATTAAAAAAAAAAAAACACATTAAAGCTTCCCAGGTGTTTATCATCTAAAACTCACAACCAGTCATTATGTAATAAATTTGATTAGTAAGTCGTCTAAAGTTTTTTCTTATTTATTTATTCATTTCCTATTTTATATATTTATATGTTAACATTTGTTTTTTATCTTAGAATAATTTTTTGTAAATTTATTTAAATAAAATTAATTGAAAACATGAAAAGAAGTAGAAATTAAAGTGACTTTTAAGAAGAAATGAACAAGTTTTGAATAACAATAATTTTTTTTAAATTAAAAATAATAAATAAATATAATAAAAATATAAATTTATACCTTTATAACCTATTCTTTATACATATATACAAAATGTCACCTTTTTTCATTTAAAAAAAAAAAAATTATTTAAACAATTATTTTTAAATTTGTTGTTTTTGTTTTTAATTTGCATCATTTTTGTTTTTAATTTGCATCATCTAATCATATTAAAAACCATTTTGGCAGTGCATAGAAATATTAAGTTATAAGAACATGTTTTCTTTTCTTTCTCTCATCTTTTTCTTTTTCTAAGTACCCAATTAATTAAATAATTTCTAAAGTGAAATAAAAGTAAAGTGTACAATGAAATATGTTAAATATTAAATGAATATAATAATAATTCGATACGTATGGAAGACAAGGGTATGGTTTTTGTTTTTTATTTTTTTGTTCTCATTATAATATAAGTAGAGATAAATAAAATGAATAAAGAACGATAATGACTGAAAAGAATATGAAATGTATTTATTATGTTTGTTAATAAAAACCAAAAATCTTTAATAGAACGTTCTTCAGTTACATATATGCTTTTGCTATGGAATAAATTTTTTGGAGGAGCCTTTCCCGTTGCGGTCAGGATGAACAAAATTCCAAGTCCATACTCACTCTATATAAATCTAGGGCTCTATAGTAGTTATTTTTTTCTTGTTATAAGAAACGTAGTGCATCAAATTGATTAACAATATACTCAGTATTTTCATACTTAAAAAATAGAATGTTTTCGGGTCCTAGTCCGAATTTCCGTTGACAGATATACAGACATAAAGATAGATGCATTTAAATAAAAATGATAATCAGTTATAATAAATATTCGAGAGATATTTTCCATTATGAATGAATAACATTGCGGCTTTGGTGCGTGAGTAAATAGAGGTGGAGAGAAATGAAGAGAACACTATAATTAATTATATAATGATTCCGTTATAAATCACTTGGTTGGCAGTTATGTTTATTAAAATTAATCATTAAAAAATGAAACAAGTAAACTGTGTGTTCGCTTTTTCGCCATATTCTTCTTCATATATTTACAATTAATATATTTATTTTGTTTTTACAATTTATTTTCTACTATTAGCTAAAACATGAAATGAAAATAATTTTTTTTTTCATTTCATTTGAATTTGAGTTTTTTTATTTCAAGTTTATTACTTAACAATCGATTCTTAATTATTTTAGTTTAGAATTAGGAAAGGCGTGACATTTCCTTTTTATATTTTTATTTCTTTTTTTTTTTTTTATGAGTCGCTAAGTGATTTGCTGTGGCTTTTATTTACCTAATTATTTATATGTATGTTTATACAATCGTTGTTTTTTTATCTTTAAATAATAATAATTTTTTAATAACGCGATGTTCCTTTTATGAAATCCATTTGGTTTTTCTATACATTTCTTTTTTTGTTTATATCCTCCACATAAGAAGGGGGACTACGTTTGTCATTCCATTTGCAACACCCAGAAGGAGCCGTCAGAGACCCTACAAAGTATATATATTCTTGATCAGAATATAAAATTGAGTCGATCTAGACATGTTAGTCCGTGTGTCCGTTTGTTGTTGTCCTACATTTTAAGATATTGAGCTGAAATTACACTTTAATTTTTGTACAAAAATCGTAATTAATTAATTAATATGGGCAAAATCGGTTTAAGAGCCACGCCCACAATCAACCTAAATATATATATCTGCCACAAAAATTGATTTATGAACTTGAAATTTGGTATGCATATCTATAGTTATCTCATACATCGATTTGCCAAAAATGGGCATAGTCGGTTAACAAACACGCCCACAATTAACAAAAATGTATATATCTGCCATAAATATTGATCTATGAAATGGAAATTTTCTATGCATATAAGTATCCCATTCATCGCCAAAAATGGGCGTGTTTAGAAAGCAGATAACAGACACGCATACAATTTAGGAAAAACCATATTCAGTGTAACACTCCACTTGCAACTTGACAAGTAATATATAAACTATTAAAGGGCGTAATCATATACATACCACGCCCACCTTTTGTATGTACACGTGGAGGGTATTTAAAATTTGGCGCAAGCCAAATTCAGTTTCCTTACTTCCAACGCACCAGCTTTTTTTCTAATTTTCTGTTTAGGAGCTTATATCATAGACGCTCAGTCATACACATCTGGCGAACAATGTTTGTTTGTTGTTGTGGTTGTGTAGTTTTAAGGACTTGTACTACTTTATTTAAAAAAAACGTTTAATGCGTTATTGGTTGGCAGTGTGTTGAAATATTTTCCCGTTATTTTTAATAATGCTTTTAGAACAATGTTGTTTTGTTGTTGTTGTTGTTGTTGTATTGTTTCTTCAATAAAATGCTCGTTATTCATAGTATTAATTCTAATCCTTATAAATATTGATTAAAATAATTTTAAGCATTTCTAACATTTACAAACACTTCTACTCATTCAATCTTGATTTACTTGCTTACATATTTAAAGTGCGGCCATGAAGTAAGAAAAAAAAAATTAATAACTCTTGGGCAAGAAGTTACAATCATGATATTGACAGAGAGAGAGAGAGAGAGAGAGAGAGAGAGAGAGAGACAGTTCCCTCTGTCGTACTCTTCTTAACATTAAATATAAAAAAAAATTGAATTAATGCTGTTCCATACTTTTGCTTTGCTTTTTGAGAGTCACCACCATGTATTTACGCCCAAAATAAGACGAATCTAGCCAAGACCGAGAGAGAGAAAAAGTGGGAAAAAATACAGGAAAACAAACATTTATTTATTGAAACTTTCCATAGTTCGAAAAATTGTAATGATTAAACAAATATAAAAGGGATAAAAAGAGAGAGAGAGAGTTGGAAAGAGAGAGAAACAAATACTGGGAACTTGAATTGAAGTTGAAGTGCTTAAGATTATTTTTTGCGTAAGAAATCAGTGTATTTGCGTGCTCTCTTGCGTACTTTCCTAAAAGCGTTGCTCAATTTAAAGCTTTCGGAATTATGTGACTGATGGTGGTGATGATGATGATGATAGTGATGACGGTGGCCATGATAGGACGACGTTGATGCCTGCTCCTGACCGTTTATATCAAAAGTGGTGTGCAGCTGCTGTTGTCGAGCAGTTGTCGGATAATCATAGTGGACATGAGATGCAACAGGATTCACTGTTGTTGAATAAGTACTGGAGTTTGCCGGTGAGTTAGGGGAACGTGGAGTTCGTGGCGTTGATGAATAGTGACAGCTTCCATGACGTGACAACAGATTGTGATTTGAGGAAGCATCGAACGATTCAAATGATGCCCGATTCGGTTCGGGCGATTGTAATGAAGATGAATGCTGACTAGAGGAGGTATTGCCTCCAATTTGCGTCATATTGCAGAACTCTTTGGGCAATTCATCTATTCCCAATGGCTTTTCAAAAATAGATGTTGCCGACATGTTGGTGTAATCATAGGCTGGATACGTGAATGGTATATAAGCACTTTCCGTCATGTGTTGAGGCTGCTCTGTTGTTCGACCCGTATTAATAAATTTCACTTCATTTGCATTACGCTCCACACACGAACTGAACACAATATTTATATTGTTTGTACTCGATGACAAGTTAATGTTCGTTGGTGACAGCGGTGTACCACTGCTGCACGATGAAGCTGCGCAATTACCACCAATGCAGGTCTCCGTAATACCGCTATTCTGATTGAGATTTGTTTCCTTGCTGGAGTTTCGCCTGTAACGACTATCATAACTGCGCATACTTTCGGCCCCTTCTACCGAGGACAACGTATTCGTCGTCGTCTGATTATTGTTAGCGAAGTTGTTTTTGTATTGGAATTCAAGGGCATTGCTGGGTTGAAATGGATACGTTTTTGCATTATTTAGTATATTGCCCGATTTCTGGGTACCTTTTGACAAATATTGGTGTATGTCTTCGCTGGTGATTTGCAAATCTTGATCCAAGTAGGTGTTGCATTGTATGTAATTGCTGCAACAGTTGTTGTAGGGCTCCCCCTCTTGATGAAATTGAACCGTTGTGGACTCCTCGCAAGGTTTAGGACTAATATTACAGCATTTACGTGAAGTTGAAGGAGTTTCCTCGCCTCTACTCCGAGTTTTTGATGTTCTACGAGTTCGTGCACTGATTACAGTTGCAGTTTTGTCCCGGTATTCTGCCCCAGTCTCAGCAAAGCTTTCTTTTATCTCCTTATTTTGGTAACCATTCGATACAGCGGGAACGGTTGTGCTCACAGTTTTACCTTTTAAACTATCTGTTGGTGATTTAGCGTCTGCCAGAAAACTCCAGCGTATTGGAGAAGGAGAGCAAGCATAATCTGGCAATTCATCCACATTATCTTTAGACGTTGTTCGTTCTGCAGCACATCTCCCTTCAGGTCTATCGAATACGGAGCTTAAAGAACCCATATTGCTACTAGGCCTGGAGGCACTCAATGCACCCCCCAATGATGTGTAACTCGACTGACGTTTGTTGTACTTTTTCTGACGCAATGTCACCATAGCTGATTTAATGGAATTATTACGACTCAATGATGATCGAGATCCATACAAACTGGTAGAATCCGTCTGGTAACAATAATCCGATGACGTGCAACATGACGACGGTCTACGTGTAGTCGTGCCATACAAATCTTCAGCAAAATATTGTGCCAACTCTGTGCGTGAGCTGCAACATCCGCTTACTTTCGAGGCCAACATTTCATTTTGTCGATTTCGATTATTGACACACTGTGGATCATTACAGTGCATGTTGATGGATGTATTGGAAGCATCTATACTTGAGCGATGACGTTGCATGCATTTGTCATCGTGAACACTGGTATTGGAGCAGTTGTGTTCGTGGGACAATAGTTGGTCTGCTGGTGGAGAGTGATGCAGAGAGTTGTGAGGACGCCTACGGCGATGCTGATGTGTGTGATGTTGGTGCGAGTGCCTGTGAGACGTTGTACTACGTACGGAAGCACGATGTGGTAAATTTCGTGTTAGTGGATCAACTATTACAGCAGTGGCGGTATGCTGATGGGAATTGTGCATATGTTGGTGTGTGTGACCAAAGTGAGGTGAGGTGTGGCGACTGTGTGGAGAGTTGTGCCGACTATGGGGTGAAGTACGACGGCTATGAGGAGATGTGTGACGACTATGAGGTGAGACGTGACGACTGTGAGGCGAGACGTGCCGACTATGGGGCGATGTGTGGCGACTATGTGGCGAGTTATGTCGGCTATGCGGTGATGTATGTCTACTAGGATGTGGACTGTGGCTATGGCTGTGCCTGTGTTGCACTTGCTGGTGGTGGTGTTCCGCAACAATGTGTTGTTGCTGTTCTTGTTCTTGTTGTTGTTGTTGTTGGAATGGCAGTGAGTATTCAGCGGTATAGTGTACATTCGGTTGTTCATCATGATTAAGCGTTTGTTGTCGCTTTTGTTGCTGTTGTTGTTGCGGCTGCTGCTGTGATATTTGCTGGTGCTGGTGCTGATGCTGATGCTGATGATGGTGCCGGTGCTTATGCTGGTGCAATTGATTATCATCACACACAATATCTTTTTCATAGTTACAATGCATGTGATGGTGGTGTTGTTCTCTAGGTTGCTGTGGTTGTTGTTGTTGTTCTTGTTGTTCTTTTGTTTCTGAATCCTGTTTAACATTTTCATGTTGCTGCTGCTTTGATTCAACGTTCATTAAATTTTGTGTGGTTACAGTTTCAGGAGGTGGTCCGTTCCTCAGTCAAGGCCCGCTGTTCTGGTAAGCATGTGCTGGCTGACGAAGGTGACGGGGCACAGAGGCAGCGTTCAGGCCCTGGAGTGTATTTCGGCCTCCTCCTGAACAAGCCTCTAATGCAGCTACAGATGAAACGACATTTTAGCACACAATTAGTTTCCTCTAAAAACCATTTTCTCTCTACTCAATCGAACTAATTTGTAACAATAAGCGTGTAAAGGGGGGCGGATTATATTTATGTATGTACTGTAAGCACTACTTGATTTTGTTTATTGTATTAAACTTTATATTTTCTACAATTTATAAAAATGGCACAGGACGGAATTTCACAAGCACAAGCTAAATATTTCCTTAACCATGCAGCTAGCTAGTTGATGAGAAGCTATGATCTGAACTTAAATATAAAAAAAGTGAATAATTGAACAAACGTGGAAAATAATTCATCAAAAAGAAAACATTTGGCGTAACAGTGTAACGGTGGAATTATTGGTTCATTATATTTTTGATATTCTTTATAAAGTGCTGGGTGATGTGTCTGTGGGGCAAGCTTATAACTTATAAAAAAGACAATTAAGTGAATTCAACTTGAAATCATTGAAATTTTTTTTTTTTGTTACTTAACGTGTATATACATACACATGTTTCATTCCGCGTTAGCGGAAAGGGTGGAGAGTTTGTACATTCCCTTTAAAAAGCCTATAATTTATAATTAAGTGATTAATAATTATACAGTATTATTAGTAACAGGTGCAGGTGAGTACAATGAATTTAAAAACAACAGCAACAGAATGTGATGCAGTCAATTTTCATTAGTTTATATATCATAAAATTCTTATTTGGTTTACCGGTGCCTCTGCTCAAGTTTTTAGACACAAAGCGAACAATTTATTTTGGTAATTGAGAGAACATCATATAGAAAATCAAACAACGTAATAAATTAGGCACACAGCGAGGGAGAGACACAGATAGTGAGAGAGTAAGTGAGTAAGTATGAGTAGTAGTAGTTTGGTAGTGACATAGTGAGAGAGAGAGATAGAGAGAGAAAAGAGAACACAATTACAAATTGTTGGTGTGCTCTATAGACGGTGCGTTATGTGATACCTGAAGCAATAGTTGTTGTGGTCGTCGTATTATTCATTCGTCCGTGCGCTGAATGGCGACGAAAATTATCTCGATTATACATGTAATCATAGTAACACTTGCGTATAGGAACTGGTGTATGAATATTTGTACCGTAGTTGGTATAACAAGTTGAGCTGCCAGCTAAACTTGCTGTTGGACCCAATAGATTGGTGCTATCACTTAATGGATATGGACCCAGGCCTTCAGCCGTTAATATATGGAATACCAAGTTGTATCAAAAATTTTAGTTACAATTTTTTTAATTTTTTTTTTTTGAAGAGTTTTTGTTATAAAATGAAAATGATTTTTATTTTTTTATTTTAATATTCTCACAATGGCGTTCTTTTTGATTTTATAAATTTTGTAAATATGTTCGCACATAAGTTTTATGTTAGAAAGATTTTTAAATTTTGTATTATTGTTGTTATTGTTTAATTTTGTTATTAAGATTTGTGTATTTTGAATAAAATGAAAAATAAAAATAAAAATCGTTGACGATTTGTTGGAAATAGAAAGCTACTTAAAAAGTGTTTTGTTTTTCATAACACTAAAAATTAAAACATTCAAAAAACAAAACACAGACACACTAATTAGAGATAAATGTTTACAATATATTTATTATAATATCCTATAAAGGGATCTACAGTTACATACGAAGGACCTTTACAAACAAAACTGATAAAAAAAAAATTGATTTGGGCTGAAGTCTGAACTAAAAATCATGGCAATGGTTTGACTCCAGCCCGAAGATCAGGGGTCAATATAATCTTTCTCAAAATTGATTTGAAACTTATATTTATCATTGTAAGTTTAATTGGTTCACGTAAAGCAAGTACTTTTTAGCATGGACCAAATCTGGCACATACCAAACATAGCTATGACTGTTTCTAAATATCCAACTCATCTTCACTAGTTTTATAAATTATGAATGTCTGCACATGAATTTCTTAATATCTCAATTTTTGTAACCCCAAGTCTTCTAAGTCCCCTTTTGGAAATAGGCACACGGACATACGGACAATTTTTGCTAATTAAACACAAATTTTGATTCTTATTAAGAATGCAATGTGCCTTCTGGAATGGCAACTTTAGTGTATCTCCTACTGAATACAACGTGATGGGTATAAAAACTCGTAAAAAAAATTAAAAATCTGCATTAAGCAATTTTTACCCATTATAACCCTATAATATAATGCACTATAAAAACAAAACATATTATATAAAATATGATATATATGTAGGTATATAATATGAATACAAATGCAACAACAATATACAAAACACTAAATTTTTAATATGAATATGAATGAAAATGAATTAAAAATAAATAAAAATCGATGTTTATCATGTAGAAGTCTTGTCTTATTTCTCTATATAATATAAGTGGGATTAAATGTGTAAAATAAAATTAAAATATAATTTCTTTATCATGATTGAAAGTACTCCCAAAGAAAATCATTGAAAGAAACTGAATTCGAATAAGAACGAATTTCATATAAGCTGCACTTAAGCATACAACGTCTGGAACCCATGTTTTTTTTCTGAATTTATCGATATTCGATTCACCTCCATGGCTAACGAACATATACCACTCGTCTTTCATACTTTATTATTATAAAAACTTTCCGAAATCTTCATCAAACTATTGGTATAATATTCCATTTTTTCTAAACAATTAATTTCATTTAGTCGGATAATATTTAGTTGAAATGATATAATTTATAAATAAAACAAAAACAAAACAAAAAAAAAATAACATAAAAAAGTTATGGAAGTGTGAAAATGTGGAAATGTTTAAAAAAAATTCTTACGTGAGTCATGTTTCTCCTCAGATACCATCAGGGCGGCACGTTCGATGCCAGAATTCATACTTTGTGGCTCCAAACTATTTGCGTAGTTTAGCATACTCCTGAAATTCGCATACTCTACGATTATGTTTTAAAGTGTTTACGTAGAAAATTGGGTATTTTTTCCTTTCTTCCCTACTTTCCTTAAAACATTTACCCACCACCGGTTTTTATTAATTATAATTTTGTAATGTCATGAAAAAAATCATGAAAGATCATCAAGAAGAAACTAACTCAGATCATATTAGATTCATATTGAAGATTAGTACCATTCAAAGGAAGAGTATAAAGTCAATAGTTTTCTTTTGCGCCGAGTTACTTAAGATTTTGTGTTAGAAACTCGAGCTTTTTCTTAGAAAACTTTTCACGCTGTTTCTCCGACTTAGAAGCAATGATTTTCAGCTAGAATTTGAACTTGCCTGTTACAATGGACTGATAACCCATCGACAATATTAAGAATATTTTCATAAAATTTGAAGTTGATTCGTTAGCTTTTTATCTTCATTTGCCTATGTCCTTCAGTTTTCCAGTTCAGAGGACAAAAATATTTATATGAAATGGTAAGATTAGTCATATAAAATAGAGGGTGGTGGGTTCTTTATATTTGGCTTAAGCCAAATGAAACTTTTACTGCTATTTCAAACAAAATAATAATATATATAAAAATAAATTATAGTTAAGAAAAATGAAACTCAAACTTAGAATTAATCAAAATTTAACTTAGCTTGACTTTGTGGGTAAATAAATGATAAGCTGAAGTAACTTGCTTATTCATATAAGGTTCTTTTGTATTTTGTATTACATTTGAGAAGGGGGGAGATTATTACCCCAGAGGATTATTATACGTAGGTCTTTTATGTACTTTGTGAGATAAGTCGCTTTAAATTCCCTTGTTAGTTCGTACAATTTGTGAAACATACCTTTTCATAGAAACTAAAGTCAGAATATTTGAGTTCTAAGAATTTTGTGGTGTGAAATAGGTCTGAAAATAAAATAGAGTTCTTTGTGATATTTACGCATAAAATCTTTTCCGAATCTGAGAAAATTTCCCATCTAACAATGGAAATTTACAACTTTTTCAAGGATATGCGATGGAATTGAAACTTTTTATTCAAAATTAAAGTTCTAAAGTTTTTAAAATTTGTTGGGATGCATATTTACCAGTACCAGTACCAGTTGATCTTTACAATTCGATTCTTAAAATAGAAATTTTAAAAAATAAATTAAAAATTACTAATTTAATTAAAAAAAAAAAAAAACAACTTAACAAATTTCACCTTGGAAGTTATTTTTATTAATATGCTTCTGTTTCTTCATATATATTTTTTATTATTTTCTCACTTTTATAAAATATTTAATAAAATTTTTTTTTTATAGAAAAGTGTATAAATGTATATAAAGGTTTATAAAAAAACAAAAAATTATAATAAATTGTTATAAAAAATAAATACAATATTTAAACAATTAGAGAGCGAGGGAATGTACAGTAGAGAGAGAATGTAATTAATTATTGTGCTTAAGTGTAAAAGCATTGGAATGTTTGGGTCTGTCCGTTTCAGAGAGGGGTGATGATATATCAAATTCTTCGGTAGCTGGACTAACATTCTTCACACTGCTAACGCTAAATAACAAAAAGGAAAAACATACAAAAATAAATCATAAAATAATAATAAATAATAATAATAACCATTTATAGAAAGATGATATAGAGCTAATAAATATGGTTAAACGGCATGAAGAACAAACGCTGATGAATGAATGATTGAATGAATGGATGATTTTCATTACTTTGTACAATAAAAAGTTGTTTTCTTTCTATTTATTCGAATATGATTTAAATAGCAAAAATATGTTTCAAACTTGTATATATTGAAAAAGAGAAAGAATTCGTTTTTCTTCTTTCGTTTCTTTATGTAAAAATGATTTTCATAAATGGATAAAGTCACTGCATTCAAAGCATTCAAAAACAATAGATTTTTAGATTTAACAAACTTTAGCAAATTTTTATTATATTTTGTTTTCTTTTTTAAACATTTACAAACAAATACGCATATGTAGGAGTAGTTATTTATTGGGAATATATGTAAATGAAATGAAATTCACACTACTTGAGTTATTACAAACGAGTAAAATAATCTACATTTGATTGTCATCCAAATATACGGTTAAGAATAAGAAAGAAGGTGTTTTTGCTGAAGAGCTCTTAACAAAATCTTTGTTCTGTTTGAGAAGAGAGGGTTTTTTTTCTATAAATCGGAATATTTTGGTTGTGTTTACTTGGATTATTTTTTTGTTTTTTGTTTAATTTTGTTTTGTTTGTTTGCTTCTTTGTTTTGTTCATCATGCAACTTACCCGTACAGTCTACTATCTCGAAAAGTCCTTCTGTGTTTATTTAATTTGAGTTTGTTGTTATTGTATTATTATTTTTTTCGCAATTTTTAAATTAAAGAAAACTTTGTTTATATTAAGAGTTAAAGAAAAGTTAAGTATAATAGAAAATAAATGTTGGAAAAGTTTTCTCAAAAATAAAGAAAAAGTTCGATTTCCAAAAAAAATTTTCCTTAAATTGAATTTTTTTCAATTTTTTTTTTGAATAAAAATATACATTTTTTAAAAGTTCTGTTACACAAAAGATTATGGTGTGAAGATTTTTCAGAATTTCTTTAAAGATTATAAAAAATTAATGTTGTTGTCTATTTTGGCACAGGAGGTCTTAAAATGAATCAATGCAGTCCATTTTCAATAAGAATCGTTCTTAGCCCAAATCAATGTCATTATGTTGACTACAAAAGAGACGAACCCATGGACTAACATGTACTAGTAGAATAACAAAATCTGATCTAACATAGAATTGCCTTCGAATCAAGTCCAAATTTTCACTTTTAAATAATATAATCTTTTGTGCAATATCTTGATTTTATACACTTTTGTAAAAAAAACTTCCAAGTTGTTTAAAAAAAAAAACAAAATAAAATCACCGAAAAGAGTTAAAAAAATGGACAAATCTTTTCTAATCAATTACAACCTTACTCAATTAATATTTCTGTAAAATTCAATTGAACTAATGTAAAGGATAGGTTATAGATAGAGTTGTAGAGAAATGGGGAAAAGGTGGAATATTAAGAGGTTATATACCTTCCATTGTTGTGGCGGAACAAAGCTAATATCTCTTCAAACGTTTTATTCTTGGTCTCAGGAACCTTTTTATATGTGAATATCCAAAATATGGCTAAAAGTACGCTAAACGGTAGGAATGTGTAATTCTCCAGAGCAGTCTGAAAAGGTGAAGTAAAGAAAGTCTCGAAATATTTATATATATTAAAGAGAATTGAATAGAATCACCTTCATACTGGGGAAACCAATGCCCACCACAAAGTTAGCCATCCAATTTACTAGAACGGCTATAGCCATGGCACTGGGTCGGGGACCTTGTGAAAATAATTCGGCTGTTATCATCCAGGGTATGGAGCCGGGACCCACGGCAAAGAACACAACAAAGCCCAGTGTTGACACCACCGATAAGTAGGACATCCAATCGATCATTTCCTGTACATAACCAAAAAACTCCTATACAAAACGTGAAGTTACCACATTCTCGATATATTTGTAGGCTTTTCTTTTATTTGTTCTATTTTCTTTTCCATTTTTCCTTTTCTTTTTTTTTTTTTTTGTATTCAAATTTTTTTTTAAACGGTTTTCACAAATCAATAAAAAAAATTATGAAAAATTTATAGAAACGATTGAAATGATATTTTTTGAATAAATTAAGACCAAAACAAATGAAATTTAATAACACGCAATTATAATAATAATATAACGTTTCTTATAGAGGGTTTTAATTTAAATTTAATTGATTTTTCCTTTTCTAAGCGTAACTTTTATGCATGAGTTGAGTGGTTTTCCTTTTCTTTGCTATTTCCATATAGTTTTATTATATGTTTTTTTCCTAATCGCCTAATTTTTATATATATATTGTAGATTACAGTAGTTCTCGATCTGTCGAGAGTTTCCATTTACTGTTCTTCAAGTTGTTCTTCGGCCGCTTTACAGCTTTTAATTGTTAATAGATTTTATTAAAAAATACTTTATAGCTTAAAAGAAAATGAGATTTGTTTTTAAAAAGTTAATGATAAACAAAATGGAGGCGTGGCTTGGTGAGAACTTTCACAAGTGTTAAAAAGTGAAAACTATTTTACAAGTTGTTGCCATTTCTATGACAATTCTTTAACAAATTTTAATTAATAATTAATTTTTTTTTTTTTTTAATTTTTTTATACACAAACAAACTTTTTATCAAAGTTTAACAAATTTTTGTGCATTTTTTAAACAGTGTATATTAATTTTTTCACATGAAATGTTTGTGTTTGCTTTTCTTAGTTAATTAAAGAAAATTATAGAAGAAAGTATTTTCTACGAAAACTCAAAAAAAAAAAAACGACAATATATAAATAAAAATAAATGAAGCTTCTGGAATTAACGGTGTATACTGAATTGTGTACGCAGAGAGAGAGGACGAAAGCCTGCCAAATCGAGAATTTATTTTGTTTAGAGGGATGGGGAATTGTTGAATAAATGAGTTTCAATTGTTGTTCAATAAAATTCCTGGTTAATAAAACATTTATAAAATAATACAGCAAGCTTTCAACCGGCATTAAATTCTAAATCGTTAAGCTATGTCGCGTTTTCTACAAAGGAGTGAAATAATAAAGTGTCCCGAAATATGATATGAAGCTGCTCGTAGACGTGTAAATAATGCGACTCGTATGCAAAGATGGCCTAACACCGTATTAATAAATAAATATTGTGTATATATCAGGAGTATATATAATTTTGTTCATCCGCTGTAGCTGCATATCATATTTAGAATTAATGCAGAATAATTTTCTAAATCGATTTCAGCATGTACGGATATTCTTCTGTTTGGTGTGCGTCCCCTGAAATTTGTACTCAAAGTTCTGATCACAGCTTTGAAGATATTTCGATGTAATTTGATTCAAATATGTGCACCATTGAAAATGGTTTAAATTGGACCATTTTTGAGACATTTTAAGTGGTTTAGGATTTTTTTCATTTGTGTCCCCCGCGATGGCTTGAATGTTTGCTGTGAAAAAAGTTCTTTTTTAGTGTATTTTTTTTTATAACTCATTTATTCAAACACTTAACCTAAGTATTGATAAATATTTGTATGAAAATGCAAGTTAACTATAAGTCATGCAACAAGCAAACATTTTCTAATAACCAAAAAAAAATATCGTTTAACAAAATTGAACTTTTTCCAAAAACTCGGAAAATTATTTAACGGTTAAGATCATCAAAGATCAATCATAAATGATTTTTTCTTATTTAATTATCTAAATTATTTGTTTTGTATAAAGCTTTTTTTTTTGGAAAAAAATTGGTTCAAAGTAAGATATTAATTATGAATTTGAGATTCTTTGTATATTTTTTAATTGTACACAGCAAATACAATTCGTCTTTCAAGTGCGAGAGTTATGACTTGGCTTGAAGAATTACTTATGAGGATGAAGTCGCTTTCTTTGCGTGAGAATGTTGAAGCATATGTTTATTTTGTGCAATTTTCTTGCGACTTTAGAAAGCGGGAAAATGAACTGTTCAGGTAATCACCAAAAATGTTTCATTTGCAAAAGACTTGTTATGATTAAAGTGATTTTATTATGTTAAATATTGTCAAAAGCCAACGTAGCGGGATTACTTTATGAAAAATAAAAATAAATAAATAAGATAATATACCAAAGTGCAAAACTGTTTAGACATGCTTTAGATGAAACAAAATACACATGATTGATATTATACCTATCACGTAAGTACTAAGGTGGCTACTCCACAAAGTCTATAAATAAATATAAAATTCTGATTCGATTAAGGCATGTCGGTCTGTCCGTCTGTATAACTATTTAAAAGATTTTTCCGGTCACAGAAATAGAGATCTAGATTTCAAACTTTGTGTAATTATTGGTAGATCTTACGCGCAGGTTAATAATTAAAGCGAGCAAAATCGGTCAGGGGACATGTTTACAATTAAACAAAAACAAAGAAGAGGGCTCCTCTAGGCTTTTTTTTCATATCACTCGAAAATTGCAACAAACCAAAGGTTTCTTTAGAAGATTTTACAATGCCTCTTTAGAAATGAGAAGTATCGCTCAAGCGTTCGTAGAAAATATTTAACAAAAACGAAATGATTTTTCCAATGATTTTTTAGAACATCGATAAATAGGATAATTATAAATAAATGTACCAATTTTGGCAACGATGAGCTTTGCAAAAATACACCCACACACACACGAACGACCATATCTTTATCATATTAATGCTAAAGAAGAATCCCTGAGGCTTTCTTGTCACAAATTTAATATTCCCCCAAAGATAAGGTACAGTAAGATAAAGAATATAAGTTATAATAGAAGTAAAGAGTATGAATTCATATATTCTAGTTAAAAAAGTTTTTCTTTTTTTTTTTTTTTTTGAAAAAAATCACTGTATAAGTTTTATAAATATAGGGAGCAGATATCTTATGGGATTAATATATATTCAAAATTCAATTCAACACAACACAACTTCATGCATAAAATATTCGTAATAAATATAATCTATTAAAACAATAGATCCATAAAAAAATTATTGCTTAAGGATATCCTTTTAAATATTATTTAAAAAGATATGTATATTTAACACCAAGATGGATACAATGTGTACTTAGCCTTCTTTTTATAAATTTTTGATATATCAAACATGTGATACTTGCCTTAATCAAAAATGAAATTGTTATAAATATTGAGAATATAAACATGCCACCTAAACCGTACAAATGGAGTGTACGACGACCAGTACGATCCATAAGAGGTATTGAGACTAAAGTCATAACAACCTAAAAAAAATTTTAAAAAAATATTAAATTTTTCGTCTAACTTGAACAAGAGTGTTATTTATACCATAATAGCGCCGATGCCAATGGTGGCGAATTTTGCGCTTTCATCTGAGAGTCCTGAACTCACAAACAGTGACGTCGAATAATAAAAGACCGCATTGATACCACTAAACTGTTGACTCAATTGCATAACAATGCTGATAATTAAAGGCGGTCTTAGTGTGGGAGAGCATATTAACTCCATAGTTGATATATGGCTTTCGGATTGTTGAGCTCTCTCCTCAGCACGCATTTCTTCTATATCCTCTTCCACCGTACTAGAGGCACGTAAACGTCTTAAAGCTTTTGGAAAATTGAAAAAATTTTAGAATTCAGATTGAAAAGTGAACGGAGAGAAAGCAATTTTCGATACCTTTTCTAGCTTCTTCTTCCCATTGTTTGGTAATAAGTAAATAACGTGGCGATTCCGGACACACGGGCAGTAATATTAATTGTAATATAGCGGGGCAAATAGCCAAGCCCAAAAGTATGGGCCAGCCTTCATTAGTGCCCAAAATTTGTTCAATACCCAATACCTGGGATAACAGTAAACCTACAGTCACAGCCAATTGGTTCACAGTACCTAGGCCGCCTCGCAAATTCAGTGGTGCAATTTCCGATATATACATTGGCACTAATGATGTATTTAGACCTTAACAACATATAATATAGATCTTTAATTTATTGATCTAAAAGAAAAGGGACTTGAATTTCTCACCGCAATTAACACCAATTATGAAACGGCCCAGGAATAACATTTCATAGGAATGACTAACTTTTGTAAAACCCATTAAACAGGCTCCCGATATGCCCAACACATTGTTTAACAATAAACCACCCTTTCTGTAAAAAAAAAAAATTTACCGATTTATAAACTTTTTTTATTTATTCATTGAAATGAATCAAGCATACCTTCCGAAACGATTGGCCATCCAACCGCCACTGAAACCGCCCAACATGCCACCTATAGCAAATATCGATACTGCCACCGAGTATAATTGTTGTATAAAATCTTCACTAATATCTTCGCCATAACGATCTTTATAAACATCTTTCATAAAATTTTCGATATTCTTTTCTGGGGCATTTATCACTCCGGTATTGTAGCCGAATTGCAACATACCCAATACCGCCGAAAATATGGAGTATGTCAGAAAGAAGGTTAAACCCTGGTAGTTGCAATTAATTTTTTTTTTTTGATAAAAAAAATACAAAAAATAAAAACAAGTTGAATATTTTTTGTTTAAGGTTATCTATAAATAAATACTTTTCTTTGGGAGTATAAAATTGGGGCGAGGAATGGTACATATATTAAAAAAAATAATAATAATTTTGTGGAGTCATTAATGGAAAGCGGAATATAACAGTGATGAGGAATGAAACACCACAAAATTTAAATATTCTGAAAATTGGTTTTTGAAATGATCGAATATGTCAAGTGATCTGATCTGGTTAAAAAAAAAATAATAATTAAAATTATTAAAAATTAAAATAATATCCTTGTCATAATTAAAAATGTAAATAAATAAATAAATAATAAAAATATATTTATAAATTATATTTATAAGAAAATAATTACTATAAATAATATAATATTGCATAAATAATTAAATTTTAAAATCAAATCAAATTTTTATATAAGTCTGACAAAATTTTTTTTGATAAACCCCCCAAAAACATTAAATAATACACAAGAAATAAATATTTTTATAAAAACATTGAAAACCTCGGGTTTATACTAATGATAAAGAGAGAGAGAGAGAGAGAGAGAGAGAAAGAGAGAGAGATTTTGATATAGAGACAGATAGAGAGAGAGAAATTGAAGTATAATGTATTTTGTAATTACACAACATGGCAAATAATTTAAGCTACAAACTTGTTCTAAAAGTCTTAGCTTCCTTCTATGGGTGTGCTCTTCTAATCTATCCACATATTCGCGCAACTCCTCGATTTCTTCTTTAACTTGTTGTACAGTGTCAAGTTCATGTTTTATCGCAACCATGTCGCGTTTTACCTTTAAACAATAAATTATTACAAATTATATGAAAGATTTTTTTCAAATTTTCACTTACTTCAGACACTTCGCTTTGGCAGCTTTCCACAGATTTCGTTAATTCTTGCAGTTGTGTACGTATTTCGCACAAGGCGACTGTTGTCTCCAAGTGTCGATCGCCTCTCTGAAGCTCATCCAATTTAGCTGATAAATTCATACTCATCACACTAACTTGCTTTTGCAAACTTTCGTAAAGAAGTGAGAACATTTTTTATTTATGGTTAATGAAGTTTTTTAAGAAAAAATATTTGTAGTGCATGCTATAAGTTGGGCTCTATAAAAATGATTAAAAAAAACATGTAAAAGAACTAAATTTGACTTGAGTCAAATCTTAAATACCCTCCACATCTACATATCAAAGGAGGGCGTGACATATATATGATTACACCCTCTAACATTCGCGCATACCTATCAGCCTGAAAGTCGTGTTTTACGTTGAATATGGGCGTGTTTCTTATCCGACCATGCCCATTTTTAACACATCGATGCAGGAATTACTTGTAAATAGGCATTCAAAATTTCAACTGAATAGCTCAATTTTTGTGAGAATTCCAACAACATACGGACACATATCTGGATCAACTCAGTTTTTAGGCCTGATCAAGAATATATATATTGGTGGAGTCTTTGACGCCCCCTTCTGGTTGTCGCAAACGGAATAACAAATTTAGTACATTCCCCATCTTATGTGGAGAATATAAAAATATTGATGATGTTGAGGCATAATTGTTGTAATTAAAATCATAAATTTTTTTTTATTGTTTTGTGTCCTTTTGTGAAAAGAACTGCAAACAGTAACTCAGGATAAGGAAAAACATAAAAGTTCAAAGAGTGACAAATGCATGGTACACCATATATCAACTAAGAGATTTATATATATGTAGCCAAGTCTGAATTCTATAACACGGCTGAGTGAGTGACTTGGCTTTATAATGCTTTTAGGCAAAACACTGAAGTTATTTCATTCAGTTCCTTCTTGTTTTGTTTTCTTTTCATTCTTTTCATCTTACAAAGCCAACTCATGTACCTTGGAACATACAGCAACCTTTTGTATATAGTACATAATGTGTGATAACCTATGATAAGATATTACAGTTGCATTCCTCTTGCAATGCATATGACTTGCATATGCTGTACAAAAGTCCTTTCTCATTCAAGTCCTAAACATATACACATACACCGACACTCACTGTCACACAATGTTATCAGTTTGTGTCATAAATTTTTTTAAAATTCTATTTAATTTTCATATTTATGTACCTAAGAAGATTTCATTAAAAAGAAATAAAATAAGACTTGTGACCTCAAAGAAAATGTGAAATATTATCTTACAAAACTCTGGTTCCCTTTGAGGCACTATATACAATACATAAAGAAACGCGTCCCATCCCCTCTCAAATGTTTCAACAGGCATCTGCAATACGTGCCCGCAACAAAGTGAAGGATTTCTAATTCCATTGAATTGTATTGACGCTACCATTACACGATGTGTTTAATCAATAGTTTGTCAAGCTTTTTGATAAATCAACTTTTCATCTTCATTTGTAATAATTGATTATTTCAAAAGTCCATTATTATGGTCTTGTGTCCATTTAAAATTGAAATAATGTGAAATATTTCAAAGGTTTTAAATATACATTGAACTACATTTGAAAGTGTCGCCTAGATGTTGCGGTTTCATTAATTTGACTCAATCTTAACCTTCGAAGGTAAACTTTCAAATTAAGAAATATTTATTTATATTTTGTTTTTGCTATATAAGAAAAACTTCTTCTTGTTGTGGTGGAAACCGCAAGTAACATGTAAATACTAAAATATTGCGGTTAGTTAGTGAATCTAAAAGAAAAATAAAACTTTTCATTCCAAAACAAAATTTCAAATTAGTTGAATACTAATTTTAACAATTCAATTGTAACACCAAAGATCATCGACTGTGCTTATAATTACGCAATGTCTGCCGGTCCATTTTACAGTATAAAATGAAAAAGGTAAAATAAAGTCAAACCTTCTACATCTATATAAAAATAGGGGCCGTGACAGGGACCTGAATATGCCATCAGATACTGTATGTACTGTGTGACAATTTGCAAGTGAAATTTTACGCCAAAAAAGTTTTTTTGTAAATTCTAGGCACATTGGTTATGGCACCACGCCTAATTTTGGCAAATCGATAAATGAGACAATTATAAATATGTGTATGGTGCACTTCCAGCTTCATAGGTGCATCATGATTTGTCGTTTACGCTCACGACATTGATATTGACATTTTTGGGTGGAGAGAAATATTCCTACTTAAGGTGTTTGGTTCTGTACGCGATACTACAGTCGAGTCTGCAAGCATTTGGTGTATGAAAGTGGAGAAGACTTACGGAAGACCGGAAGGCGTGGCGCCCTCTCTCATATCGAGGCAAAGGCCTAAATAGGTTGTAGTCGGACATTGATGATTATGATGAGAATGTGCAGAAATGTGTGTACAAAATGTATGTCCGTGAAAGCACGGATTTTGTCTAGATGGACTTGATTTTTTACATAGGATTTCCGAAAGATGTTGCGCACACAAACGATAGATTAAACTTATCTATCATGAGGAAGGTATAAAAATATCAAAAGTGACTCTTAAACTGTAACTACTAAGTATTTAGAAGCAACACTTCTACAACACTTGATTTCCATAATTTAGTAGTTTCGTTTAGTAGTTTGGTTTTTATGCATAACACATTCCAACTAATAAATAAACTACAAAGAAAAAGTTAATATTTTGTTTATAGTGTGTGATGCATTTGTATGTGTTTTGTGTGTACAGGTAAAGTTTATATTATTATTATTTATCATTATAAAAACCAATTGGCATTGTATGACATTCACCAATATTATCACAAGAAAAAAATATTAAACAAAAAACAAAAAAAAAAAAAGGAAAGAATAAAATAACAACAACAACAACAAAAATTCAATTCAGTGGAGAATTTATGTTTTATTGTGTTTATTATTATTTATTATAATTTAGTTCTTTTTTAGCTTTTTCATAATTTTTTTTTAAAATTAATTAAATAAAATAAATATTAATTTATAATGTTTTGTTTATTCTCGAAATCTTATTACGTTTTTTATATAATTTATTATATTTTTTGTTTGTAATTGAAATGAAATTATAAATCCATTATATTAATTATAACAGTGAACAAATGAACGCACCAGCGTGTCACCTATATAATCTAATTGTGTATGGAATGGAAAAAAAATATTCAAATAATCATATCAAGACATTAAAATCTGAAGCTAGCATGTGTTTGCCTTTGGGTGGACATGATTAAAAAACAATAAACAGTTATCAAGATATTTAAGGAAATAAAAATAAAATTTATCATAATAATAAATTGATTTTAATGAAATTGAAACAAATTATTAAAAAACAAACTGTAAATTAAACTGTTTGTGGGCACAATTGTTTGCATTGAAATCCAGTCGGAATTAAATTTAAAATTGAATGACTGTTAAATGGTAAAAATGGTTTTTCATTTTATTTCATTTTTGCGGATTTTTTTATGGTGAAATGACATTTTATGCCAATTAATTTTTTTATTGTGTTATTTTTATAATAAGAATGAATACAAAAAGAGTTAACGTTTAAAAGCTTAAATGTGATTGAGATTGCTATTAAAAATGATGCTAAGTTGGCCAAATTGATTATTTAATGACGGCGTATGATGTTGTTCGAACATTTGACTAATGATGTACAATTTTTAAACTTTTATTTTTTTACGTAAATAAACGATGTATTAAATTTGTTCAGGGTATAAACAAAATATTATGAACACCATACAATATAGTACGTCTTGTTGCCTGCAATTGCGAAACCCTTAATATTAGGTGTTCATATTATTTTGTTTACCCCTGTACCTACCTAAACGATATAATATACACATTATATATTTAAATTTTATTTGATTCAATTATCTGGAATTTTCGCTTTAAAATTTTATAACAGTTTCTTCTCCACCTCTAGTTTTAACAGAGCTATAACAACTTAAACTTTTGTCATAATGGAAAACTCCACTTATTATCGTTATGGAAGGATTGTTGTAAGAAGAAAATCGACAATTCTTGTTATTTTTGATAAAAATTGACAAATAAATTTTAATTATTATTAAATTCAATAATAACAAGTTGAAATGCAATCGGTAGATTTTTAAAAAATTGGAAATTTTTGTCAATTTTTTATAACAAAATTTTGAAGCTGTTTAGTATTCATGGACTAAAGAAAAGCAATGGTACAAGTTGGAACTTGATTAGAGTATTGGTGGCAACTTCTGATGATGATTTATAATAAGCCTCTCATGTACTTGAATGAAACGCCACTTATTTCAACTCAATATGAACCACGTACTTAAAATTGTAGCTCTTGAACAACCAAGGCCTTTGATTCTGATAATTACAGTAATATATCCCAATGTTGTGTCAAAATTTCATAATATAACTAAAATTCTTTCGAATCAGACTACAGCACATTTTTCTTTCACAAACTTTTCACTTTAAATATGGATTTTATTTATATATTTTAAAATAAAAGCTGCAACAAACAACGCTACTTAGAACAATATAATGAAAGACAATATAATGACACTTCTTAGAGATTTATAAACATTTATGACAATGTTGGTGCAAAATGTTGCTTGCATGTAAAGTGCATAAAAAGTGCAAATAGCATGAATATGAAAACGATGAAATGAATGATGAAATTTACAGTGAAGATAAAAATGAATATGATTGTTAAGCTCATGGGAAATGTGGTGCCGCCTATGCATACATGTGAGCAGAGTAAATATATTCTATACATATGTTTTGTATATTGTGGTAAAGAATGTTAAAAAGTTGAAATTATTGAATTTTGTATGGTTTGTAATTGTGGTTGAAGTGACATTTTCCAACTCATCTATTTTAAAACAAGTGCTTTGATTCGATTTATCATATGTTTTGTAAAAGTATGAATGCGGTTGTGGTAGAAAAACTCATTTACTCGTTTGTGTACATATAGTAGGTAGTCAAAAGTCCAATTTAATTTAAAACAAGTGCTTAAGTAAGAGTCATAAAAGGAAAAAACTATAAAAATATATTTCCAAGACTTTGGACAAATCTGGAATGTTCTGTTCTCTCTAATACACATTTTTTTAAAAATTCCTCCAACATATTTCATTTATAGTGACAACACATAGCTTATAACTCTCTACCCATTTTGAATATTTTGTGAGAAGGAATACTATAGGCCATCATATAAGATTAGACACAATGCCTTTTAACTTTGGAATTCTACTCGCCAACTTCTTTTATTCGACTTTCATTTTACATAGAGAGACCGAGAGACGCACGTATGTGATGAAAGCAATTCAGAAAATCATACATTTGTGATATTCTTTAATTATTAGTTAAGTAATCTGTCTTGTCATAAGTTTAATGCACTTTTAATGTAGGAAAATAAATTTCATGTAATAAAGATCGAAAAACATTTAAAAAGAAAAGCTAAAAAACATATACTCGTATACAGAAGATATGAAAAAATGGACAAAAAATCGTAAAAAACCATAAATTATGAAATATTTGTTGTTGTAAGTTATTTAAAATGAATTTTTAAAACAATTTTTTTATTCGATAGTTGATGTGAGTTGTACATGATAAATGATACAATAAATAGATACCTGGGAGGCATTGTTTCCATCATCATGATGATACGCTTTTAAAATTATTTTACTATTCTTTTTTTTTTTTTTTAAATATATTTTTTTCTAAAATTCAAATGATTTTAGTAAATGTATTGCTGGCGATGAGCTGAGATTCATTGATTCTGTAAAATGATTGATTGATTGCTTGATGACCTAAAGTTGTGGTTATGTATGCGCTTTATTTATTTATTTTCAATTTATATTTTCTTTTTTCATACATGTATGTTTTTTATGTAATTTTAATAACGTTTTTCTTTCTTTTTTTTTTTTTTTTGGTAATATTGGTGAATGTCGTGTTGTCTTAAGCTTTTGTTTAAAGAGTACTTAGAGCGTGAAAGCTTTTAATAGTTTTTGTGGTGATTTCTTGTTAAATAATTGACAATTGGTTTAATTCTTTTTTCATGTCATATTTGAATATTTGTTAAATTTTTTTTTTCATTTGAATTATGGAACACTTTTAATAATTAATTGTTTAATCTGCATAAAAATGCGGAGTTGCGTGATTTAACTTTTTTCCTTTGTTTGAGTATTCAGTTCATCAAAAATATTTAGGATTTTTTTTCTGTTGTTGTTATTGTGGTTTTTGTTCTTGTCGGTGTGTTTTTTTTTTTTTTCATATAGATGGAGGGAATAATAACAAGAAAAACATTTACGAAATTATTTATGATTTTTTTTGTTAATTTATTTCAATTTTTTTATGAAAAAAAAAAAAAATAAATTAAAAAAGAATAATACAGTTCACTAAGTTTTAATTGTTATAATTTTTGCTTTTCTTATTTATGTGTAAATATTAAGGGTATTAAAACTATTTCTCAAAAAAGGGCAAAAAAAATATATTAAATATTAAATTATTGGCTAGTTTGAAAAGCGCTGAATTAATTTGTAAATATCCAAAATCCACTTTTCAAAGCCAATAAAAGTTGAAAGTAATGAAAATAAAATTCAAAGAGGAAAAGGCTTCTCGGCGATTTTCCTTAAAATGTTGAAAGTAATAAATAAAATTTATAAAGAGAGAGAGAGAGTAAATCTGCTGTTAACAGATCTCTCGCTCATTGCCATCATTATTGATGTGAAGTAAGGGGACACTGCGTTTATACAGTTATGATATGATTTCTACACTTTTTACCAGCCAATAACATAATATGTAGCATGATAGAAAAAAAAATATATTATCAAAGAAATAAAATTTAGTGCTTGGGAATAGTAGGTGAAATTGTCTACAAAGGGGCATAAATTGAAAATATTTCTTATATATATGTATATATAAATTATTTTAAAAATTATTAAAGAAAAATTGTTATTAAAATATTTATCATGTCAATACATACTCAAGAAGCATTTGCCGTAATGTGGCTTCATCCTCGCCATGACATCTTAGTCTAGACTCATAATTGGCATTGCGTTCGTTGCGCTGGTCATTGTCAGATGACGAGTGACGAGTACGACGTGGTACATAACTGAACGAGTGACGACTTAAACGGTCAACCCCAGTTGTAGTGCTATTATTATATTGTTGACTGCCCGCACCACTGCAGGTATTACAGATGTCTACATATTATCAAGTGTTTAGAACGAGATGAATAAGAAGAAGATATATACATTAAACTATAAATATTTCATAAACCTTCATTGGGGTGGCGGAAGGTAAAGCAGTTTATGAAAAATTTACCTTCTAATCTTACACGTACCGGGGGTGAGGTCAAGTTGAGTGTTGGATTTGCAGTTGCAGCATTGCCTCGACCACCAAACGCATAGTCATAGGAATCTTCATTAAAATTGAACACTAAGCATACACACACATACACATAAAAACGTTAGATTTCATTTCATATTTTTTTTAACATCCATTTAAATCATATTCACAATTTAACTCAAGTGGTGAAAATAATAAAAAAAAAATTAGAAATATTTAAAATTATAAAAAAATTGAACATAATTTTATTTATATTAATTTTTGAATACTCACTCTAAACAATTGTTTTGTAATTAAATTGTTTTCGCCACGCGCAAGTTGTTTTCGTTTTATTTGTTTTATTCAAAACATTTTGTTTGTTTGTTTATTGTGTTTTGTTTGAGGTGTTTTGCAGACGAGCGAGATAGTTACCATTACATTATATATACAACAACACACAGTGTTTAGAAGAGAAAGAAACATTAAAAAATGTTATTGTTTATTCTCATTAGGGTTTTGTTGTTTCCATGAATAAAACAACTACAACAACAATAATTTATTGCATTAGAAAAACTAACAACTGTTAGGCTGTGAAGCTCAATGTCATGAAATTGTTTTAATTTGCATTGGTCGCTTATTAGAGAGGGAGGGAGAGAGAGAGAGAGAGAGAGATGGAATACAGTTGCTAGCAAAAAACAACCACAACAATAGCAATAAAAATTTCAATTTATTTTGTATACAATTTTATAACAAAATACAAAAATAAACGTAAACATTCCGTTATGAGAGTTAACACAGAGAGAAAGACACAGTTAGAAATATATATATATATATATATATATAGAGAGAGAGAGAGAGTGAGTAGGAAATAATATCACTGATCAGTCGTGCTTTGTTGCTGTTGATAATGAACGATGGGGTGATACATTGAATCTTTATTTACAACAAACATTCACCGTTATGAATATACTGAAAAATGACCGTAAACAATGCAAACAAATTTAAAAGAGCGCCGTATAAATTACATGACATGAAATGACATTTGAGAAAACACTCTAAACAAAAACAAATTGTCTCTATTGTCAAGTTCATGTTTAATTGAATGGGAGGGGCCTTAATACTTAGTATGAGTATGAGGTTTGTGGTGTTGTGTGCAAAAAAAAATTATTATAAAAAATATTTAATATCGAGGCGATTGAAATTATTTAAAGTTAGAATTTTTGAAAAGGGCAATTCACCAGCTTGCAGTTTCCAAACTAAAATGATTTATTTCCCGCTAATAACTAAATAACAAACTAAGGGTCTTGTTCCAATCTTACAAGTATTACAAGTAGCGATTCATTTAATGGCGACCTTATGAAAATCTTAGGAAGAAAAAACGGGGACCGGAAAATAGAGTTTATTTCAATGGTGGCAAAGCACCGTGTTGTCTCTTGTCTCCACAGGAACAATATTTCCTGTTGATGTGGAAGAATCGGCTGTGTTTGATGTTAGAAGCGTCGAAAGAGCTTTCTAAGGCGGTGTAGTACCTCCAGAAGTTACTTGAACTATCACCTTTTTTATCTAACTGAAATTAGTGTATAATTTATATGCCTGGACAGGTTTTTCGAATGGCATCTGCAGAGTTGCTTTTATGTGTCGAAAGTATCAGTAGTTATCTCGGTATTCTTCACGCAATATGTTGCGCTGTAGTATTTTCCCGACACGTATTGTTTTAAATTGTTTATCTTTTGAATCCTTGAACAGCACTCTATCACTATTCTCAACCACAATACATTTCCCAAATAGAACGTTCTACAACCGCAGTGCCTGCACATTTAGAACAAAGTACCCTTGAAGTCTTTCTCATAAGTCCTGATGTGCTCAGTTTTAATACGAATTGAAAGGCAAAGGGCTCAGTTGCTAATAAGTGGTCTCTCGGGACTTTTCCCGGAAAGAGGACGGTATTGTGCTGTTGTGTATTTTCTGTTGAGATTTGTCCACCATTTAAATCCTTAGTTTACTAGACTTACTACTTTAAAGGCGCTCCCTGTCTATGGAAGAATCTACTCTGAAATCTTTCTCATCGGTCTTAGATTTCTCAGATTTAATTGGATTGCCAATATTCTGTACTCTCTCTATACTACTTCTATACTCCTACCTACCAAATAAAGTTAATTATCTTTTTAAACCCTAATATTCACCCTTTTCTGCCCCAACTATAAATGAACTTTTATTTAAAGGTAAAAGTTTAATAATTAATTAATGGAATTGTCTTTGTGTTGTGTTCATCAACCCATAACTAACATTACTAAATATTTATAAAGGAAGGAAAAGATATGTTGTGCAAATATTGATAACGACTTGCAGTGGAAGGAGGACGTTTATGTACGAGTATGTATGAATGTGCGCCAATGGTAATATTCAATAATTGATTACTACAAAATTAAAACAAATATTTTTCTTGCTCTTATGCAATTTTTCCAATTTACTAATTAGAAGAAAACTAAGAAATTATTACAAAAAAAAATAACATATAGAACAGATATATGAAAACATTCTGGTTTTGTAGAGAGAAAGAGAGGGAGTGGGAAAGTAAGAGATTGTTGAGAAACCAACAACTCGAACATAAATAGTTCTTGATTAAATGAAATAACAGGATGAAGAAGCATACCTGGAAATACCGTTAGTGGTTGTAGCACTTGTGTGGAACGCAATGGTGGTAACAGCGGTGGAAGTTGCCCAATGGGATCTTGTCCGTTTGATATGGAAGACGATGCGGGCGGTGAGATCATCGATATATCACCACTAGTCGCCATTTCATTATTACGGCCAGCTTAATATTAAATTTATTTATTTGTGTTTTTTTTTTTTTTTTGTTATATTTATATATTAAAAAACAATTTATATAAAAAAAAAAAGGTGAAATCAAATAAATTTATCGCATGATATAAAATCAAGGAGACAATTTGTACAGAGAGAGAGAGAGAGGGAGAAAAGGAAAAAATAGAGTTTGTGTAATAATTTATTACAACATTTAATGCATTTAATAATAATTTCATACCTAACCTTAAGAAGAGTAAATAGAAACAATACATACATATACAATATAGCCCGGAAATCGAAACATTAGCATCTCACTTAAGATGTCACGCTTGTCATACATAAAACAATATAATCGTCGATACACAAAGCCTCTCATGTCTTTACAATAACAATACAAAGTAACAATGTTATGTATATAAACGTATATACGTACATACATATACTCACACATATATTTTATGCAAAGACGAACATAAACAGATGATTGCCGGCAATCAATTAAAATGGTAAATAATTTCACACATACTTGAAAATGTCACAACAACAACAATTTAATAGGAAAATGAAAATGAACAACAACAACTATAACAAATAATACAAGTATTATTATTTTACTTTCGTATTTTTGTCGTAAAAATCAGTTAAATTTGTGTTGATTGAATTATTGTTAATCATTAAAAATTGGAATCGTTCTTGACGTGTCCGTGTCACATGTTTCTAGTTTTTGCACGCAGATCTCTATGAAATGTTTATAATTGGTTAAAAGCCACGCCCATAATTGAAAAACTATACGCATTATATATAAAAGTTAAGCTAAAAAGTCAAAATATGAATAAAATCTTCCAGCGCTATGCCAAAAATGCGTGCCTTCTCATTACAGACGCTCCCACAATTTACAAAAAAATATTCTTGGCCGAAAATTCTATTTATATCTTAACACATTATATCTTAATATACATTTTAAAAGGGCGTAACCAGAAACAAATCATGCCCACTACGGAGTAGGTGATGGAGGGTATTCTCTACTTGTAAGTTAAGTTGTTAGTGTATTCACTATTAGAGGGTGTAATAATATACCCACCATGCCCACCATTTATATGTAAATGTGGAGGGTATTTAAGATTTGATCTAAACCAAATTTTGTTTTCTTTTCTTACTTTTTGTTTTGTTTTAATTGAATTGTAATTGATTTAAACGGACATACCGGCACATTTTACTTCATCCAGATCATAATGATTATAGTTCGTAGGTTTTCATAAAATTACTTTTTTATATAGTATATAAAAATATGTAAGATAAACTTACTGACTTAATAAAATCAGTTGAGCACGTTATGCATGCCTGTTTGGTACAATATTATACGGCAGCAAATTTAATGATTTTTTGCTGACATCAGCACTGCATTATCATCATCATCATCATCATCATCATATAATATACATTTATATACAAATAATGTCTCGAGTAATGCTTTAGAGACTCTTTATGTGGAGGGGGCGGCAGAGTGTGGCGTACTGCACGTTATGAGTTAAGAGAGATGAATGGCTTTCATCAAGGATTCTGTTTTTTTTTTTTTTTAGTTATTGTTAATGGTTTACCGATTAAGTAAGCAAGTGTTAGCGCAAAACGTGTGGTTGCCTTGTGTTTGCCTTTGAATGCAGCTCAAACTCAAATTTGAACATAAATGTTTACACAAGAGTCAAAAGCGTCACCAATATATTAGCACCAGCATCCATGGTATTATAAAAGCAAACACACTACAACAACCACAACAAAAACAACAATAATAATAATAATAATAATAATAATAATAATAACAACAACAAGATTTTATATAAGTATTCGTATATATTATTAAAGGAGATTGTATAGAAGGCAAAAAAGATGTGTAACGGAATGCTTTAGAAAGAGATGGATATCAAAAAATGTACACTGACACGTATGCACTTATTTAATGGATAAAAAGATCAAATTTCTTCCTTGTGCAATTGAAGCACTCTGGGCTTACATGAACACGAACGAATGTTCAAAACTTTATGCACATGGCAACACAGACACACACCCACACACATGTGAAAAAACAAGAGAATGAATGATATGTGGAGGCGGCAATAAAAAAGTAAAGAACTTCTAAGCATTAGCAAAACATTCAGGCCAATGTTCGCGTTATACAAACAGAGGCCAGGAAGCATGCACAAACAGAAATTCAACACTGAACTGGAGCAAAAGCAAAAGCTCACAAGCAATAAAGTTAAGCAAGGATAACAGCTAATATTTACATTACGTTTCTCTCTAAAGCATACACAACACACACACACACACACTCGCTTATGTATATAGAGAGAAAGGCCTTTAAATCTATTTACAGACTTAGTTATGTATATCATGCAAGCATGAATTGAAGCTGAAGCTGGTGATGGCTTGTATTAACAAACAACACACAAAGGTTAAAGACCGTGACGCTTGATTTGCTTGTTTCAATATAATAACCGCTTTGTGTGATAATAACTAAGATGAAAACACACACACTCACACATACACTCACATATTTGTTTTGTGCTAACCTTTAACATTTACATTACGTGACGAATATAAACAAGTAAGAAAATAATATATTAGGGGTATACTAAATCTAGAAGACCTAACCATCATTATCCACAAGTGCCTTGAAAGTGCTGGAGCAAAAACCAAAATTTCACTTAGGCACGCGTACGGGCAGAAGGGCTTAATTGGGTTAAAATTCGATGCTGAGAAAGAATATACGAGTATATACGTTTGGGGGTGTGGCTGGTCCCCTTTTTATACTTTTAAACGTTTGCCCAAATACAATATACCCCCATATTATTATGATGGTGAGTATAAGAATTTATCATATGTATAATAGTTGTGATGGGGCACCCCTGAGACATGAGTATGAGTAATTTTTTTTTTTCTTATGTTAACACACAAATGTTACGCATACTCATACTTCCGTAGTAGAGGTTGTAGTAGTAGCAACGACAATAATGATGCAAATGATGATGCGAATGGTATACACGAACACTTAAACATAAATTTTATATTTAACTTTAGTTTTTTTTTTTTGTTTTTTTTTTTTTTTTTTTTTTTTGTTTAATAATAATTTTGTGCAATTTTCTTTCTGTTCTTCTCTGTGGCTTTAACATCGCAACAGAGCTATATGTGGTGATTTCCTGATATTTTATAAAAGAGATTTCCTGTAAAACCATTAACGAGAGTACTTGCTTTGCTTATAATAAACATAACAACACACACACATACATACATGTGGAGACTATTTTTTATAACGGTTGCGGCTTTTATATGTAATTTCTTTTTTTTTCATATTTTTTCCGTTTTATTTATTTTTCTGTTTTGCTCTGCTCTGTGGGAGTGAGTGCATACCACCAAAGGTTTGTTCTTAAGTTTGGTAGTCACTAGAATAACTAAAGTAGGTAAAGACTTATTTTTAGTATAAATTATTGTTGAATTTCGAAATCAAAGTCAGCTTAGCTGTAAATGTCCGTGTGTTGACGAAAATATCCACAGTTGGCGGCCTGAAAAGTGTACAAACACGTTTACTACTAACAGAACTGTCCCAATTCAGTCCCAATAGTATTGTGTTATGACTAGAGATGAATTATATACAGCACCATGTTGAAAGTGAGTAGTAGAGCATAGTAGCTTCATTTAGAATTAGCAAAAACGTCTCACATATCAGTAGTCTAATACCGGACATACCGACATCCTTAATACACTCAGATTTTGAACCAAAAATTGCTAATGGCGGAAATTGTTTGGTTCTCTATGATCTCTTTGCAATAGTTGCATAGGGACCCTTACCCAAATATCCCTTTTAAGATAATATACACGCAGTTACATAGATAACAAAAGTATTCTATGATAATTTTAAAATTGTAATTTAATTTTTATAAAAATTGAGAATAAATATAAATACGCGCATACTTATAATTCTCATATATATATATATTACAATACATAATCAAAACTTATTACAACAACAACAACAAATGCATTAGAATTTTTGCAAATTCTCTAAGACCTCAAATTTTAAATTAGTTTTTAAGTGAAATGCTGTTTTAAGCTATTTCACAACCACTTGACATATTCCAAAAAAAAAAAAAAAAAAAACAATTATAGAAATTGTTCTTATATTGATCTACGTACAAAATATATAAAATGGATAACTTACTCCATGTCCAAACCAACCGGCCATTGCGTTAACAAAACAAAACAATTATTGTTCGAGTTATTTTATATAACACCGCCAACACCGCCTGCCCGTTTGTTAATGTGATTGCCAACCGGCCGCAGTCTGTTTTTGATATCGTTCAATAGATGCGCGAGTGATTGTGCATGTGGAATGAAATGCAGATAAACAATATTTTGTTTTTGTTGTATCAATTACCTGAAATGAAATGAATTGAATGATTATCGAATAATATTAAATGTAGGTTGTTTCACTTACCACATTAATTTATCATTTGATGCAGTAGAGGCAGTTTTTGGGCATTAATTATAAAGATCTAATTTAATGACAAATCTATTTGATTATAAATAACCAGTTCTGCGCTATAATATTAAGCTGTCATTTTAGGATTTCTGCTGATGTTTAAAATTCTTCCGAGCATTAAACTGAAAAAAGAAAAAAAATTTAAAGTTTATTAAATAAGTGTTAATTATAATAAAATTAAAAATAATTAATATCAAATTTTTTTCTTTAACTATTTTTACTTTTTATTTTTTATTTTTTCTATTTTTTAATTATTCATTTAATATTTTTAATTATAAAATTTGTATTTATACATTATTACTTAATTTATTTTGAATTATTTTTTACATTTTATTTCAATGTTTTATTAATATTTAATTAATTTTTATTTTCAATTATTTTTATTTGTTTAATTTATTTTAATATTTTAAAATTTATTTATTCATATTTATTTAATTTATTTTCAATTATTTTACATATACATATTTTTTAAATTTTTTAAATTTTTTATTTATTCATATTTTAATTTTTTCTATGCAATGAAATGCTTTGAAAAAAAGAAAGAAAAAAAAAAAAACTGAAAGAAAGCGTCTCACGTTATAAGGAATTTAACTCCAGCCTAACTTATCCAAATTATAGTAAAGTAGAGCCTTGGCTACCAAATGATATAATTTCTATATGTATAGTATTTATATCCAAGTGAATGTATCTGTTAAAGCAAATGTTAATTTTCAATGAAAACGATACTACCAACAAATTGCAGATTTGATTCGTATGGGCAATAACCACAACAACACTCACAATAACCACAAAATACCAATTTGTGTTATGATACCAATCTCTATGCTAGCCCGGCCTGTCAAGTTGTTGACTGATGACTAACTGCAATGTAACATACCATACTATATATTTATAGATAAGCATGAACATTCATGCATAATACACTATGTAACAGTTGAAAGTATGCATTAGTAAGCAATAGATGTTGTTATTGTTGCTTACTACTAATGTTGAACAGCAATACGATTGTTTGTAATAGGTAGTAATGTATAATTTACCAAAAATGAAATCTCAATCTGTGAATGAATGGGAGAAAGTCAGAATTATACCGTAACTTATAAAGAAACAACAATAATGATATCAACAACAAAAACAATGTGAAACAATTAAACATATGCAATAACAACAAAAATTGCAGGCATAAGACCAAAACTTTGTACATTGCTACGAATAAGACACTCACGATTATTACACAACAGCGAATCTGTAACAGTTAGATTCCTAGTAAGTTAAGAAAAGTAAAGAATTTAGAACTTTTTCTATGCTTTCTGCAATCTAAAGTAACATAAATTTGACAAAATGAAACGAAAATAATGATTATGTCCGTACATCCGTCTATCAAAATGACTTTTGGCACGCCCTTATAGTAAAATAGTTGTTTGTACATCCGAGTAAAGGCAAATATGCTAAACTAAAAAATAAAAAGGTAAAAAAGGCAACAAAAAAGACTAAATTTGATATTTTCATCAAATCTTGTACACTCTACATATTGATACGTAATCTACGGTTATGTTATATACTAAATTTCATGTTGGAAAATCCTTTTTATTCGACTTTACGTATCTACTTAAAGAAAGTAAATTTTAATTTCTATAAAATGGTTTTTAAAGTGTTCAATAAATGTTGTACAGCTTTTAAATTGATGCCAAAGTTTACGTTTTCCTTCTATGCAAATGAGAGAGCATGTTTTGCAAGCATGAATGGATTTTAAGATGTACAACAACAACAATAATAACAACTATCAATTCATGCTAACAATGTTATTGCCACAAAATTTGAATTTACATGCGCAGCATTTACCATAAACAGTGTACAAACTCTGTCCTGTTGAGTTCAGTTGACTTTTTAGTTTAAAGTCAATGTTTTTCCAACTTAACAGTGACAGTGCTTATGTGCTATGTTTGTGTATGTCTAATCTTATATCTACAATAAGCTGATGCCGCATGATATGATGTAAAGAAAAAGCTCCAGCTGAACGCAGGATTAACATATGGAATGATGACAGTCCATAAACACAGCACATTATCACAGCATTACCCAAACAGATTCTTTTTACCTTCCCTACACCTTTCTATACTTTCCACAATATATATTCCTTATGATTATCAACACAGACTCTTCCGACACTTCTTAACTCGTATATTTTATATAGTAACTGTTAATATGAGAAATCATGTGAAGAATGTTAACGTTATGGAATATATTGTTGTGCTGGCCTTCTATTAAAAACCACACCACAGCCTATACTTCTATCTTATACAATAATATTATGGTCGATGTAAGATTTTATTGTAGCCTGTATTTACATATTATAAGCATTAATATGCTATAGAAACTCAAAATCCCACCCACGCACGTATTGATACACAATTTACTATAAGATCTGCATTCATTCCATCCTTGAATTTATATATTGTAGGGTTTATAAAGAGGTTTATACACAACAATACCAATAACGATTTTGTGCTGTATAATAAGGTGGTAAAATGATAATTACAACAACAATACAATTTCGTATTTGCATCTTGTTAGCGCATCTGGGTGTTTAAAGTTTATATTGTTCTACTGTGTGTGTCTGTTTACTTTGCCACTACTACTGGTTGAACCATTGTTATTATTAAACTAAGGATAGAAATTAATTGAAGAGAGAAAGAGAGTGAGAGTGGAGATGGAATTGCAATTCAACATGAGAGAACACAAATTTAAATAAAACGTAATTTTTTTTTATTTTCAATTTTGTGTTGAACATCAATTAAAATTAAAAGAGTTTAATAACTAGCTATTGATATTGACAGAATAGATTAATGGTCAATTATTTTGTAGGAAAAGTTTTGAAGCAAAAGCTTTTTATGCACTATACCCATAAGTATACTAAGTTTGTTATACCGTTTGTTTCTTAAATAGCTTCCACCATCTATTCCATGGTGGGCATGGCATGTACCTTTGATTGCCCCCACCAATAGTATATAAAATTTTCGTTAACACACAAGTTTTGCGCAAAATCGAGTTTTTTGGAAATTTTTAGGGGCCTAGCTGTTAATCGAACACGCCCATTTTTTGTTTATCGATTGAAGGTGTATTTATAAATATTAAGTTAATTAAATTTCGACATTATACCTTAATTTTTATAGTAAAAAAGTAGGTATTTTCTTTTAAGGGCGGGGCTCTTAATCAATTTTATCGAAGAAAGAATGTTTGTACATTTCAACCTAATATCTAAAAATTTAGGACAATGATTGCTGCAGTAAAAGATTTTGATGCGGATTAAGAATATATATACGTTGTAAAATCTTTGAGACCTTCGTTTAGATGTTACAAATGAACCAACAAACTTGACATGCCTTTCTTACTTCTTTACTAAAATGTGATTAAAACTTTTAAACCAAAAATTTCTAATTCATAGTAATGCACCAAAAAAAATACTACAATCCATACTGATTATTCTACAAATAGTGTGAAAGGAGAGAACAATCAAACGAACTTGACTAACATGACTAATCAGCTTGAGAGAAAATTTGGCCTTAGAAAAACGTTTCACAACGCACACAGAAGCAATAAACAATTGCAACCCATTTTAAGCTGTTTTCCTCTATACTCTGTAACAACTTTAATCTCTATATCCTGGCGTTCCTTTCAATTCTGTGACCTATATGATGAATAGCAAATAAAGATGATAAAAAAAA
The DNA here is from genome assembly GCA_963978525.1 of Ornithomya fringillina. Classification (NCBI taxonomy): domain Eukaryota; kingdom Metazoa; phylum Arthropoda; class Insecta; order Diptera; family Hippoboscidae; genus Ornithomya; species Ornithomya fringillina. Next base: position 8,378,302 of record OZ021692.1, on the reverse strand, counting down.
AAAAAAATGGATTTTTTTTCAATTTTTTCCCACCACCCACTGGATATAACTGAAGCCATTGCTGCTGTTCTTGTTTGATTTGTTTTATTTTTGTTGTTTTTGTAAAACTTTTTATACATCATAACTGGACATTCATGGCTCAAAAAAACAATAATAAAAAAAAAAAAATTCAAATTTTCTCCATCGGTCTCATAACATCAGTACAAAACTGAGCGAGTTTCGTGAAACTGTAAAAACTGAACACTGGGTGGGTGGTAGTGATTTATATAAACATACACATATATTAAAAAAAATTGAAGGAAAAACCAAAAATTCAAAAAAAAAAAATAAAATAAAAAATTTTTTTATACAAAAACTACAAGGAACAGAATTGTACACGAATACACCCCGTGAACATACGCCCGCCTTTGGTAAACGGAAAGTTGAAAAACCATAACGTGGTGTTCAACAAAAACACTCAAGTATAATAAGAACTATCCCAACAACAACAACAACAAATTTTAAAAAAAAAATATTTCAACCAAAACACCGCGCTCGATGCACAACAATATTTTTCCATGTATATCTATATAACTGCCACAAACTGTATGGTATGTAAAAATGCAAAATAGAAAGAGAGAAAGATAGTTTGGTTGTAGATGTTTGTGTTTGTAGGAAACTTTTTCTTTTTTCCTGTGGTTAGACTACCAATGACGAAGTTCTTCCCTGTAGAATAAGTGGCAATTTTTACTAACATTTTCTCTCTCTTTCTATTGTCCTTCACTCTCCCTCCTCTACGATTCCATCAGGCTTTATCATATTCAAGGCAACAATAACTATTTTAGAAAAAAAAAAAATTCGTGCTTTGAGATAGAAAATAAAAGTAAATAAACAAACAAACAAACAAACAAACAAACTAGAGGAAAATAGAAATATTATGAAAAAATAAATAAATAAAATGGAATGATTCCACACTAAGCACAAATGAAATGAATTTGAGCCATAATCTGCTTAAGTGAAAAAAACGAAATGAAAAAAAGAGAGAAATTCATTGAAAAATTTCACATTTAAATTAATAAAGTTTTGAAAAGGACACTAATCTAATCTAATGATAAGTAGCACACCGTCAACGATAATTTATTTAACAAAATTTTGCAAAATTCGCTTTTAAAACACACGTTCATAATTATTCTTCTACTTGGGTTTTTTTTTCGACAGGTTTTTTTCATTATTCACTCTGCTGATTATTAAAACAAACAATAATTAAAAAAAAAAAATTATATAAAAATATCTAAAAAAGCAAGAAAGTGTTCACATATCATTATTTAATTATCTGATCAATTTTAGTTATGCCCTTCAACGTAGGGATGAGGTTACACTAAGTTTGTCATTCTGTTTGCAACAGCCAGAAGAAGACTTCATAGACAAAGAAAATATATTTTTGATCAACAATAAAACTTAAGTCGTCCGGGTGTCTGTCTTTTGTTGGTACTCTCACGATTGTCAAATTTAGGGTATAAAGCACTGAAATGTTTTATAATTTTACTTGGGTGTACACTTATAAAGTCATCTTTATCTACTTTTAAGAATTGTGAATTTTTGCCATATAAAGATCTTTTTTAATTAAGAATGTTATATAAGGAAGAGTTTTAAAAATTGTTCAATTTAAACCAACTTTGGATGAAACCAAGCTTTTGTACCATATTTCGAACATATCTTTAAAATCAAGGGCAAAAGCTTGCGAACAACAGATAGGCAGAAAGACGGACATTGTGAATGATTATCGATATTTCTTTAGACGTTTATTAGTTACAAATATCCACAGGAACTGAGCATACCTTCTGCCACTAGGTACGATAACATATCATTATCATATATTTTTCAGTTAGAGAACAATTAAACAATTTTTATCGATAAACACAATTTGTTTTTTTGTTTTTTTCTTCAATATATGTTTAGTTAAAATATCGTTTATGATTGATTGAAATTAGCTTTTTATTGAAAAGTTTTTGTATTGGGTAACAATTTGAAATAAATTGAAGAGGTTACCTTTTAAGTAACCACCGATATATGAATTGTTTAACTTTTACGTGTATATGTGGGCGTGGCATATGCACGATTTAGCCCTCTTGCACTCGCATGTATTGCAAGATAAGTTTCTTACTGAATGCGGTTTTTTTTTGTAGGCGTGTCTATAAGACGATCACACTGATTTTCGATACATCGATTGAAAAGATTATATTATAATTAAAAATTTCAACATTATAACGCAATTTTTGAGGCATTTAAATATATTTCGTTTCATTGTAGGCGTGGCTTTAAACCAATTTTACATTCTAAGTGCAAAAACTAGAAATATTTTTACAAAATTTCACATCAATGTTATAAAATTTACGATTATTAATATTCTAGCAACAGATGGACGCACGGATGGACCTGTTTATATCAAGAGTACATACTTTATAGAGTCTCCGATACCTCGTTCTGCGTATTGCAAACGGGTTAGCAAACTTAGTATACGCCCAACTTATGTGGAGGGTAAAAAAAAAAAAATACTTTGTCAAGACCGGTTTACACAACAAAATATCACGTTTCAAAAAATGACACTCGAAGCATTAATTTAGAGGACTCTAATAATATTTCATACAATATTGTATAGCACAACAAAAACAGTGTCGGGCACTTGAATAACTGTAATCATTTTACAACAATTCCCTAATAAAACGATATTATTGCAAAAAACCAATAAAAAAATGAGATTTATTTACCTTGAATATGAAATTAATGAAAACGAACTTAACTAAACGTGTTTTTTGTTTTTGTTATTGTTTTTTTTTTTTTTTTTTTGTTTCTTCAAGAGTACAAACCGCACAAATTGTAAATAAACTCGGAGAGTAAAAAACCGATTAATAGAGAAATTATAGGAAAAGAACGCACACGATTTATTTCACTTAAAAAAACATTTCATCAATTAATTATAGACATTTCAGGCACTCGCATGCATGACAATCAAGTGCTTAAATTAATGAAATTAATGAGAAACTCTTGAGAAATACTTTCATATTTAGAATGTTTCGTATAAATTCTACAATAACTTTTTCATGACACAACATTTTTTTTTTTTTCACATAAACCAAAAAGAAAAAAATTTATTACATTTGCCGCTTCAACAACTTATGTTTCAAGAGAGAAAACACGCACCAAACTAAACTGAATATTTTAATTTTTGTATCGTTATAGCGTTCGGAGATTCAATTTAGTCTCTCTCTCTCTTTCTTTCTTTCTCTCTATTTATATGAATAGCAACAACATGTGTAAGGAGTACCTGTTAATCAAGCTTAGCTAGTCAAACGTGTTCAGAGCGCCAACACAAAACACAATAATAAACAAAATGTTCTCATGATCCCCCATCCAAGTCTCTTTGCGTTATCTCTTAGAAATATTTATGATTTTCTCAATTTTTAAATAAATAGATAAAAGTGTGGTGTGCTAGGCAAGTGTATGGTACTCTCTGGTAAAAGTTTAAAAAATGTTCAAAGTATTGTAATTGAGCTAATATGTCAACGAAATGTGTTTTTTACAATCCATATAAAAGTTGGGTACTTTAAGTTTATTGTTTCATGTACAACCATCACGGCCCCTATAAAGTTCCTCATTAGTATTAAAAGTCAAATCAAAGTGCATGTGTAGCCGTGTGTCTCTCTTGCTAAGCTGCTCACGTTTGCAAAAATTATTTCTGCATTGTTTTATCTGAATGGTGTCATTATTTGCTGCTTGTTTGTTAACCTCATGTATAACAACAAAAACAATACAATTACTTGAACAAGGCTAATGTCCGTTTCCACATTCAATAGAATCAACTTTTCACCCGGCGTGTAGTTTTTTGTCTGATTACTACCAGTAAGCTTCCTTGGCGTCATTGTTGTCGCACTCTCATCCTTATCGTCATCATCCGAGTTATTGTTTCTATTCTAAACGATGAACTATTTGTGTAAGTATTGGTCTTAGTTTATGCAGCAGAGTCATCATAGTTGGGCAATACCGAAAACTACATACAAGTTTATTTTATTGTTTTTATACCCTCCCCGTTAGATAAGCGAATATACTAAGCTTGCTATTCTGTATGCACTATCCAGAAGGAGGAATCACAAAGATCCTACAAAGTATATAGATTTTCTATAAACATCAAAAAATATAACCGTCCGTATGTCTGTCTATTGTTGGTAGTCTCACCATCGTAAATTTCGACATATGAAGCAAACATTGTACGCATTTCTAGTTTCTGCATGCAGATCGCCATTTGATTTCGTATAAATCGGTTAAGAACCACGCCCACAATCGACAAAAATTTATCTATTAGAAAAAAAAAATTTTGCTACAAAGTCAAAATCGGTCAAAAATGGACGCGATCGCATATTAAACCCGTCCACAGTGCACAAAAGATTAAACAAAATCTGAAAAATTAAACCTAAATGTTAAAGCGTAACATGTACATTAGAAGCGTAAGCAGGTATATTTCATGCCTACGCTCACCGATGGAGGGTATTTAAGATTTGGCCCAAGCCAAATTTAGTTTTCTTACTTGTTTTATTTATTTTCTTTGTATACTTTTCGCTTATCATCATCGAGTCGTTTTCTTCATTATCTCAACCTTTAATAATTTGCAATACCGATCATTTAGAAAGCTTAACATATAAAAAAGAATCACAGAAAAAAATTAAATAAAATAAAGGAAAGAAAAGAAATTGTTAATAGATACTAAAACCACTTGAGATTACCACCAACTATTACTAACAATAACAAGTGAGAATAAAAAAAAAATCAAAATTACAACAATAATTCTGGTAAATTTCTAAAACGACTATCACGCTGAGCCTTTTTGTCTGCATGCAAACATTATGTAATTTTATCTTTCACACAAATCGTGTTCTTCGTTTATGAATTTTTTAGAAAACAAACTCGAAATAGTTGAACGATAGTGTAGAAAATGTATCAAATACTACACGGACAGACGGACATATTTGAGTTATTTCGAAACAAGTAGCAAATCTAAAGTTAGCTTACACCAAATCTTAATTTACCTAAACATCTGTACATCTCTATACCTATTTACAAGCAGTGGGCGCGGCAGATACCTTATTACGCTTTATATTACTTTATTTATCAACACTGTCAGATTCTGAGCTGAATAATAAGTGGGCGTGTCTGTTTGTAATACGTTTAACCAATTTTGAAAAATTTAAATAAAAACCTACTTCTCGAGACGATAGAATATTATAAACTTTACATTTTTAGTGTAATGTGGTTGTTTTTGTTGAATTTATGTGAAATTGTAAAAAAAAAAATTACTTCAAATTATATGTCATGTTATAAAATAACAAAAAAAAGAAACTTTTTTTTATGTAGGTATGTTCCTAATGTGTATATAGTGTTTATATATTATACATATACATATGTACATAAGAGTAACTAAGTACAATGGTGTAAAGCAATCGCCGCCGCCAATCAAACGTCAAATTATGAAAGTTATACATGTTAACGCTTGTTATTTATTATGTTGTAGTTTCCTTTTATTGTTGATTGTTTATTTATTTGTTTTTATATTGTTGTTGTTTTTACGTTTATTGTATATTGTTGGAATTATTGTTATTATTTTTGATTTAGTTATTTTTTTTTTTTGTTAATCGTTGTTACACTTCTTCTTCTTCTTGTCTTTATTTAACCATTTCTTAAATTTGTTGTTTTTGTTATTGATGTTTAAGCTGTTTTAAGGTTAGTCGTTGTTCCATTTTGTCTTATTTTGTTTCTTCTTCTTTTGTTGTTATTGTTATTATTGATGATGCTTTTATTATTATTATTATTATTATTATTATTATTATTATTATTATTATTAGTTGTTGTTGTTGTTTTTCTCCTCTCTTTTAGTATTCTTCTTCTTCTTCTTTAATATGTTTTTGTTGTTGTTGTTCCTGCATTTGTTAATCATCTTCAGACCTTCTCCCCTCAAAACATTCTCTTCCTTTTCTTTCTTTTTATGTTGTTTTTGTTGTAATTCTATAGTATTTTCGTACAATTTTATAAATTTTTATTATTATTCTCTTTTTTTTTTTCTTTCTTTTTGTTAGTAGTGAAGCGTGACATATATACTATTGCTAAAATGTGGCCATAATTTAGAAGGTAGTAGAAATTATTTCTTTCGAATCCACATCAATTTAGCTACATATTCATAAGAGTCATATTTCTTCATATATTTCATATATTTTTCAAATTTTTTTTTTTGAAAATGTGACTTAGGACATTTTCATTATTATTTTTAACACATGTAATGCATTTCTTCTTTTGTTATTTATTATTTGTGTAATACGTGTGTATTCATGTCGGAGAGTTAAAGTCAAAATAAAATGTTTTATACAAATGTTATCATAATAAAAGAGAAAGAGAGCAAGGGCTATAGTAATACATAGAGTTGGTATTATTTACAGTAACTTTTCCTTATTGATACACGATGTGTATGTGTGTGTTTATTTATGTGGAGAGTAATGTGTGTACTATCCTAAGGACATCTATTGTTTATAAATACGTAATGAAAAGTACTTATAAACAATGAGTATGAAAAAGAGCAATGGAGCGGGGTATGTACATATGTATGTAAATAAGTCAATGGAGGCCAAAGTAAGCAAAAGCGAGACAGTTTAATACTTTTTTTTTAATTTCAGTTCAATCGAAGCTATTATTAAGTATCAATGTAACATATATGATACCAAAAATAATGTTATTGTTATTGTTGTTGTACTTTTATTATCTTATATTATATATAAAAATTCATACAAGATGTCCTTAAGTAATGTTTTTACACAAACATACCCACAAACAAAGACATATTCACCGTAAGGCTATTATCGGTCATGGATAAAACAAACATACATGTATTTTAATGTACGAGTACATACATATATTATAGAAGCACACAAACAACACTTGCTTACACAAGCTGTAAGCGGTCCCTTTGAATCGCCACTGCTGTGTGTTAACATTTCATTCAAAAGCCTTTGAATTTATAAAAAATATTTACAACAACAAATTCATGAATATCATACATATATATCATATCAAGATGATGATGATGATGGTGGAATATTTTTCAGTCACCTACTTCAAAATACTTTTTTATGGAATTATAAAGTTTTGTAAGAAAAAAACAAATAAAAATTTCTTTAAGCGTTGTTTGGTATTTACGTATGTGGTAGGGAAACAATTGGTTACAAAGCAAAACAAATTGGAGAAGGTGCGCTTAAGATCGAAAGGCGTGCTGTTTCCTTTTGCAGCAGGCCTTAGGTTGCAATTGGCCAGTAATGAAGATGACATGTGACCGATAATTCTTTTTCAGTATTTGTTTAATTAAAGCGTTTTTTGGTCTTTACTGCACTAAAATTATTGCTACAAAGTTTTCTAAAACACGGCCTAGAATTAAAAACAAAAATGTGTTACATTCAAGATGGCCTTATGTTAACACCTCCCCTAATAAAGAAGAAAAATTCTCTCTTCAAATCTACTTTATGGTTATTGTACTAAAAAATTATCATAATTCTGAATTTTCTGTATGTTACACAGTGGAAACGAAAATAAATTATGGTGAAATTATGGTAAAAAAAAAAACAGAGAAAAATTATTTATTCAACAATCAACTTTTTTACACTCACAAGGTATTCGTTAATAAAAAAATCATTAACTGTCAACACTTTACGACTACCAACCGCACCGTAACATAACATTTCATTTATAATGAAGTCTGTCTTCAGCTCTTTTTTTTTTTTTTTTGTAAAACATTATCATATAAATGAGCATGTATATGCTTTCATATAAGTTTACTTGCATACAAAAGAGAAGGAGAATAATTTCATTTTATGGATGTATTGGTTGGAGGAGTGATTGTAATTGTGATTGTAACGGTTCAAGAGGGAAAAAAATTCAAGCAAATCTTTTGTAAAAAAAACCACTTAAGAGCGGAGAAAGGCTGTAATGGAAAGTAGCTAGAAATTTATATATTACAATACCAACAACAACGTCAACAACAACTTTATAAATGTTTATAACTGTTTGCTGGCGAGCCGTTGTGGCCTTTCTAATGCCGTTGTTGCCGCTTGCCGTTGTCGTTGTCATTAAATTTTTGCAATCGTTTGTTTTGATAGTTATAGAAAAACAGCGGTTAACGGCTTCCGTTTCCTATTCAAATTCTAAAGAGAATGTCACACACACAAAGAGGACATTTTCCTAGTTTACTTAGTTCAATGAAATATTCATAACATAAAATTTTTGTACACCCTCACTCTCTCAAAAAAAAAAAAAAAAAAAAAAAATACATAAAATGGGAAAAAGCAGAAAAACTGGTGACTTGAAGCGGAAAATTTGCAAAAGCTTTACAGTGTTGTGTTGTGTATATGTTGCAAATGAAATTTGGCACGAGTTCACCTTAAACAGAGAATTTAAATGAAGTATAAAAGTGCTGATAATTTGGCCGTTATACCGCAGACAATAATATTAACATGTTTCCGCTTTCACTCTGCACACACAAACAATAGATGCATCTCTCTACAGTGAATATATTTTTAGGTATTTTGGTTAAGTTTTTTTTTTTTTTTAATAAAATTTACTAAATTTTTTAAAATTTATTTAAGCTTTAAAAACTCTCTCAAAACAAAATTTCCTCATTTTTTTTTTATATTTTATTAAATATATTTTCAGCTAAGTTTTTAGATATATTTATACCTTCTATATAAAATGGAAGGTATACTAAGTTTGCCATTCCTTTTGCAACACCCACAAGGAGGCGTCAAAGTCAATATATTATAATTTATAACTTTTTTTTAAGTGTACTTTTCTAATTTACTTTAGCATAATTAAAGATCTTGCAATCAAGTGTACATAAAATGGTCGTAACCATGCCCATACTTATTATTTACTATAATTTGTCTAAATAAGTTTTATTTCTATTGAAAATTAAGAGAAAAACTCGTCACCACACAAGCGAAATTATTATTTATTTAGAGTTGTAAGTGGTGACCGTGCTTTGCTATAAGCCAAATATACGTAACATTCTTACATGTTTTACAAATATCATACCAAATGCCTTTAGCAGTATGTGTGAAGTGCAGCATATTGTGCAAGAGTTCAAGTCAAGTCATACATAATATATGCAAACCGTATGGAAATATCAAAGGAAAGCTGCTGGACTGTGATATTTCTTTTTTTAACTTTTTTCCTTTTCAAGTAAACTGCCACATGTCAGTTCGATTGTGTTGTTATTCCAAGAATTTAACAAAGACGTCAAATGAGAGGAAATATTTTATATATCATGCTATAAATATTTATATTGTACAACAAAACTTCTTCAATTTATAATAAAAAATGAAAAAAAAATAAAAATAATAAAAAATGAAAAAAAAAATAAATAAAGAAAATATTACAACACAATATAACGGTTAAAATGAAAAAATGTAAAAGTTCTTCAAAATGGGTGGAAGATCTTTTCTGGACTTGGTGTAACCGACTTTTATGATGAAACTTTTTTAATCAGGAATAATTCATGAATGTTTGTAGTCAAATCATATTTTATTTTATACATACATGAATACATATTTATATATATATATATATATTTATATATGATAAGCACACAGATGCACAGACATTTACCCTATTTCATTTCATATAATCATACCGCAAACATATATTTTTCCTCATTATTGCAATAACTCGTGTTGCTGCTTGACCATCTCTCCAAAGCCTAATGCTTAACTTAGTTTAAGGTTATTGCCTTGCAATGATACAGCAAGGTTACAAAATTATTTAAAGTGCCTCCAATTTATATAAATGAAAAAAAAAATCCACCACATCTCTTACTTCCCCACTAAGCTAACATCTCTTCAGCTTTTAAAATTTTAGTTATTAGAGTCAGGCCCCTAAAAATGACTTTGAATTGCTACAAATTGCCAGCAAAAGTTATAAAGTGGAAATATTTATAGCAAAAAAAAATAAAAAAGAAAAAAAGCAAAATATTAAAAAATATATAAAAAAAGTTGTGAATGTAAATGAAAGAAATGAATGAAAAAAAATTAGATGGGAGGGAGGAGTTCAGATGAAATAAAGTTTCGTAACTAAGTTTATGTATACAAAAGCAAGTAAGATCGACTTGAGCTGCACCTTAAATACCCTTCACATTTACATACAAATAGTGGGCGTGGCAGGTATCTATTTGCGCATTCCTATTTTTGCATGTATTTCATATTATTATAACATATTATTCGCAGTATACGTATAAATGAAGCTTTTAATAATTTGTGGGCGTGTCTGTTATCCGATTGCGCCTAATACCACATTGATGGGTGTACTAATGAAATGTGTTCATTCATAGATCATTTTTTGTATCACAAATACAGTTGTTTTTTTGTCCATTGTGGGCGTTACTCTTAACCGATTTTCCCCAATTTATGTAGCAATCTTCATACTGCAAATAAAATATTTACACAATCGTAGATCAATATCTCAAAATTCATGTTTCAATAGTGAACATGTGGACGGACATGACTAGATCAATTCAGTTTTGGATGTTGAGCAAAATTATGTATGATTCGTTGTATATCTTTAACTTCTTTCTGGGTGTTGCACACGGAATAACAAACTTCGTATACCCTTAAAGGAGTAGGGTATTTCAAGCTTGTATATAAATATAAATTTTAGGCATGTTTAGATATAATCATTCTATTAAATTGTATAAAATATTCAGTTTAAAGCATCAGTCAGTTGGTATTATGTCTGTACGTCTGTCATTTAGATTTTTTTGTATTATCCAAGTAAATCATATGTTGTGAGATTTCATTATATTAAAATAAATTATTTATAATAAAAATTACACAATTTAAACTTTTAAATTTAATTTTTTTATTTTTATTATCATAATGAAGTGTATTCAAAATTCGTGGTAATTTGTTTGTTCATCTAATTTGTTTATATGAATATTTCATTTCTATCTCTCATTATGCTTTACGCTGAACATAGCACAAATGAATGAACGGATGAATGAAAAGGCAAAATGCTTAAAGGTTTTCTTTTTTTTTTTTTTTTTCATAAAACTCGTGTCTGTTAGAAAAAAGATATAAAAAAACAAGTAAGAAAACTAAATTTGGCTTAAGACAAATCTTAAATGCCCTCCACATCTACAACGGTAGGCGTGGTAGATTTATACATATTGTGCTCTCTAATAATGTATTAGGTAAGTTTATGGTGAATATGGTTTTTTCTAAATTGTGAGCATGTCTGGTATCCGACCATGCCCATTTTAGGCATATCAATGTATGGGCACCAAATTTCAAGTTCATAGGGCATTTTTTGTATCAGATAAATATATATTTGTCCATTGTGAGTGCGGCTCTTGATCAATTTATCGCATTTTTAATAACAAACGATCTACGTGTAGAAACTAAAAGTGTTTCTACATAATTTCAGCTCAATATCTCAAAATTTACTCCCATGAGAATGTCAATAACAGACAGATACATGGACATACGGACATTCAAGTCTAGATCGATTTAGTTTTCGATGCTGACCAAGAATATATACACTTTGTTGGATCTCTGACTCCTCCTTCTGAGTATTGCAAATGGAAGAACAAACTTAGTATACTTCTCATCTTATGCGAAGGGTATAAAAACGCAACAAAATTTATCATTTTCGTGCTGTCTAAACTCTTTTAATATACAAACACACACACACACACACACGCACATTAACCTTTTTATTATATCCCAGAAGCGTATGAATGACTTCATCAGAATGTTATAGAAATATTTGTTTCTTGTGTAAAGGGTAAGAGTGTGTATATATATATATTCATAGCAAACATTAATAATAAAGAATAAGCGTTAAAATGTTTTAAAAATGGATCTCAGAAAGAAAATTCTTGACTAAATGGTAAAAATTATTATTATTTATAGTCGACATTTTATTACCACCGTTCATAAACATTTATATTGTACAAACTCACAAGTTGTTAATATTAGGAGAGAAAATACTGCAACGCCTTGTAGACATAGTTTACACTAAAACCATAAATTTACTTGTGTGTTTGAGATGAAGCTGAACTGCTACCATAACGTGTTGGTTTAACATATTATTATTTTTTTTTTATTATATAATACACTCGTGCAATATTTACAGTAATCTGTCATGTACGAAACATTAGCTGCTTAACTAGCTTTTATATTATATTCACATTTTTTTTTTAATCGTAAAGATTAAATTTTATTCATTACGCTGCAGTAAGTATTTTTGTATATGTATTGTTTAAATGTTTATATATACATATATATACAATTAGTAAATCTTAAATAATTAATTAAAGACTATAATCTTAGTTTGAATTGAATTTTCCTCTTGAACTTTTACTTATTTTCTCTGCATGCATAAATGTCACGTATACGCCGTGTGGTGCACAATTGTAATTTTGTTACATTTTAACAGTCAATTATTGACCAATTACAAATGATTAATTATTAAATAATATTATAATTTAAGTAGTATTTAAGAGAATTAGTAGTTATAGAGAAGTGTTCCGAAATTTAAAATAATTTATATAAACAGAGACATGTGCACTAAACTTTGGATCATGGAGCATTAAATGCATAGATTACGTAAATAGTAACTTTTACATTAAATATATCATTTAGTTGTCATTTACAGAAATCCATTCATTAAGAATATGTAAACAAAGTGACAACTAATCATGAATGCTTTTAGGGTTGAAATTCTATTAAAGAAAGTGAAATTAAATTTGAATTAAAAACATAGGTACGAAAACTAAATTTGGCATAGGCCTAATCTGAAATATTCTACACATCTACAACGGTAGGTGTGGCAGGTACATATTACGTTTTCTAATATTTGTACAAAAGTTAAGCTTAATATCAAATAAGCACATTTTTGTCCTTACGTCCATTTTAATCTTTGCCAATATACAAAAATATCCCTCGATACATGATGTATAAGGAAAAAAGGTCAGAACACAGTCTGTTGTACACATAAAGGTTAACCCTGACAATCCTGAAATCAGTGAGAAGCTGATTACAGGTTATGTCATTTGCTGTTGCCTGTTGTTACAACTTTTCCAAAAGAGCTCGTATTGATTGTTGGCGTAAGAGTTTGCACGAATTTGGGTGAATAACAAGTGAATGTATACAAAGTCCTCATGGAAATAAAATCTTATTAGAGACACAAGACAATTGGGCCTGTTACATGCACACATACATATCTCTGTACAGACAATATGCAAGTTGTACGAATACTGTTTATGTGATGAGGCAATTTTTTTTCACTTCTTCTTCCGTCTTGGATGTCAAGGTATATGTACTTTATTTTATGCATTTTACTCTATTTCTTGCAATACTTCGTAAGCAACAATCAAGAGGAGAAAACTTTACCTCAAATTAAATGCATAAAATTTTTTGCAAACATTTTTGACTTATTATACATTTATCATGAAAATTATTCTAAACAAACAGAAACGTTTTTTTTTTCTGCTTTAATGGTAGTTTAGTGTTCAACATTTATTACAAATGGTGTAAAAACATGAAACATTAACACCTCCAATGAATTGAATGTGTATGTATATGTATTGAAAAACAAATGTTACGTACCAGAGCTTGTGTGTAACATATGAATGAACAAAAACCCAATTAACGGTAAAACATTGATAAAAACATATATGTATGTGTGCATACCAATGTGTTATCCTAAGTTCATATGATTATTTTTATTTTTATTTCTATTTGTACATACCGTTACATAATATGCGCATACGTGTCATACTCTCGCAGGTTTGTGATTGAGAGGCGTCAGAAAAACAGACTTACTCATAATTTACAGTTAAGGTATAATGTCACGCATATTTCAGCTTCTAATATATTTGTATATATATTAATGTATACAACGCCCACAGTTTATGCAAAAATGTGAAGAACTCACGATTTATAAGAAATGTTCTCTAGTACAAAATTCCTTCCTTAACATACATTCTTATGTTTACTTTAATTGTTTTTAAGGGTAGGATATATATATATATACATGACACGCCCTTAGTTTAAAAAAAGGAATTTAAAATTCGGTATTAATTTAGTTTTTATAGTTGTTCCAACGATTGTGAATGCCGTTGTTGTAGTTGTGTATGGCAATGATGCAGTTGTTGGTACCAATAATATTGTTATTGTTGTTGTTGTTGTTGTTATTATTTGTTGTTGTTGTTGTTGTTTTTTGTCAGTGTTTTTAGTTGTATTTAGTTATTGTTGTTGTTATTATTTGTTGTATTGTTAATGATATTATGCTAATATTGTAGTTGTTATATTTTGTATTTAATATTTGTTGTTGTAATACAATTGTTATTGTATGTTCTGTTATTGATGATATTAAACTACTGCTGTCTTTTTGTTGTTGTATTGATGATATTAAGCTTTTTGTTGTGTTTCATTTTTGTCTATATACATATATATATATATATATATATATATATGTACAAATAAAGACCAAAATGTAATAAAAGTTGAGAAAAAAAATTTAATAAAACAACAACAAAAATCAGTGGGAAAAAATTGCCATTTCATTCAATCCATGTGTTGGTGCAAAAGTCGCATGTTTTACAAGAGAAAAGTGATTACGAAAATGTTACAGTGAGTGAGTGAGTGAGTGAGTGAATGGTAACAACTTGTATGAAAACAGAAATGAACTCCAAAATAAAAATAAAAAATAAAATTAATAACATTTATAGAGATGATGTGTAACCTGGTGTATGATACAATTTCGTTTTTTATTTTATTTTTTTTTTTCAATTTAAACAAGAGAATCACAATGTATGGCAATAAGGATAAACATCAATATGCAATATTTGTAACAAATGAAATAAAGTCACCAACAATGTCATGTTGTTGTTTTAATTTTATCACTGAGAAGCTTATGGAAAACACTTTTTTATTAAAAAAAAAAACCGTTACAACTAAAAAAGAAGCGACAATCGATCAAGAGCGAACATTTAATACATTACACCACTAACTGTCTTAAATTATGCAACAATTAGTTGAGTTGTATCAATAAACGCGAGGCATTGCCATGTAAATCGTTTTGAGAAATATTATTATATGGGAAGGGATTCGAAAAATGGTCCGATCGGATCCAATATTAAGCCCATCAACTATTATTTTTCCATTTCTGTCAAAATATTAAGAATTAAAATTTTTTTCATATAAAGATTTTAATTTTACAAGATGAGGCGGTCTAAACACAGTTAAAGGGGCTTCTTTTTGATCGAAGACATGTTTTTATACCAAATTTCATCAAAATGTCTCAAAAAATACACAGTTTGTACACAAGTTTACAAGAACGGATGTCTGTCTGTCTGCATGGTTAAATTCATTCAGATTTTGATTCTATGGTGTGGCATAAGTCGCCTAGATAAATAGAATAAATTTTTTGTATGATCTTGTGTCGCACTGTGTTCAACATTTATCTGTACATTCGGTTATGAAATGAAATTTCTATTTATTATTATTAACTTGAAGTATTGAAGGGAAACTGTATTTAACGCACCCAAGAAATGCTTAGCTTTTTATTCCACCTTGTTCGTGCAACTTTTCCACTAATCTCCCTTTTCTTTTTGTTGAATTTGCTTTTGCGGTAAAAACTTTTAATTAAATTCCATTTAATTTCCTTTTGAAAATCGCATTTTCAATTTGTAACCACATCTTAAGCAAAAACAATACGCACACAATGCATACAATTATAATTGTGTGTGTATGTGCGTGTGTGTGTTGGTAGCTATACAAACAATAAGTGTTCTACACTAGCGACTCGTAAAAGGAGAAAAACCGTGTACGTGAGAACGAAATGGATAAACCTGTAAAAGCGCGGAATTTTTGTAACGTAACATAAAACCACAAAAGCTATCCTAACAGCATGATTCCACTTTTCGCATTGGTTCACCAATAAGTGCATTAATTGTTTCCTCTCGTTGTGTTGTCTTGTCTTCTCATCTTTGTTGTCGGTCGTTGTCATAGCATTAACTCAACTACTATATATATAGTATGTATGTGTGTATGTGTTGTACATATTCATGCGGTTGCTGATATAAAGCTTTGTGCTTGTGCTTGTGTTTTGCGCTTTAAAGAGAACAAGAAAGTATGATTTTAGCAAAACCATAAAGTTTGACCAATTCATTCGTAGAACGCGTATATGCACACACACACATAATAATCTCCCAGAGCAGAGAGAACTATACAGATCTCCTGCTTGTGGCTAACTTAAATGTACTTTTTCGCACCAATAAACATGAACGTGCATGTTTACGTGTATGTATGTGAACGTGTGTGTAAATGAATGAATTTATGTGTGCATGCGTGTTTTTGTATGTTGTGCACATACAAGCTAAAGATGGCGTTTTATAATTGTTTTGTGGTATTTTTTCTTCTTCTTCTTCTTCTTCCATCTCTTCTTTTTGCCCCTACTAAACAATTATATATTTTTCCTTTTGTTATTTTGTTTTGTTTTTGTATTTTTGTATATTTTTTGGTGATCCTTTGTTGAAAGTCTTCTTCTTCGAAATGCTAATGACCAAAAAGTTATTATAACTGTAGTATTACTTAGTTACATGGTCAGTTAGTTTTTAGCAATTATTAAAATGCATAATTACACAAACATTTCTTACTTATACGGTAAACATACAAACACACATGTCTGTGGTCTTTGAGTATATTTGGTGTGTGGTTGTTCTGGTTGACTTTTTTAAATTCATACATAAATAAATTTGTGGTTGTTTTTTTAAAATTTTTATGATTTCATAACTTATGCATATAATTTATGGTTTTTTTCTTTCACTTTTTTGTTTGTTTAAATATTAAAATATTACTTAGTTTATTAAGTTAATCCATTTAAAACAACCATTTTTACCTCAACTTTGTAAGTTTTTTTTCGATTTTATATGTACATAAATCATACGTAAATGGAATGGTAGAATAGTGATGGGGGTATACTAAGTTTGCTATTCTATTTGCAACACCGAAATATATCAAGCAAATATTTCTTATATATGTACTTAAGTTTCTATTTAAATTGGACAAAATTGGCAAAGTGCCGTCTCCGAATCTCTCATGAAGTTTACGTTTGGTACACATATAAAATTTATAATTAGTGTATCTCTCAGTTGTACCAAAAATGGCCGCACTCGGTAAATAAACACATTCGCTACTTACAATAAATCTTTTACTTAAAGCCAAACATATACTCTGAAGCAACATCGTTGCAACGCTGCACAATATTAAAAATAGGTCAACTTTTTGCTGCAACGCATTGGAGTTGTATGTTAAAGTTCAAATGTTTATCCAATACAGCTGGAACGATGCAGTTGTAGCTGTTTGAAGCCTGTTTGTACATGGAGGTGGAGAATATAAAACTAAGCCAAACACCCTTCACATAAAATGTGAGGTATACTAAGTTTGTTCTTCCCTTGGCAACACCCAGAGGGAGGCGTTAACGATCGTACGAAGTGTATAAAATTCATGATTAGCATCAAAAACTTAGCCGATCTAGATATGTTGTTGGCATTTTCACGGTCATAAATTTTAAGATTTTAAATTTTGTACAGATCGCTATTTAAAATGGGCAAAATCGATCAATAGCCACGCCCATAATCAACAAAAATCTATATATCTCCCACAAAAGTTGACACATAAACTTTAAATTTAGTGCACATATTTATCTCATTCATCTATGTGCTCAAAATGGGCGTGGACACGCCCACAATTTACAAAAATTTATATATCTGCCACAAAAATTGATCTACCAACTTGAAATTTGGTGAACATATTTTTGGTTATCCCATCCATCTTTATGCCAAAAATGGGCGTGGTCGGATAAAAAATTCGTACACAATTTACAAAACACCATATTCATCATTCTCGACTTACAAGCTGATATGTAATACATGCACCATTAGAGGACGTAATCACATACCTGCCACGCCCACTATTGTGGATGTGGAAAATATTTAAGATTTGTTCTAAGCTAAATTTAGTTTTCTTACTTGTTAAATTTGTAGTTTTTGATTTTGTTGATTGCAGTGCGTCTACATATTAATTGTTTATAGTTTTTATTTTATTTTTGTCTTTTATTTTTGACTTTGTTATTGTTATTATAAGTAATTTTTTTCACTTATTATGTCACCCATCTTCTTTACCACTATATCTTGTTCTCTTTTTACTACATAATAACATTTCAAAGACGCAATTACAATTAAAATGGAAGAGACAATTTTTCCTTGTCGTTAAATTTTATTTAATTTAGCTTAGTCAACATCAAAGCAATTTGCTTTAAGTGGAGGTGACATACTATACTATTATAGTCCAGCATTTGGCTTGGATTACAATTCTATACTTACATACAAGTACATCTTATTATATACGTAGAATTAAGTGGAAATGTTACAGTCGCCTGTAATTCCCTACACCATTTAGTTCCAGAAATTATGCCACAATTAGTTGCGTTGTAACAATAAACGCGTGGCATTGCCAATAAGTCACTTCGCGAAATATTATTATATGAAAAGGGGTTCTAAAAATGGACCGATCGGGTACAAAATTATTAAGCTAATTAAATTTGCACGGATAGACAGACAGACAAACGTACATGGTTTCAATTTTGAACCGATTTGTATAATTGAAGGTGGATATAGTATTTGCTTTTTTGGAGTTAGACGGTTCCTTCAACTTAAAGTATATCATTCAATATGGAAAAACGTTAAGCTAATTATAAATATTTGGCTTCTTTGGCAAAAGAAGCTTTTTTTGCAAATTAAAGGCGTGCAGGTTATCACGCTTCCTTCATATATGGCCTTTCCATAAATGATTTAATTTTATATATATGTTCTCCGGTAGCTTTTGCGGCAAATATAAATTATGGGTGTGTCTGTTTTCCGCCTACTCCATCTTTTATAGCCTCCATTGATGTTTATCTTATTTTCCAACTTCAAAGTTCATATTTTTGATAAGTAAATTTGTATAGACGGTGGGCGTGGCTTCTCCTTAAGTTTATTTTTATTTAAATAAAACTTTCTTGTAAACATAATAATAAACTTTTTGTGTAATTTAACCTCAGCTTTTGCATCTGAAAGAACTTTAACTCAATCGGTTTAAAATGTCCATCCGTCCGGGTGTATTTACTATACTTTTGGCTAAGATTTTTTAATTTCTTTTCTTTTTTTTGTTCAGAAATAATTGAAAGATAAATTCTAATAAAGAAAATGAAAAAATTTTTCTTTTTTTTTATTTTCTTTTCTTTTTATATGATATTTTATGATGAATAAAACTTGTTTCTATAAAATCTTGTAATAATTCGTTCTAATGTTGTGTATTCCGTAGTCGTTCTTAACTCAAATATAACACTTAATGTTTAATTTGCAAAGACAAAATTCTGTGTGGCTGTGGTGACTGGTGGTCGCACATAATATACAATACAATGCAATTATGTAGCCGTTCAGAAATGCATCACGTCCCATTGTACTGCGCATTGTTTGTGGATGGATATGTGTGACCATTTGGCCGACCAATGAGTGTATGTATGTGTATGAATTGTTGTATTACCCACAAGGCCATTTACCAGGACACAATTTCATTATGTGCTACTTGGCTGTTAAAACACAACACAATGGCCAACAATACTAGCGCACAATACAACAACATTTTATGTGCCATGTGCCATGTGCTGCTGCCCAAAACCGTATAAGTAGGGGATAAAAAAAAACTTTACGTATTCGTGCATACATTATACATTCATTCATGCAGTCGTGTGCGTGCATATATGAAACAGTCATTGTCATCATTATCATTACCATCATGATTAACATGCAAGAGTATTGTGGTCTTAATGTTCAGTCCTAAAGAGCTCTCCCAGCGTACAGGTAAAAGTGTTCAATTCCACATTTCTTTCTCATTCATGCCTACTCCCGCGCTACATAAATAAATATCTTATTTATTATTACCACACCCAGCATTTTGGTTGTTAGGCGGCATATTCTTACTTTACGGTTCATTATTTGAAAAGTGTTAACTGTGACATATATACAATTTACTATTGTTAGCTAAACACGACATTATAACGAGTAAGGGAACTAAACTTGGCTTAAACCAAATCTTAAATACCCTACACATTTACATACACGTTTTAGTAGTGCATGCATTACGTATCAGTTTCCTAGTCTAGTTTTACGCACAGTACGTTTTTTTTTTTTGGAAAATTTTGGGCGCATCTGGCACATAGTTGAGAGGAATTTTTATTAATATTTATATCAAATTTTAAGATCAAGATAAATTTTTGTAGATAAATAGATAGTTTTCTATTGTGGGCGTGGCTCTTGACCTAATATGCTCATTTTACAAAATTTCAGCTCAATATCACAAAATTTACGTTTAACAGAATGCCAAAAAAGGACAGACACACGGACATACATGTCTAGATTGACTCAGTTTTTGATACACTTCGTATGATCTCTGATGCCTTCTTCTGAGTGTTGCAAACCGAATGACCGGCTTAGTATACTCCCCATCTCATATGGTGGGTATAACTATAAAACTCAACAATACTAAAAATTGCGAAAAAAAATTTTTTTTTATATTATTTTTTGTAAATTTTATATTAGTAGCTTCTATAGAGTGCACTTTATGATTGATTGATAGATTACAGTTTGGTCGATAATTGGTAATATGGCACGTACAATATATATTGTGTTTGTATATGCTGTTAGGTGTTGTAGGACAATGATCCCGATAATCACCTAAAATCCTTCTAATACTAAGAGTACATAAATTATCTATTACCAGTTATAAAAGCGACGCAATAATGGAGAAAATACATAAAATTCCAAACTTTGTTTTACAATGTAATTCTCAGATGGTTTAATGAAAAATCATACTAAAGCTGACCACATAAGATTGTATTGTTAGCACAAGAAGCTGTAATAGGCTCAAAGGCTAGAGAGCTCTCCGTTTGGTGTGATGCCAATGAAAACAGTTTATAAGCCCAGATTTATGATAAAACTTGTCTTTATCACCTGACCTAAAATAGAAATTGAAGCCAATGACTAAACCTGTTGTTTTGCGGCAAACCAAGATAAGTAGTTATCAGTTACAATCGGTTTGAATCCTTCAGTGTGGTGCATTGTTAGGCGATTCTTCTTAATAGTGCCTATGGTTCGTTTGTTGTGGTTAGATTTTTATATTTTACTACTTTGCTTCATTACTACTTCTACTACAGCAGTAGTTAGCTGTACTCTTTTTAGCATTTTTATAATCTTAAATCTTTTCAAAAATAAAATCTAAAGAGTGCAAAGTTTTTTGTAAAGTTTACTTTTATCTGATGCACCTTTTTACCTTTTTAGTAAATAAAATAAAGAAAGAAGAGAACATTCTTTCTAGGTCTTGTAGTAATTTATGCAATTTAGAAACAATTCAGAATAATAGCAACTTTTAACTGCAACACCATTTATGCAGTACATTCACTGCAATTTGAATTGTGATGTACGGACTGTGATAAAGAGATGCTGCAGTGATAAAGACATTTATTTATGGTAACTGATCATTTTTATCACTTTTGAACAATAATCAAACCTTTGTGGATTATCTCGCTAATTTTAGGTCCAAGCCTACAATTCTTAGCACTTCTTTGCCGGGAAAGTTTTTTTTTACTAAAAGTTTCTGGTTTACTTACTTACATAGAAAAATTTATTAATGCGTACTTTTATTCTTACATTACTTCCTTGTAAAATATTATTTAGATTTTATTATAGAAAACATGTTTCCATTGTTAAATGGAGGACAGAAGGAATAAAGTAAATTAATTGACAATCCAAGTCAGAAATTTATGTATTTTTATTAAGTAACTCCGCCTCCTCCTCCTTCACATATGCTACAGTAGTTTTTAGTAACAATTTTATTTTCATTTTCTATTTAATGGGTAGAGGTGAGCGCTGGTATGTTTATTTTAGTAAGTATATGCTTGAGCTTGAATGCGAAAATCTATTTAAAACTTAACAAAACAATAACAAAAACTTATGCATTGTATAATGGCACTTTACATTACACGTATATGCATACATACACACACACACACACACCCATTCACTTGTATTAATGTGTGTATATATAGAAATATATATATATATATATTTATATATATATATATATATATATATACGCTCAAGTGTGGCGTTAATGTTACGGTTAGTCTGTGCTATGGTGTGACGGATTGTTTTGTTTTACTTTTGCTTTATTGTTGTTGTTTGTTCGCTTGATTGTTGTGTTAAAAAAAAAAAAAAAGAAGAAAGGATTTGACAGTGTTGGTTATATAGCCACAGGTTTTACGTGAAAATGAGGAGAATACCAATTAATATAAAGCAGGCGTTACGTGAGAGTTAATAAACAATAGAGTGGAATGATGGGGGTCTCAGAGATGAAGCTGTTTGTCTATGACATAAACAAGTGGGTCATGCAGACAATTTAAAAAATTAAGATTCAAAATTAAATTTTATTAATTCTTATTTTATTTGCAATTAGCTCATAGCTTCGATACGAAACACGCCCACAATATACAAGAAGAAGAAGCCTACCTTCCGGTTCTTTAATATAAACAATAATTTAAAAGTTGCTATAATAGAACACATATTAAGCATGCCACGCCCCTTAATTAGCATATTCTAATTATGCTCTAGCTAATTTTTGCCAATTTGCTAAAAATATTGATTTGAAATTTTTTATAGAATTTTGCTTAAATTGGTAAAAAATCGATTGAAAGCCACGCCCAAATTTCAAAAAAATCTACATATTGAAAAAGCTAAGAAAATTTAGCTGCAAAATAAAAAATTTTTACACACATATTTATAAATTGACATGAAAAAAAGGGCGTGGCAGAATAATAGGCACTCTCACAATTTACCAAAACCTCTTTAAGTTGATATTTATTACAAACATCATTAATGAGCGTAATAAAGTATCTACGACGCCTACATTTTGTATATATACAGGGGATGGGCAAAATGCTATGAACACCTGACATAAAGGTTTTTGCAATTGCAGCCATTCCACGAATGTTAGCTGCGGCTGTACAGTTTTTGTCGAAACAATATTACTCAAATGAGTGTTGAGTTCTGTAGTAACTTTTGACGCAATAGTTTTGTGTTATCTGGCCACAATTTTTCTTAAAATGTTCAACAAAATTTAACTTATGATCTTAATTAATGTTAACGTGAGCTTTTCTAAAGCAGACAAATTTTTATTATATGAACAGAATATTTCATATTTTAAAGCTGAGAAGAGTACTCTATGAGACCTCTGATATTTTCTTCTGGCTGTTACAAACTCAAGAGTAGGTTTAGTGTACCCATCACATAAAGTGAAGAGTATAAAACTGTAACTGCAACCATTGCTCAGATAACGCTTATCAATAAAATTTTCGAATTTTATTTTAAAAGTAAGAATTGTCATGAAGTCGTATTATAATTTCTTATATAGTTTAAATGCGATTTACTTGTTTGTTTTTTATGGGTATTCGTATATTTTCAAACTAATTTGTATAAGTTTACTATAAACATGGGTGTTCTGAGGAAAATAAACCGTAAATTTGAAAAAATCAACTGTACTTTTTAGTCCAGCTTGTTTACTCATTCGCAACTCAACCGCTTAACATCCGGTTGTAGTTAATAAACACATACACATGCATTAGTACAAAAGTATTTAATTTATTTTTTTTTTTTGTTGTAGATGGTTTTTGAAAACATTTTGTATATAAAATATATTACATTGGTTTAGACCGGACATCCGCTTTTTTTTTTTGGTGAGTGTATATTCAGCAATGTTTTCATCAGTTAAACTCAGTACACATTACATCCTGTTACTTGTGCTCTGTGTGATGATAAAGCTTTTAAAAATATATATTTATGTGAAATTATGTTGGTTTTCTATAATCCAAACACACACGCACAGCATTTTTAAAAGACTGTAATGCTGACATGTGTTAAGCAGGTGTTGTCAAGTTAAAACAAAAACAAAAAAAAAGATTTTCCTAAATCGTATAAAAAGTCAATTACAATTATTTTCATTTATTTTAAATCTCATTTAAAGAGATTTTCAAAACGCTTCATGCAGAATTTTTTACTTCATTTTATTAAATTTTGTTTTGCTTGAGCAAAAATTTGTAAAAATCAAACGATTTTTTTTTTTTTTTTATTAAAATAGTCACGATTGAGTTTTATAATAAATGGAATTAAAGTAACAAGTTTCAACGAAAAATATGAAATATTGAGTTAAGTGGATTTTTGACTTGAATGGATTTTTAAATTTTCTATAAAAGTTTGAAATATTGAAACTGTTTGTATATAAAATACAGATAAAAAACAAATTGTAAAAACTTTTTCGAATGAAGCAATTCATTTGCGTTATAAAACTTATTGGAATTTATGTCATAACGCGCCCCGTCGGCGCGTCGTGAGCGATCTCTCATTTCGTTATCATCGGATAACCCATTATCGCTTACCGAAGCCGATCTCCATCATCCGGTGGCTTTGATTCTTCGCTTTGTATAAAGCCTTTCATTCTAGAATCAGCGTCAGAGGTGTTAAATGTTTTCTTTTTAACGTTTAAATAAAAAATTTGCTTTTAGAATCGTCACTTAGCTGGCATTTATAATTTGTGTGAATCAGTTTTAAGGATAATTTTCCTGTTTTCTAGGTTAGCTTTTTGATTATGAAAAACACATGGACGGACAAGATGTAATCCAATGAAAGTTAAGATTTAGAACCAATCAGTTTATATTGTATGTAGGTCTTGTCTTGACAGTTCTTGTACAACCTTGTAACCTTGCGACACTTCGTATGCATATGTTTACTCTAATAAAAATCTATTGTTCAAATTCAAGTCACGTATAAAATGGTAAAATATCTTGACAAAAAATATACGAAAAATACAAAAAAAAAATCGCGAAGCACGACCACTGCTGCATTGCAATTTAATTTTCTGTTTAGATTTGTTTATCGTCCCAATGGAATGAAGAGCAATCTCGAATAATTAAAAACATTGTACTCGGAAAATATGTGCAGTAACCTATACTGTGCTATACAACTCAACACATACACACTTATAAATACAATTACAATTACAATCACAATTACCCGCAACAACTTAGCGAATAAGGGGAGATTGTGCAATGGCGCACAATGGTGCTGCTGATGCCGCTGCTTAGTGCATATTAAATATTTAAATTACATTACTCCACTTTCAGCATTCAACACACACATTTTAGAATGAAGAAAAGGGAGGAAGGGAAGCTAACAAAACAACAACTACAACAGCGACAACACTGACAGCAATGATGTTAATCAGTAGTAAATTTTAAATTGTATATTTTTGTCTGTTTGTAGTGTTTCACGTGCTACGTAAATTTTCCAACTTTACAGTTTACAGTTTGCTTTTTGTTGTTGTTATTGTTATTGTTAAGGCAATGCATAGCTTAGGGGGGTGACCCAAAGCACAGTAAATGAATGAACGACTGAATGAAAACTGCCTAGAAACGAAATTTAATTACATTGCTAAACAGGTGAAGCACCCAGCACAGATATGCAGCCAACATTAAATGAATCTTGCACCATATGCCAACAACAATAACAGCAACTCCTGTTGTTGTTTTTTTTTTCTTTTTCTTTTTCTAATGAATTTCGATCTTGAGCTGGTTAAAGTAGAGCAGATAACAGAATAACAGAAGAAAACAAAAAACAAAACAAAAAAAAAATTGATATAAAAAAAAGGAGTAAGAAATAGGAAACTGTAAATGATTGTTTTTAAAACAGGAAGAATTTCAAGAAAATTGTGTTAAAAACGTTCTCGTTGGATAGAAGAGAAATTCAGTTATAAATTGAGAGCATATTGTAATTAACTTTTTATAATATCCGGCACTTCAATCACAGCCCCACTGTATTGGGGTTAAACGTATAAAATACGAGTTAATTTGAAACTCTGTGAGTAAGCTTTTAATGATGATAGCAAATCCTGAATACAGTATATAGAGCGAAACATGTTTAATTCGAATTGCTTCTTCTTCTTTTTTATAACTTATTAATGAGGGTAAGTAAGTAAGTAAGTTTACTAGTCCGCTGGTAACACTTAGAAAGAAGCTTCAGCAAAGTATATATATTTCTAATCAACATAAAAGTCCAAGTCGATCTGTTCATGTGCGTTCCAAGTAAGTAAGTAATAATGTTTAGACAAAAGCAATACGGCGGGGTCTCCACAAAGCTAACAGTCATGGAAAAGCTGCAATTGCAAAACCCTTTATGTCAGGTGTTCACATTATTTTTTCCATCCCTTGCTTTAGAGTTACTCTTACGACTGATAAAAAAGTATCCACTGTCTATCTGTCAAAATAATTGATGTATGAATTAAAATTCGGTACACCCTTTTATCGGAGCTCATCAATGATCTCGCGTGCAGAATTTGCATTTACTTGTAATTATATACTGGACACGCCCACTGTTTGTTTGGCCCAAGCAAAATTTTACTTTTTTAAATAGATTTTGTTGTTTTTTTTTGCTGGATTTTTCCTTTAAATTTTGTTATTATTAAAATTTTTTTGTTGTTGTTGTTATTGGTGTTATTGTTGTCCAAATAAAATCTAAATTTTTATTAATTTTCTTTCCCCTCAAATTTTTATTGAAAATTGACTTTCAGTCTCTAACATATCACAATAGTTTTTAAAGTTATTTTAATAAATATAGATTTCCTTACACAACATAACAACAACACATACTGATGTTATATTAAAGCTATGGTGGCAGCATATTTTGTATGCAGGCAAATTGTTATTATTCATGCTATCAACTTGAATAATAAACTTTGCTATTTTGGAATTGCTGAATAACACTTTTTTGTTGTTGTTGTTGTTGTTTTTTGTTTAAAAACAAAAGAAACTCTATTAATAATATTGTATACACAGTTGGTAACATTGTACCCAAAACATTCTCGAGACTATTTGCCTGCAAGCAAAACTACCAACTATGCACCTGAGGGATGCAGTAGCAAAGTGTGTGTGTGTGTGTGTGTTTTTTTATCTTTCCTTATTGAATCGTAAATGTAGTTAAAGTGAGACAATTTAAATAGTATTGTACAATATATGTTGTTGTTGTTTTTTTTTTTCTTTGAAAAAATATGTTTTAGTGAAATGTTTCACACAAAACTATTATAAATGTTAGATGAGTTAGGAACAGAATTTTTTTTTTTATTAAGTATTTAAAATCAATAAATATGAAATAGACAGCCACATCTTTATTTGGTATATAATTCAATTTAATTTAATATTTTTGCTACAACAAAAACGTGACGTATATAAGTAAATATCTAACCATTGCTAAGGTAATCATCTGAAGAACTATATATGTACTGCATGTTGGTTGGTATAGTATACAAAACGTGTATAAGAATTTTATTGTTGTTATTGTTGTTTTTGTTATATTTAAGAATTCAAATCATGTTAAAACTTTTAGCATAACAACGAAATTGTTAAAAATACTTTTCTTCTACTCTTCTACTCCCTCTTCAACACCCACTGTTACTCTCTCTCTCTATCTTTATTTCTTTCTGGATGAGAATAATAATAATAACAACAACAATGATGTTAAAGTTGCAATATCACCATTAAATGTACAACACTCACATACCACAAAGTTCATGCTTGCTTGTGTTAAAGTTGCCAACACACCAGCACTTGAGGGAGAACTGACTGATACGAGCATTTAATTTAGTTTACATTGGAAAATATATGCAGCAAATGCTTCTCAGTATATTAAATGTTTATAATCGTAACAATACTATTTTTTGGTTAAAATTGAAAAAATTTTTAATTTGAAATCAGAAATTTTAATTATAAAATCAAATAAAAAATATATATACAGAGCATGAACAAAATAATATGAAGCTCTTCCATGAATGCTAGCTTTGTGTAGCTACTGCCGTACTGTCGGTCTCTATCAGTTAAATTTAAGTTTTGCCTACTATTCCTGTTCGCCAATGATGTTTTACCATTATTTTGTGTATGCTGTCATTACTGTGGATACTGTCCCTTATTATTCAACGGTCGGGTTAAAGGAAGCCTACTGTACTGTATAAAATAGTTCACTTGTTGTTTACTTTCCTCTCCAAGAAATTTCAAAAATTTTAATTTATTTCTAAAATATTGATCAAAGAGTTTTTTTCATAACTACTGGGTTTGCAATAACATTTTAAATGGACACGACACATTATCTTACCTGATTACGAACAAAATATCAAGAAAAAGAAGAGCACAAATCAATGCAATTAATCATACACATCACTCATACGCCATAGGGGATCATGCTTGGTTCAAATTGAAATGTATAAAAAGGAGGAGGATTCAATTTATAGATTTCAATTTGAACCTCCTTTCATTTTAAATCTATTTCTCTCATTTTGATTGTATAATTAACGCAGAGTGCATTAACATATTCCATCACTTCTGGCAATAAAACCAGTAAATTATCATAATTTATCACTAAAATTTAGGCCGTAAATTGCCTAAACTTGCATTTCTATTTCCTTCACATAAGATGGAGTTATACTAAGCTTCTCATTCCTTTTGCAATATCCAGAAGGAAATGTCAGAGACTCTACAAAGTATATATATTCTTGATCAGAATCGACGTGTATGTCCATGTGTCCGTATGTCCGTCTGTTGTTGGCATTCTCACGGGCGTAAATTTTAAGATATTAAGATTAAATTTTGAATAGACGCTTTTAGTTTTTGACAAAATCGATTAAAAACCACGCCCATAATCGGCAAGATTTATCTACCACAAAAA
This sequence comes from Ornithomya fringillina, assembly GCA_963978525.1. Lineage (NCBI taxonomy): Eukaryota > Metazoa > Arthropoda > Insecta > Diptera > Hippoboscidae > Ornithomya > Ornithomya fringillina. The sequence goes on along the minus strand of OZ021692.1, from coordinate 8,349,381 downwards.
TTGACCTAAAAACTACATTTGTACACATAGTTATTCCATACGTCTCTATGAAATAGGCGTGGTCGGTTAACAGACACACCCACCATTTTCAAAAAACCATATACACCATATAACTAAACTTGCAAGCTGATACGTAATATCAGCTCTATTAGAGGGCGTAATCATGATAATGCCATGCCCACAATTTGTTTGTACTTGTGCAGGGTATTTAAGATTTGATCTCAGCCAAAATTAGTTTTCTTACTTGCTATTATTATCGCTTGTATGCAAGTGGTTCCTTCAGGGCTACACAGATGCATACATGCATATATTGACATATGTTTGAGGTCTAATAAAAAAAAAATTGATTAAATCGAATTTGAAATTTCAAACATTTACGTATACAAACGAATATATCCATAAAACATCTACGTGTGAAGTGCCACAGTTCACATAGAACAACGCGTGACATATATTCTCTTCACATAAATATTTTTATTCGTATAATATCTATAAAATGTGTTGATTGTGCATGTGTTTGTGTATGAGCAAGTGTCATATGCACGTACATGGTAGAAATGTGTTGATTACAAAATCAATTTTCACTTGTTTTCTGTCTACTTAGTTTTCCCATTTCTTGTTTGTTTAGTTTTTAGGACTTATTGATGATTATGTAGTTATAACACATAATCAGATAAAATTATTTTAATTTTTTTTTTTTTTATATACAAAATATGTATAAAAAATGATTTTAAAATAAATAAAAAATAGAAAAATGGCAAACTAAGCATGGATAGATAAACGATTAGGGTTATGTTTAACATTTTTGGGTTTTTTTTTTTTCAATATCAAATGAAATTTATCTTTCAGCTACAACAATATAAATTCACAAATCGCTTATAAATACAAAATAGGCAAAATCGATCTAGAGCTACGCCAACAATGGATAAAACTATATTTATATGCTACAAAAATTGAGCTATTAAGTTGAAATTACCACATTCCACCAAGTGTCAAAAATAGGCGTGGATAGGATAACAGACACGCCTACAATCGACACAAATCTATATATATATACCACAAAAATTGACCTATAAACTTGAAATTTAGTATGGATATCTATAATTATCCTAACCATCGATGTGCCAAAACTGGCCGTGGTCGAATAACAGACGCGCCCATAATTTACAAAAAACCATATTCGAATTCCAAATTCTTTTTTGCTTTGTTTTATATTCAAATGAATTTGTTGTTATATTTCAATGTATACATAGATTTTTTCATTTTCAATTGGAATTTTTTCAATTGTAATTGAAATGTTTTACTTTTTCATTCCGATTTCAATTTAATTTTTATTAATTTTCATTTTTAAATGAGATTTTTTCATTTTGAATTGAATTTTTTTTTTTTTCAAATCCATTTAGAATTCTTTTATAATCAACTGAAAAGTATTTTTCAAAAAAAAAAAAAAAAAATTTATAATAATTTTCTCTTCTTTCTTAGACGCACAAATCACTCACAGCACTAGAACATATTTTTTGTTATAAAAACAATCATTTCAATTACCGTAATGATACAATACGGGCATAAACAAACGAACAAAAAGAAATTTCAATTCGTATACATATGTAGCTGCTTAGGTATATATTATATGTATGTATGTGTATAGATTTTAAGGTCCATGGTTATTCATTTAATACAATTATTCTTCATATACATGAAACACAGCATACTCGTATATGCTGCGTTCGTGTAGATTTATAAAAGAAAAGTTTTCGCTGATGTCCCTAAAACTGGAAGCATTCCGCATTTGTTCTAATAAAATTTTCATTTAAAGATTTTTATGTATATGTGTGTGTGTGACTATGAGTTGTTATTATTCCTCCTCGGGCCAAATGAACAGTCCGAACGAAAGAAGGAGATTAACAAGTTTTTTTTCTCTTTCCTTTCTTTTTGATTCTTTTGCCAATTTAGCACATTAATTACAGCAACTTGAACTTATCACGAGGCAGTCAGTTTATTTTAACGTTCATTTCGCACAGCGTCCACCTTCCCTCCATTTCGTTTCAGCTTTTATTTTCCTTACGAGTGTTCATTGTTTTTGGTGTTGCCTTTTCACATGATTGTCTCTGTGTTCTTTATGCTGAAAACTATAAAACTATAGCTTATGTTTTCTATCCCCTTATTATGTGAGCAGTATTAGGGGGAGTGAGAAGGAGAGAAGGGGGGCACAGCCATTAAAATGACATTCCAATAAAAGCACTGAAATAAGAACTAAGCAAAAGATGGATAGTAAAGGAAAGTGTAAAAAGCACATTTGGCTCACTATTATACAAATCTAGAGCATTTATACCATTTACACGCACACACACACAAGTGAAAATATATTCATATAGGTGACAGTACTTAAAAGACCCACAGACACAGCAAACGAGAAATCTGAAAATGAGATTTAACACAAAAACCCATCGAAGACAGCTGAATATTGTTGTTGTTGTTGTTGTTGTGAGGTTTTTCTTTTTAAAATACAATGGTACGTTGGCATATAAATGGTGGTAGAAGTGCAGAACACAGAAAAATTTCTGGCAAAATTTTTGGCAAAAAAAAAAAAAAAAAAAAACTATGTCTACAAAAACATATATTGTACATTTGCTCACTTATTCGTACATTCGTACATTCGTGCATTCATGCATTCATTAGTAAAAAGCCACCTTAAAATGTTCATTTCATTACATATTATTCACTACGTGTCTCTGCTCTATAGTGGATGGATGTATGGACAGAGAGCTTTTATATTCTCTTTATTTCTACAGTTATGCATTGTATTGTATATAAACTGGCATATAGTTGTATTTTGCATAAGAGAAAATGTGTAACAAAAAATACGAAATGTTTACAAACTGCTGAATTATTTGTTGTATGTGTTTGTATAAAAATCGTTGAAATCTAATGCTTGCAAATAAATGCTAATATATGAAAATTTATCTACATTAGTACATGTCTCTACAACAACACCTACTAAAACATAACATAAAACAACCGTTTTAATGGATAAAATTTTGCTACTGTTGTTATTTTTGTTATTTTTGTTGTTGTACATCTTACTAATGGCCAGTAATGAAAACAGAAACATTAACATTTTATTTATTTGGTGTGTTTCCTGTGTTATATATAAATAAATAAAACAGAGTTTAAATCTGTTATCTATCGTTTTAAGAGTTAATAAATGAATTGAGAATAATGTTCGTTTTTTTATGAACTTCTTAAAACTTTTTTTTTTATTTCACCTTCTACACGATATGGTAGGAATGTAAAGTTTGTCTTTCTGTGTGATTTTCAAAGTATATAAAAATTCTTGATCAGAATCAAAATGTGAATCAATCTAAATGTGTCCGTCCATGTATCTCTCTCTCTCTCTCTCTCTCTCTCTCTCTCTCTCTCTCTCTTATAAACATTCTCAACGTTTTAAATTTTGAGATATTAAGATGGAATTTTTATAGTTTTTATACATAATTTATAGCCTGATGCCACGCCCATAATTAAGAGAAAATTTATTTATGAGCCACAAATATTGTTCTCTGTGCAGTTGCAATATATAATTAGAAAATTCAGTGATTTTGCAAGAAAAAAAGGGCGTGATTAGATTTAGGACACGCCCATAAAAACTTTCTTTTATGAAAAACCCACATGTAACATTAAATTTTATACAGACCTTTTTAATTTCGGTATTGTCTTAAAAAAAAATTACATAATATCTCTTAAGTGCCACGCCTTCAATCAAGAAAATTCTATTTATCAGTCACAAAAATTCACTTAAAAAAACGACATTCAATACACACATTTAATTATTAGTGCATGCCTTAAATTTGTAAAAGTGGGCATGGTCGGGTAATAAAAACGCCCAAAAATTATCAAAAACCTTTTTTTTTAATGTAGAATCCGACGTTTACGTTGATACGTTTCACATATATGATATGTACTGTTGTGGCACCTGCCACGATCATTCATTGTAATGGATGTGAAGGGTATTTAAGATTTGGCTTAATTCAAATTCACTTTCTTTACTTGTTTTTCATACACTTCACTTCAGTTAATTTGCAATTATCTTATTATACGTTTCGATTTAGTTTCGTTTATTTTTTTATTTTTTGTTTTGTTTTGTTTTCCTTTATTCCAAAAAATAAAATATAATAAAAACGGAAGAAAACCTTTGTATAAATGTCACTTTATCTTTCGCTTTATAGGTTGAATATTAAGAAGAGAAACTATAAAGCTTTTTACAAAATTAAAAACAGCATCAACAACAACAACAACAACAATTTATACATGTGTGCAATATATGTGTGTCTTAACAGAACAATATCGTACAATACTCGTTTACTTCTTTTTTACGATTTTCTCATTTCTCTTTATATTCCTTGTTTATTGTGTGCAAAGAATAACAAAAACAAAAACAAGAAAAGTGGGCTGCAGCAAATATTCAATCTTTCTTAGCGTTAAAATAAATGCATGTGTGTGGTGGAATAGTAAAAAAGAGTTGTTGTTGTTTTTTTTTTTTAATTTACATATATGAATAAATCCAACAATAATAGAAAATTGTTAAAAGGACACTTTTATCACTTGTATGTGACATTTTTAATACCCTGCAGCATTTGTGACAAAGGGAACAATAAATTTGTGCTTCTAAACGACTAGTGCCAATTATACCGATCGATTCCGATTTAAAATTTAAATCGTTTTAACAATGTCCGTCCATCCATTTGTATGGCTATGTGAATTTTTGCATTAGGTTGCATTATGTGAGATATTTATATGAAATGTGATGCAAAGATAAGTATTGGCCGAAAAAAAAAAAACCTAAAAAAAGTATACAGAATTGGACAATTTTACGAACCCCTTCCCATATAAGGTCCTGTTATAATGGAGGTCTTTACACATCATGAAGTCACAATTTTTGCCATTTTTTGACAAAATTTAATAAAAAATACTTAGTTAGCTTTATAATTGGCTGTGCCAAATTTAGCACCCAGTGCCACGCCCATGTAATATTTTTTATTTGAAAGCTGAATTAACTTTAAAGCTTTCACAAAAAGTTTGAACAAAATCCGTGCAGCCGTTTCCAAGTTATAGGACTTTAAAACAATATCAATAATCAGGATTGGCTTTCTAAGCAATTCTGGGTGCTTGATATAAGGCTAACATTTTTATATTTGCATGATTTTCATAATTACGATCACAAGAATGAATGTGAATTTGCTTGGCGTATAATTGGAACACTACTGCTTCGATTTGGGTCAAATTTTTTGCAAACATTTTGGAAATTTCTAAAGCTTTGCGAAGATCTCTAATTGATGGGCTTAGTACTGCAAGCTTATCAAGCTCAAATTTTCATTAGTCCGGAATTTCTTGATCGATAATAAAATTTTGTTAAAAATATTTTCATCAAATTTTCTCATTTTTTTCCTTGCTATATAAAGATTTTGTTCAAAAAAAGTGTTAAAAAAGTAAATATCGTTCGATTTTACACAAACTTGGCTCGATTGAGCTTTCAGTTAATATGCGAAGTAAATATTTAAAATATACAGAATTTTAATGATATTGAGTACGTAAGCAAATTAATATAAAGTTCTTTGTTCTTTGCTGTAATGTCCTAATAAATTAATTGAAATAAATAAATAATAAACATCCCTTCAAAGTAAAACGTTTTGTAAAATCATTCGTGTATAGAAATATGTCGGAAATGTTATTATTAATATATTTCTACGCTTGTATTCCAACATTTAAGTCTAAAATGTGTCTTCTTTTAAATGTTTAAGCAAGTGCATCAATGGTGGTGCGTGTGCGTGTGTGTTTGTCAATGTTCTCGTTCACTTATCAACATTATTGTCATCATCATCCTCAACATTGTCATCATTATCATTTAAAGCTTTTTCTCTTCTTCGTTTGCTTTGTCGTTTACGTTGCTTTTTCCTTTTTTTCCACACCCACACACATACACAATTGCACAGAATTGTCAAGGATTTAATTGTTTTGAATTCCAACCGATGACTTGAGCTGCACACGTACACATCATATCTCCTATATATATATGCTTTGGCATAATTTCTCGTCTCTCTCGCCATAATACTCACAAATATAATAACATTTCTTATTCATCTAGAGTACCGTAAATATTGTGCATGTGCGTATGTGTGCTTCGTTAAATTTTCATATATTTCATCACAATGTTTTACATTCATACACACAACGACAGTTTTTTTATTTTTTACACATATATGACTGCAGTGAATATGGTAAGTGTGTCTGTCGGTCTGTCTATCTATCTATCTGGTTGGTTGACATTTCTTTGCACAGCATGAAAACATTTTGTAACACATTAATGTTTGAATAGTTTTATAATGTGGCATGTGCAGTTTATACACACCCACACACACACACACACACATACACACATGTACTAGCTGTACTAAAAACTATATAAAAGTTAAATTTCCGTTCATTGTGTTCAGTGTGTCGCATACATTCGCAAAAACTTAATACCTTAATACATACACGTGTGCATTGCAGCACATAGAGAAGAAAGGAAAAAAAACTTCTTCATAAAAGTTGAAATTACGAATAACATGTGAAAGTAATCAAATTTGGTTTGATATGAATTGTTGAGTACAGTTATAAAACTTTCTAGTGTTACAGGTAGAGGGGTATTGGATGGTTTTCCTTCTAGAAATAAAACTATTACTGGGATAAGTATATAATACCCATGTACACAGTAACAAATAGTTACACAATTGCGTATCTATGTAAAGATAAATGAATGCTTCTCTGGATTATTGCAAATTGAAAAGAAATGGTAACAAGAATATTTCTGCATTTCTATGCACCCTTACCTTCTTTGAGTAATTTTTTTTTTTTCATTTCCAGCTGAGTTGTGTGCATTTTCATTGAAGTTATTTGATTTTATATATATTTTATTTCTGAAAAAATTCTATTTGAGTTATTTGTTGTAATTTCCATTAATGTTACAATTTTCCACTTTCAGTTGAGTTCTAGATATTTGCATTTAGGTTCTTTTTACTTTTGGAATTGAAAACAACTCAAATGCAACAACAAAAAAAAACTGAAAATTTATTTCGATTTTATTGGTTTAGGAATGAAATCTCAAATGGAATTAAAAATAACACATTTGGAAAAAAAATAAAATAAAAATAACTCAAAAATGAAAAATAGAACTAAAAAGAACTAAACTTAAATTAGCATGATTTGCTTCCATTTTCATATGAGTTATTCCAATTTCCACTTAAGATTTATCCATTTTTAAATTAACAAATTTTTTTCTAATTTCAATTGGAAATAATGTTTTATAATAGTTTTATTTGAGTTAATCAGTTAGATTTCCATTTGAGTTTTTTTTTTACCAATTGTAAATATGTCAGTATGGACGTATTACATTGTCCACAAATTATATGAATTGTAATAAATGCTTACTTGAGAGAGCGTGCTCAGCTTTTAATTATATTTTTGTTGTTATAATTGTTATTGTTATTACAATTGTCTTGTAATCAACAATATCTACTCCACTGTTTGCTGGTGTCGCTATCTCTTCTGTATAAAACAAACAAACACACACACTCTCGCTTATACTTCGTTTAATTTTTAGCTGATGTTGATGGTGATGCTGATGCGGATGCCTTTTGCTCTCAGCTTCAACATCAGCATTGTTTTTCCATTTAAACAGTTAAACAATTAATGGCCTCATCAACTTATTATACAACAACAACAATAATAATAATAAGTTATTATGTTTTATTGCCTTCATACACTTACACCTACATACAGAAGGTATAGAATTTTATTGTATATACAGACCCACACACACACACACACACACACTCATTGATAACTTATCGTTACCGTTGTTATCATCATTTCATCTACTTTTGCAATTATGTTCATCACGGTTCATGAGTTCATTTTTCATTTATTGTAGATGTATGTGTATGTAGGTAGGTATTTATGTATGCAATACAATTACTTTGTATTCACATAACGTTTAATTAAGATAATATCACATATTATGTCAATGTGTTTCTCTCTATCTCTTTCACTCTCTTTATATATATGTAAAGATATATAAAGATAGAGGAAAACAATTTTTTGCAAATATTTTAATAAAATGGAATTTTGTAATAAAAGTGTGACACTGTGTGTTTAATAGTTTGACTTAATAATAAAAATTATAACTTAAATTTCCGTCCATCTTTTCGTCTGTCTGTCCATATAAATTTTTGCACAAGCTACAAGTCGTACTTTTTTAAGATATTTTAATGAAATTTGGTACAAGAACATGCATTGGCCCAAAGGAGAACCCTATTGAAACTGTACCAAATCGTAATATTTTTAGAATCCTTTCCCTTTCCATTTTAATGGAAGTCTTTCAATCGCAATTCTTATTATTTTTTGACAAAATTTGGTAAAAAATAGTTAATTAGCTGTTTCAAAGTTGAACCCAATTGGAACCACTTTTCCTAAAATGATATTTCACTAAGTAACTTATATGGCTATGCCTCGCAATAACTCAACTAATTGTAACATAATTTAAAAAGCTAAGTGGTATAGGGCATTAAATGGTCGGACTTGGTCGACAATAACATTTTCACTTAATAAGATTTAAAAAATAAATAAATATTTCGTCTCTGTAAATCGATCTAGAAGCTTAGAGAAAATTCTTTTACCTTTTCTTGATAAAAGTATGTTTTTGATATGTTTTGAACAAGTTCATCTTGCTTGCCTATAATCTCTAGCTCACAATACTGTTGTAAACAATCCATTCTCTGAGAAGGTTCTCAAAGATGATTCTCTTCAGAAATACATCACTTTCTTGATTATTCAGGAGCAAATCATATAAATCATCAAAGTTCTAAAATTGAAATTGAAGCATTGAATATGATCAATTTATCTCCCATCGATCTTATGTGCTGTTATTTGATTTTGTTTTCTCAAAAGTACTGTTTTGCTCCTTTTAGAAATAATCCTTCTCTCAATGTATCCCTGGTCGTTACTTGTTCTTTTTACTACTCTACTGCAAATTTGCAGTAAGTTTTTATGTTCTATAGACATGCTTTATCTTCTATCTATAATGGTGTCTTTCATTCTTAACAATCTTGTCTTGTATAGTATTTGATAGTAAATAACAAGTTTACATAATCACGTAACACAATATTGATACACAATAAAACTTCAACAGCATACATTTTTAATTACATGTTTAACATGAGTTATGTGAAGGGTTTCTATTCACTACCGTACACAAAATTATACAATTTTGTACAAAATTTGCTTCGGAGTGCATGTAATGGATGGCAAGATATGCTTTGTTACAGCAATACAAAATAAACTGGGAAATATTAATAATATTGTCATTAAAGGATGTTGCCTATCTCAAGGCTGTAATTGTTATTGATATATATATACATTTATCATTGCCTACAATTAGGTTTGTTGTAAATTACATAAGATACATCTTTTCTACTTATCACATAATCTGCTAAGTTAACTTCTTGTTTTCTTAAATAAACTTTCATATTACATTTGATTTTTCAAACTACTTAAAACTTTTCCCCTCTTTCCCTCTATATATGTACATATTTAAAGGGCATTTATTATTAGGAAAGCAATGTTTTGAAAGGCCTTTTTCATTTACTTTATGAACTTATACTTCCCATAAGAAAATTTCGTAATATTTATACACTTCTAGACATGCGAAGAAAGAAAGAGATATGGGTCATTACATTTGAAACATTGCTGAAGTACAATAAAAGTGATATAAATACACAAGTTAAAGATTTTAAACTTATAAAAGTTGTATAAAGCATACAAACAATATACACTTAAGCACAATACATATTGGATTGTTTGCAAAGTATCAGATAAGCAGGCGAAATGTTAAAGATGGTAAGAGGAGACCAGGCATCAAAATTTGTATACTTTAGCAAGGATGATTTTAGATTATAGCCGTACTTCTAGTACAACCTTAACAAACAGTTCTCAACAAAGAGTTTTTAACCAATAATTTTTTATCACATTTTTTTGAGAAGGCGTGGTCTTTCTTTTGCGTCTCATATAGATTATTTTTTAACTTTATTAACAAACAAATAAAAACATTAAATTTGTCTATTCGAAATTTTTAAAAAGGCGTGACTGACTTCAAAATTTTTACGATCAGTTGAAAGTTTAGCACAAATGCAGGATTGCAGGCGATTACAGGACAGACAGACGCGAATATGTTGGGGTAAGGTCTCTAATACTTCAATTTTGAATGTTAAAAATATTTCCACTCGTTGACTATGCCCTCGACCTTAAGGTAATAGGTGTAAAAAGGAAATTTCGTAACTGGAAATGTGAAATGAAATAAAAATAAAAATAAAAAGCATATAAATAGGTCAGGGATTTATTTGTAATACGTAAGCATATTACAATATGCATGCCTTTCGTACATACTGTGAGTGTGTGTGTGTGTGTGTGTGCGTACAGTAAATTTGTGTATTTTATATAATTTATGCCAGTTTTCATATAACGGTATTACAAAAACAATACCAACACAAGCTAAAGCATAACCAAGCATATCCTAGGTGTGTATGTATTTGTGTGTGTGTCTTTAGAAATATATATTTATAAATAGAATGCAACCAGACGAATTTAAAACAAACCAAACCAAACCGCACCACACTATAGTTTGTTAGTGTGCACCCTCTTACCCGCCTCTTTATATATAGATATTATAAGAACTGAGTATTAGTGATATAACGGAGTTTCTCTGGCACTATTCTCTTACATTTGTTTTTTTTTTTTCTTTATAACATTATTTACACGATGAAATTTCAACCAAAGCGACAATGAAAATTCAAATAAATATGGATAACTGAAGTGATACACACACACACATATAGGTTCATTCGCTCGTGAGCTGTCAAGCTGTGCAGACGTGCCGCGGATGCTTGTAATGAAAAATAAAACAATATTTTCAGAAAAGCTAACGGTGCACAAGTGTTTTTATTTAGTAACGGAGAAGTTTATTTTTAGCTTTTTTAGTTAACTGTATTTTATTTTATTATATTACTTAGCTTATCATATTAAATTATTGTATTTCTATATTATTGTATTATTATACTTTTATATTATTATATTTTCATACCTATATTATTATATTATTTTATTGTTAGACTTATTAGTTTTTATATTGTTATATTTTTATACTATTATATTATTATATATACATATTTTTATTTATTATTTTATTTTTGTTTATATTTTATATTTATTGTATTTATTATTTTATATCTATTGTATGATTTAGACTTATTAGTTTTTATATTGTTATATTTTTATACTATTATATCATTATATATACATATTTTTATTTATTATTTTATTTTATTTTTGTTTATATTTTATATTTATTGTATTTATTATTTTATATCTATTGTATGACTTTATTACCGGTTAAGTATATAGTTTAACACGCGGGATAGGATGGGTATAGGGCGCACACCACCCCGTGGAGCAGGGGATAAACAAGCGCCTGACTCGCCAAATCCATCGGGGGGAACGATTAAACCCAAGGAAAAAGAGCCGTTTAAAAAAAGTGAGCGCACAGCGCGCTCTCCTTTAAAGCTAGGAGTCGACTGTGCACAGCCAAGGCCACAGTCCTCTCCTCCGTGCCTTAGTGGGGCACGTGAAGAACGAAATTCAGCTAGCAGTGACCCCTTCGTGCTCTTGGGTCAAAAAATTAAAGACCTGGTGGAAATGATGGGTGGAGGCAGACGATCAATTCACCAACCAATGAGGGACTTAGTGGACTCTCTTGTCCTGTTACACGACAAGGCGGCCATGCAACATAAATCAAGAAGTATGGGGAGTGATACCACTACACAAACCTCACCTCTGTTTAAAAAAGCCCGAGGTGAAAAAAGAAGCAGGGTCGAAAAATCCGTTCCCGAACCCCAGCAAAATAAAAAAAGCAAACAAATTAGTGTTGACACACCCAAACAAGAACATGTGGGTAAAAAGGTGAACCCAGAACCAGACTCATGGGTTAAAGTAGTCGGCAAACAAAATAAAAAGCCGCCAAAATCTATCAAAAAAAGGCCTGACGCAATAGTAATAGAGTCAAAGGGCCAAATAACGTATGCCGAAATCTTACGGAAAGTCAAGTCCGACCCGAAGTTGAAAGATGTAAGCCAAAACGTCACAAAAATTAGGAGGACGCAGAAGGGCGACCTATTGCTCCAACTAAATGATAATGGAGATAAATCGGAAAAAATTAAGGCCATAATTAGTAACTCACTGGGAGAACAGGCAAGCGTCAAAAATCTCACGGAGAAACAAGTCGTAGAGATAAAAGATCTAGACGAAGTCACGACAGCCAACGACATAATCGAGGCTTTAAACCCTCATTGTGAAAACCGGGCGGAGTTTATATGCGAAATATTAAACCTCCGCAAGGCCTATGGTGGCACACAGACTGCTACCCTTAGAGTTCCTTCAGATACGGCTAAAAAGTTGTTGGATCTGGGGAAAATAAGGATTGGGTGGGTAATTAGCCGCATAAGGGCACAAAAAACATTAAGAAAATGCTTTAAGTGTCTCGAGTTTGGACATATTGCCAGATCCTGCAAAAATAACAGTGATCGGTCGAAGTTATGTCGCCGTTGTGGCAATGAAGGACACATTGCGAAAAACTGTGACAAGGACCCCCTTTGCATGTTTTGCAAAAACAACTCTAACGTAGATGCTAAACATGTCGCAGGGAGTGGACGGTGTCCAGTTTTCAAGAAAGCACTAGCAACTTGGAAATGCTAAAGGTAATGCGGATATTACAGACTAATCTAAACCACTGTGAAGCGGCACAGGACCTGCTGGCACAATCAGTAAATGAGTTAGATGCGGATGCAGTCCTTATTAGCGAACTATATAGGAGGCCTATGTCTGCGGGTTGGTTCACTGATGCAAATAATTCGGTAGCTATTTGGATAACCCGAAATTTGCCGGTGCAATGTACGGACGTTATTGCAGATGGTATCATCTGTGTAAAGGTAGCTAATGTTTTTCTCTATAGTTGTTACTTTCCGCCTAGACTTACTATAGACGAATTTACTACTAACTTAGGTCGGTTGGTCCATCATGCAAGGGGGAAAAATCGCATAATCATTGCTGGTGACTTCAATGCATGGGCGCTCGAATGGGGCTCTGATAGAACAAATGATCGGGGAAGAGTCCTCCTTGAATCATTTGCACAATTAGATTTGACCCTGCTTAATGTTGGAAATCAGGCTACCTTCGAACGGAACGGGCGTTGTTCCGTTATTGATATTTCGTTTTCAAGCAGCGACATAGCTCCGTTAATGCATTGGCAATTATCCAATAAATTTACTTTTAGCGATCATAAAGCTATAATTATTGACGTGCTGGCCCGTCCCTCGGACATTACTCCATCACCTGGTCGCACTGGACCTGCATGGAAGATGAGTACCTTAGACGTTGACTCATTCAAAGTCTGGCTTATGGATGTCGTTGTGAGCGGAAACGCAGAGGAAATGGCAGGGCAACTTATTCGTCACTTAACTATGGCGTGCGATGTGTCTATGTGCAGGAAACGTGACACTAGTAGGCATAGACCAGTATACTGGTGGAACAACGAAATTTCCTGTCTAAGGGCTGAGTGCATTCGGATAAGGCGGTTGTTTACTCGAACTAGAGGGCTCGACATTAATGAACAACATAGGTTAAATCTTAAAAGGAGCAAGATGTTGTTGAAACATGCTATACAAAAAAGTAAGAGGAAGTGTTTTAGCAAGTTGCTTGAGGACCTAAATCAGAATCCGTGGGGTACAGGATACAAATTGGTTCTAAAAAGGCTAAAATGTTTCTCAGAGCCCCCGCCTTCTGATCCGATAATCCTGAAGGCAATTGTTGAAACTCTCTTTCCTCAGCAAAATGCAAGGCTCGAGGCACAGACATATTCCCCAGCTATGCTGGTCTCCGATGTGATCACCGAAAATGAAATTCTGGCTGCGGTAGAATCCTTTGGTTCAGCAAAAGCCCCTGGACCTGACGGAATCTCCAATAGGATCCTAAAGATAGCCGTCCAAAGTGTACCACACGTTTTCGCACAGGTTTTTAACACCTGCTTTCAAACAGGGGTCTTTCCTTCGATATGGAAAGTGCAAAAACTTGCTCTGCTTCCGAAGAGGGCAAACCCTGGTTCAGATCCAACGGCTTATAGGCCTATTTGTATGATTAATGCAGCTGGGAAGCTTCTAGAGAAAATAATAAAGTCTAGGCTTGAATCTGAGATTGAACTTTTAGGTGGTATCTCAAACAACCAATTTGGCTTCAGAAAACTACGATCCACAGTAGATGCAATCGACTGTGTCATCAGTGTGGCGGCTAATGCTATAGAAGGCCGCAGATGGAAAAATGGCACTAAGAAATACTGCCTCGTAGTCACGCTGGATGTCAAAAATGCATTTAACACGGCGAAATGGCTTGTAATTCAGGACGTCCTCCGTAGGCTCAATGTATCCCCTTACTTGCTTGCCTTAGTGGATAGTTACCTGAGTCATAGGCTTTTAATCTATGATACATCTGAGGGAAGCGCGTTGTACCAAATAACTGGTGGCGTGCCGCAAGGATCCGTTCTGGGACCTCTTCTTTGGAACGTCATGTATGACGGTATAATGCAACTCGGTTTTCCTGGTAATGTAAAAATCATTGGCTTTGCGGATGATGTTGCCCTCGTAGTAGTAGGTAAGCACATCAGCGAGATTGAAAGCGTTGCTAACGAGTCCGTTAGGATAGTCCAGCAATGGCTCGAGTCGGTTGGTCTAAATCTAGCCAATCATAAGACTGAGGCAGTGCTAATCTCCAGCCGAAAAAAAGTAGAAACTGCTACTATATGGGTAGGAAACCAGAGAATCGAGTCCGTTAGGCATGTACGCTACCTCGGGGTGATGATTGATGACAGATTGTCATTTAAATATCACCTCAAGTATGTGCAAGAAAAGGCAGGCAAAGTTTTCACGTCGTTGGCAAGAATTATGCCCAATACGAAGGGCCCTAGACAGCTTAAAAGGAGGGTCCTGACCGAGGTGGTAAAGGGCATTGTGCTATATGCATCAAGCGTATGGGCTGATGCAATGAAATTTAAAGCATACAGAAGGATGATTGAACCAGTCTATAGACTGGCGTGCCTGAGAGTGTGCTGCGCCTTCCGCACGGTGTCTGACGACGCGGCATGCGTTATTGCAGGTATGATTCCGATAACTCTGCTCATTAAAGAGAATAAGCAAATACGGCACTTCTCCCGCGCGGGTCGTAGATCAGCTATGGGCTCGGCTAGACAGGTTACCATCATGGAATGGCAAATCAAATGGACAGCGTCTGCTAAAGGGCGTTGGACACATAGGTTAATACCGCAGCTTGAGCCTTGGCTGAATAGGAGCCACGGCGAGGTAGATTTCTACCTAACGCAACTATTGAGTGGGCATGGGTGTTTTAAGGCATATCTGCATCGCTTCAGACATGCGGATGACCCTTTTTGTTCTTATTGTGGAAATGATGGCATAGAAGACGCCGAGCATGTGTTTTTTATATGCCCAAGATTTGCCAGAGGACGATCCGAGGTTGAGAGGATGGTAGGCGGAAATTTCTTGCCTTCTAACATTATTAATATAATGTTACAATCTCCTCAAAACTGGGACATTATTAGTAATTTTGCTGGCGGAGTCATCAATTCCCTTAGGACAACAGAAAGGGAGGGAGGCGTACCTGGGCCCTTATAAGGGCGCTAGGCCGTGTCTTATTTGATCTAAATCTGAGTACCAGGGCTGGTTCCCTCTCCCTTCTTGCGAAGTAATACTGTATGGTGGTTCCGCAAGGAGGGTAGTAGTGTGCGAAGTGGGTTTTTAGTGGGTATGTCGGAAAGCCGATGAGTCCCACATAACCACGTGGTTGCGACCATCTAACCATGTGGTACCCATAAAGGGTTTTCCCCTTCGTTTATACAAAAAAAAAAAAAAAAAAAAAAAAAAAAAAGGTTACACTGCATAGCAAAAAATAATAACTAAACACGATACAAAAACGTTTCGCAATCAACAATGAAAACACACAAGTTTACATACACATATACATGCATATACGTGTGTGTTTGCATTCTAACCATAATATTATATATTTACATACCTACAAAATAAACTCATTGCTTAATTTTTTTTTTTTTGTTTTTCTTAAGCCTGCCTCTCTCCCTCTCACTCTTTACATTCTTTGTCCTTATCTCTACCATTCTAAATAAACCAACAAAGTAAAGTTCTCCTTTAATATATAAAATAACTACCAGCACCCGTTAGTAGCGGTTTAAGTGTATTACAAATCATATGAATATTGTTCTCTTTATAATAATTTGCTTGCGGTATAAGCATAAATGCGTAAAGAAATGCACATGTATGTATATATGGGTGCGTATAATATGGGTTTCTTTGTTTATTCTACTAACAAGCGTAAATGGTTTCAATTTAAACAAAAATATACCAAGTTGGTGTCGTGTATATAAATAATGGCCCTTAGCAGCGGTTGACAACATTTCTCTTAATTGGGGCCAATTTTTTAAAAACTAAAGAACAAGTAAAAAATTTATGCCATGATTAGGTGAAATCTTAAGCATTCTGAAATCTACATACATACAAAGTGGGGGCATGGCACATATCTGATTACAACCTTTAACCCCTTGACATAACAATTAATTTTTAAAAAATTTGCCTAGAAATACTATTTATTTATCGGTTGTTATGGCATTCAAATGGAGCTTTGTATCTTGTTCAAAAAATATTTATTTCAATAAAAGTACCTAAAGTAACTGCAAACTCTAGAAAAGTAAACTAAACTCTCTGCATATCTTTTTCTGAATTTCTTAATATAGAAATGATCTTTGATTGTACTGTAAACAACAACACGCCACGGAATATTGAAGACGTCTGAGACAAGTCAAATAGTGTTTTGACATAAAAAAACAATGACGTTTCCCAGACGTCATTGTATGTCAAGGGGTTAAAAGTATATATATTCTATAACAACTTACGCGTCATATTATGTAGACATGAAAAATTTTAGTTCATTAATTGTGGCAGTGGTCTGTTGCTAATCAAGCACAATCAAGTACCTGCTTGGCGCACAGTTCTTATACAGATTTGGTGCGTATTTAACATTAACTTAACTTTATAAACAAAATATGGGCGTGGCAGGTATATAGTTAGACGCTATAATAATAAACGTATTCATATTATCTGTATCGACTTAGAACAAACATATTTTTACCATTTTTGCTTGTTTATTTGTTATTGTTTTTGTCCCGCCATCCCTCCCACTGTTACATTTATTAAACATCCAAAACATATACGTTACATACTTTCTATACAATATTCATTCATTCAAATAAAAGTTATTCAAGGACTTATCCAAACATGATAAATAGATATACTATATATATATATATGTACGTGTGTATAATTGTTATTTATATGTGTTTACAATTTGTATTATTCAGCAATATTGTGGAAAAAATGATATATCTAATAAAACCAAGAAAACCAGTAAAAAAAATGAAATTTTGAGTTAAAGGGAAATTTTAAATATCCTCCATATCTATGTATATACAAACGTGTAGGCAGGTAATATCGAAAAATTTCCCCATTAGATTCTCTATATAAAGAAAGGTTTTTTGCCAAATGGTGGGCGTGTCCATTTCGATGAAAGCGTTAATTATAAATATCAATAATAGCTCAAGCTACTAAGTTTAAATTTTGTGGTAAATGAATAGATTTTTGTCAATTGTGGGCGTGGCTTTCAATTGTTTTTATCCATTTTAAACAACATCCTTCAAAATATCACCATTACATCTCAACAACAGAAAATTGATTTCTCCACGTAAATGGAATTATCAGCTTATGTTATATTTGTATCATTATTAAATACATTTATAGCCTCCACTATGCAATCATTATAAATAACATGTTTGTGTTGCAGTAAAATATCATAAATAAGTGAGTCAGTGTGGTGACCACGATGATGACGATGACGATGACGATGACACGACGACAACTAACTCTTGTGTTGTCTACATTTGTATAGTATAGCTTTTGGCATTATTGTAATTGTTGTTTGTGATTGTACTGCTTTTACTATAACATAAAACGTCCTTTTATTGTCCTTCCCCCTTTTTGAATTTCTTCCCTTCTCTTTGTGCCGCATTTGCCTGGTAGAAGGTAGCATTGTAAGGTTAGTTGTAGTTTGAAGTTTGTGGCATATTTTTTTCTCTCATATTCTCTCCCTTCTCTCTCTTACTCTCTCTCTCTCTCTCTATGCCATGTAGCGTCTTTCTATTCTATTTGATTTTACACTATTTGTATAAATGGTTGTTAACTGTGTGTAGGTGGTTGTGTACGATTCTGAGTTGAGTTTTGTGTATATTTTATACATAAGCAACATTAATTTGTTGGCATATAACATGTATATACATATATATATATATATATATATATATATATATATATATATATATATATAAAGAATTGACGTCATAAAACGTGAGTATTTATCTAAAAATATACAACTGTGGTGATGGGAAGAGATGGACACAAGGAGGTGGACACAAAGCAAACCATATAAAAATAACTTCAATCTTTCATCACTATCGTCATTAACATTCAGCACCACACAAAATACATACATACAAACAAACACAAATAGCTAACCGACGAACCCAACCACCAACATCCAGTTTGTACCAATATTTAGACATTGTATGTTGTTGGTGTACTTTTTAAATATTGCACATCATAGTTCATTTTATGTTAGTGTGTAAGGTATGTATGTATGTATGTGTGTTTAAGTTATCATGATTTTCTCATAACTCTTTTATACTTTTAATATGATTTTCTTCTTCTTTACGATTGCTTTTTTATATCATTTTTATATCCTTCCCATTAGATGGGGAGGGTGGCAAACTTAGTTTTTCATTCTTTTTGCAACATCTAGAAGGAGGCGTGAAGTATCCCAGAAAGTATTTATATTCTTGATCAGTATCAAAAACTCAGACGATCTAGACAAGTACGTCCGTGTGTACGCGTGTCCGTGTATTTTCTCACTCTCGGGGTCGTAAAATGTTGACCAATTCAATGGCTATTTAAAGTAAACAAAATGGGTCAAGAACCACGACCACAATTTGACAAAAATATATTTATTAGCCACAAAAGTTGAGCTATGAAGTTAAAATTTGACACCACATCGATGTGTCATAAATCGTTGTGCTCGACGCCCACAATTTATAATATACCGTTATAAAGCCTGAAACTCGACTTTCCAGCTAATACCTAATGCGCACACTATTGAAGGGAATAATCATATACCTGCCACGCCTATCGGTTGATATTAGATGTGAAGGCTATTTAAGGTTTGTCTTAAACCAAATTTAGTTTTCTTACTTATTTATTTTCGATTTGAAATATTTTTTCTGCTCTTTTGATATTGTCCTTTCCTTCTATGTGGCATTTCTTTCTTTCATTCTTCAGCCATCATCATCAATATTCATTCTTATAGATTAATACGAATGTAAGAACGGTGTAAAGTGTTGGGGAATAATTTTTATGATTTATGTAAACCGTTTATTCGTCGTCTTGATTATATATTCAATCTTAATGGGATATTTTTTTATAAAGGAAAAAACAAACAAAACCAAAATAAGTAACAAAAAAAAAACCTTATTTTACTATTGAGCTGAAATGATAGAATAATCATTAAAGGCAGCTGAAATTGTCCAAACAAGGGGCATGGCAATGCCCCTTGTTTGGTCATGCAACCTACACCAGAGGACCTAAATAAAAGCTAGTATATTTGAGACCATCCTCTTGAGTTCGGAATTTTTTTATATATTATATTGTATTATACTCGATGATCAATGCAAGCACCAGCGAAAAAGAAATTCGCACAAATGTATTCAATCTCAATGATCGCACCCTAAAACCTGCCGGTCGGTATCTTCATCAGGAAGACCCAGGCTTTTCAGAGGATATATCAGCACAATTTTATGTAACTTTCTAAAATTGGCTTTAATTTATTTATAGAATAAGTTTTGCTCATATAATGGCAACAAATTTTAATTTTATACTTTAGCTGAAAATTAGGCAGTATTTTTATCTAGCTTTAACATATTCGTTGCCTACATAAAAGACCAGAAAGTGGTGAGAAACTAAGATTATATGAAATGGCTTTTTTACGACAAAAAACTCATTAGTGCTTTTTTCTCTTTAAATTATTACTGCTCTCTATATATATACGTATATATATTTTATAGCTAACATGAAACTTGAGAAAGCCGTAAATGCAAAGGAATTCACCCAGCTCCCAGTTTATTGTGTTCTGCTTAAAGGAGCGCAACACAAATTCAATTATTGTCATGAATTTTAATTTTTAATTTTATTTTATACAAAAATTTCTATTAGGAAAATGAAAACAAAACAAAAACGATTGTAGGGATGAAAAAAAAATGATGAATGATGTCAAAATTAATAAATAGAAAGCAGCATACTTTTCGGCTTACTGTTAATATGCATAAATATGTGGTATTTTTTGTGGCCTCACTGTCAAAATTGATTACTTTTTTACCCAGTTTCATCATCATTTTTAAGCAGCATTTTATTATTATTATTATTATTTTTTTTTTTTTGTGACATTTTAATATTTAATAGCGACGGGTTATAGTATTTGATATAAATCAGTCTTCCTTTGATTGAAAATATTTAATATACATATAAAAATAAATGGAGAGAAAAAACTATCTGCAATTTTGCATAATGTATGAAAATGAAAATGTTGCTGCAAATAACTTATTAGCGAAGTATTTTTATATTAAATTAAATATATTAGGCCTACAATGTAAATGTAAAATATAAGTGTATGTAACTGGTAGGCGTGGTACGTGACGTTCTCTTAATTAAGATTATAAAACGTATCAACTATAAGGCGGGATTCTATCCCAAATATAGTTTTCATAATTAATTATAAGCATGATTATTACACAACTTCTATAAGGAAGATCGAAGGGTTTTAATAATTTTTTCAACATTTTCGATATATTTTTGTATTTCTATCTCTTGTTAGAATAAAAACATTTTCCTACAGCAGCCATTTTAAATTTATTGTAATGCCGCATAGCTTATGACATTGAATTCATCAAAACCTTTCATTTGACACCCATATTATATAGGTTTTCAAAAATGTAATAATGGACCATTTTGGGTTAGTTGAAGAGATAGAAAATTAACAAAAATTTACTTATGAAAAAGATATGTTATACATACATATACATACTTACAATAGCAGTCTCTATGGACATTCCAACAATGATCATAGATAGGTGGATAATGGGCACGCCCACAATTTACGAATAAACTTTATTAGACGTAGAATTAATAAACTTGGAAGTTGACACATAATATTTTCAAATAATTTTTGAAGTCGTAATCAGGTATATGCCACGCCCTTAATTGTGTATACAACTGTGTGGAATATTACACATTTGGTTTAAGCTAAATTAAATTTTTTACTTCTTTTTTATACCTTCCACCTTAATGATGGTCGTATACTAAGTTTGATATTTTGTTTGCAATACCCTCAGAGGGTCATCAGACCCCCTACTAAGTATATACATTCATGTATTCCTGATCAGCAACAAAATCTAAGAAATTCGTCGCATACACTTAAAATTAGGATATCTATCGATGTACCAAAAACAGGCGTGAACGTATAAAAGTTGCGCCCACAATGTACAAAAAACTCTATTTTGCATAGAATATGACGTGTAGGATGATTTATGCTATAGGGCGTAATTAGAAACGCCCACTGTTTATATATATAGTGGAGAGTATTAAAAATTTAACCTAAACCAACTTTTTTCAAATGTTTTTTCTTTTAATTTATAAATATTTTTTACTAACAACAATAACAACAAAATATTTCATAAATTCTTCAACATTTATATACAAGTTATAGGACTTTCTAAGCGCACACATACACACTTACATTGTGTATACTTGACTCATGCAACCACAACTGAACGCCTCAATCCGCTGGTAGTATAACTGTGTTGGTGCATAGTTGCGCATACCGAGTAATTGTAGAGAAGCAATTAACATTTATGTATTTGCATACTTAACAGGATAGAGAGACTGAGAGAGAGAGAGAGAGAGAGAGAGAGAAAGACAACGTTATTGTTATTATTATTGTTTTGTTGTTTATTTAAATTTATTTTTGGAGCACACAGGTAAAACTCGTACGTATTTTGGAGAATTGGAAAAAAAATATTGCTACAACAACTAGTCTCCCATGACAAGCCAGCCACTGTACTGCTATCACCTTGGCTGCCACTTTTATAGTCACCACCCACACACCCACAGATGGGGTGCGTTCGGTACGTATATATGTTTTAATATTTGTTTACAACGTACTCAATGTGTGGGCCTGCACACCAATACCTATCTGGGTGTGCGTGTGTGTTTGCTTAAGGCTATAATATCATATCATTTTGTTGCCAACTTTAATGTGTGTCATTGATATTTATTTATGTTGTTTATGATGATTACTTGCACCTATGACCATGTGTGGCTTTTAGTAATGATAGCAGTTTCGTTTCGTTTTGTTTAGTAGTGGCAACGGCTGCTTGCGGCCGATAATGTAATCAAATGTAAAGGAAACTGTACAACTTCGCTAATACCTATTATGCAACAAAATGAATTGTTGTTGTTGTTAGTAATTAATTGAATTTACATTAAAAGGGTAAAGTGTCCCAAGAAATAGCAGCTGTAGTACTTAAATTCCATCATTTTTAATGAAAATCAAACACAATTACATTTAAGAGGATTTGTTTATATCCTGCAACACTTGCGGCAAAGAGTATATTAAGTTTGTGCGGATGTTTGTAATTACTAAACGGCAACTGCCACACCCATCTTCAATTATAACGATCGATTCAGAATCAAAAACTGAATTTATTTAACCAAGAAGTTAAAGTAAATAAATCTTGACGTCTGCAGGAGAGAAAAATGTTGAGATAGGTAATAAATAATTTTTTAGAAAACGTCAATTTTATTCATACACACACACGAATGCATTCAATAACACAAATATGTTAGGTACAATATCATCAACAACAACAACAATAACAACAACAGCAACAAAGAAATGTATACAAAACTATACGAGTAAGATTCTATAAAGTAATGTTATGTGTAGAAGACACGTAATAGGCACGTAATGAAGGCCATAATGTTGTTGTTGTTGTTGTTGTTGTTTTTGTTCATATTGTTCTTGTACCAAGCAGAACGCTGGCTAATACATACACTATTAGAAGGCGTAACCATGTACCTGTCATGCCTACTGTTCATATACAGATGCGGAGGGGGTTTAAGATTTATTTCAGACCAAATTTAGTTTTTTACTTGTTTTGTTTTTATGCCCTTAACTCATAAGTCTGCATCATTGCATATACGTGCGTCCGTACTTTCATCTATTGTTGGACTATTTATGAACGTTAATTTTTGACCGTAACCGATAAAAGCCACGCTCACAAACAAACAACAACAAATTATCTACCGTGAACAGAAATTGAGTACATTTAGAAATTAAATCATCCATCAATTAGGGGAAAAGTTCAGATAACAAGCACGCCTATAATTAACAAAATTACTTATTTGGCGGAATACCTAATATATGTACTATTGGGAGGTGTAATAAGGAAACTGCCACGCCTACCACTTAAGATTAAATTTTGAAGCGCGCTATAAGATTTGACCTAAGTTAGATTTAATATTTTCTTCTTCTTATTATTATTGTTTTATTTCTAATCTGACTTGTTGGCTGTTGATTTTTAGAGTTTTTTTACTCCATAATATTGGTGTTGGTGTAGTTAGATTTGTTGCTATTCTTAGCGTTATTGTTGTATTACTTTTTAATCTTCTTGTTTGTGTAATTGTTGCCACCAGTAATACCACTTAATAATATATGTGTTCAATAAAGTTGTGGTGGTAGGTGTAGTCGAATCGCTAACAAATTCGATTTGTAAGCACTCTAGAGCAGCATTCTGTTGACATGTTCGTAATAAAATTTTAAAGGACAATTTTTACACTTTATTACATCAGCACAAACGTTGATTGTGATTATTAATTATTCAAGAACATGCTCACACACACACACACACACACACACTCGGGAACATATATAAATGACATAAAAATATTTTACTCTTGAAAACCACATGGCAGGATAACGATTGCCAAAGTGTAACACATTTGCAGTAATTGGATATGTGTGCGTTTATAATATGTGTGTGCGTAGTTGTTGTTGTTGTACAAAAACTTTGATCTATTATAGGGGGCAAAAAAGAAGAAGAAAAACGTTTATATTTTATTTAGGTCGAACATTAAATACATTTTATATCTATATACGAGTATATATAAATTATAGGCGTGGCAGATATTTTGTTACGCCCTATAATTGTGTGCATTTATTAGGTATGTTGTTACAAATTGAAATCGGTATCAAATATGTTTTTTTGTAAATTGTGGGCGTGTCTGTTTTTTAAGCCGCCCACTTTTTTTTAAAAATCCATGTTTATCGCAATTATATATTTACGTAACAAATTTCAAAGTTATTATGGACGCGGTTTTTACGTCATGCCGCTCACTTTTTCTTTGTTATGATTAGCGAAATTATATATTTGTAACAAAACTCTATTAATTGTAGTTACAAGATACCTATTATGGGCGTGATTATTAACTGATTTCGCCAAAGCAAGCTGATGGAGAAAACTAAAAATTTCTAGACGAAATTTCATCTCAGCATGGTTATAATTCCAACAACAGACGGATTGACGGGCATATACGGACGTTTCATGATTCAAACGTTGACATTTATACACATTATTGGCACCTTTATAACAAAACACAATCGAAACGACAGATCTAGTGTACCTTTCATCCTATGTGTAGGGTTGCGAAAAAAGAGCATCCCAATCAATAACATTCATACTACCATAAATATATGCCAAACATACCAACGCAGGCACACACGACCTACTGACTGACACAAAACTTTAATGCTTGCACATAATAAACTTTACACATACTCAACAACACACACACACACACACACACCCACATTGTGTGGATGTGAAAAAATAATAAAATATTTACAAATGCTAACGGATCCTATTTTATTTTATTTTTTTTTTTTGTTATTTTCTATGCTATACTTTATGAGACTAGCAGCACATTGTACGTACAACAGCTGTTCTGCATGCATAAAGTGTGAAGCATAATAAACGAGTACAAGAGATTGCGGCGACCACACATAAAGTCAAAGTGTAATTTCACACTAAACATTTTTGGTTTTATTTGCACATGTAGATGCGCACACCCAAACTCAAGAACACGTACACTATCGTAGCAATAGTAAATGCTCAAATCATACTTTGCATGTGATCAAGTGAAAAAAGATGATGAACAGTAACAACAAAACTTGAAATTATAACAAAAACAACACTTTTTGAAACATCTAAACGAACTAAACGAAGGGTATGAAGGAAAATAAACCATCGAGAGACTGGCAAAGACTGAGATAGAAATTTATACACATACGCATACGTATACGTTTAGGTATCTACATACATTATGTGAAGAGTATTATTTATGCATGCACAAGAACGAAGAGCAACTTTCCCTTCTATTACAACTTTACTCAAGAGATAAATGTTCAAACAAAAATTAAACTATGTCAAACATGTATATATGAGTGTGTGTGTGTGTGTGCGTGTGTTTGGGGGTATAAATACCCACATCTGCTATTTTTAGGTCTTTGTCTAACATTTATAAAATATATTGACTTCCTGCTCATATTATACGGTATTATAAACTCATCCGCATACCCACACACACACATGCATATGACTTAAGAATTTACTTATATTAATATAGATATACATAGATGTGAATATTGAATGCGAGTACTTTTAATAAGTTGGAAAAATGGAATTTGTAAAAATATTGTGAAAAAAATTTTCATAAAATTTAGAAAATTATAAAAATATTTTAGAAACAAGTAAGAAAACTAAATTTTGGCTTGGGCGAAATCTAAAATACCCTCCACATGTACGATGGTAGGCATGACAGGTTCATGATTGCGCCCTCTAATAATGTATCAGCTTGAAAGTCGAGTTTTTTAGTGGGGTATAGTTTTTTGTAAATTGTGGGCGCATCTGTTATTCAACCACGCCCATTTTCATAACATTTATGTATGGGATAACTGTTAATATATGCACCAAATGTCAAGTTTATGTGTAAATTTTTGTGGCAGATAAATAGATTTTTGTCGATTGTGGGCGTGTCTGTTATCCGACCATGCCCTTTTTGGGTACATCGATGGATACGTGGCTCTTGACCGATTTTGGCCATTTTAAAAAGCGATTTGCCTGCAGAAAACCAAAAGTGTCTGTACAAAATGTCCTCCATTTAAGTACTTTAAACGAATTGATAAACTTAGTATATCCCCCATCTTAAGTGGAGCGTATAAAAAAGAAAAATTCGTTCTTATCAAAAGTAATTACTGTTCAACAGCGTATGTGCACAACAATAGTAGTACAATAGATAAAAAAATTCCCATTTTCTTTCGTTTTCTTTCCTAAAGACATAAGAGGAAATTTATACTTAATTTAGAACACTCAGAGAAAAGCATCATCGAATATCAGACGCAACCACAATTTACGCAAAGAAAAAAAAACTTTTTTTTTGTACAAAATCTTACATCTTATCGTATTAAAGTAATAAAATACTTGCCACGCCCCTTTTTATATATAGAATCAAAGTTATAAAAATAAAACTATGAAAATATAATATTTTATAATTAACCCTTTCATCCAGATGTCAAAAATTGGTATTATTAGCTAACGGGCATGCCCATAATATACAAAAACTTGGCGCAAAAATTCAACTTGTAGATCATATGCTTACGCAGGGCGCATTCACATGTCTGCCATGCCCACAATTTGTATATAGATGCGTAAGGATATTTAAGATTTTGCCCTAAACCATATTTATCTGTTTAGTTATATTTCTTAATACTTACTACTACACAATGTGAGTGTGTGTTATTTTAACTCCTTCAGAGAAGAATGTCAGCTAACAGATAAGTATTTGTACTCATAACACAATTATTAATCCTCAAGGAGGCAACCAACATACATGGGTATGTAAATGAATATAATTTAAACGAAACTACTCATAGCACAGGCCAAATGGCATTTTTTTGCTACATTTTAAAATGATTTTATCTTTAGGAATTATTATAGCAATGTTTGTATATTTGCAACATTTGTTGTTGTACCCACTACTTAATTAATTTTTCATTAAATTCACCATCAATGATTAACGATTTTATATTATCATGAAAATGTTATCATTTTTATTCATATGTTTACAATTTAATATGTTTTATGGAAAACCGCAATACTCGTGAAAGCAGCGTTGTGTGTATATGTGTTACTTGTATGATGTTGTGTCAAGAGAGTCATCTCAATGAAAATCTTAATATAACACAAACACTAATCAATCAAGTGGAAAATTAACATTTTATGTGACCTGAATGTAATCGACTCTGACGTATATATATTAACTATCTCCCACACATACACACACTCATATACTTTTACGATATATCCAATATGAAAAAAACTCCTTGTCTAGAGTAGAAGTACTGTAGTAAGTGAGTGACGGACTGACTGACATTTACACAGCAGGAAGAGTATATAAAAGAAACGAAATAAGAAAGAAGAAGAAGAAGAATAATGCTATAAACAGTTCTGTAATAAACATAACCCTACACAAACATACAATTTACTTGTTTATAATGTTGTAGAAAATATTGATTGACAGACTTCAACTCTCTCAACAACAGTCAATGAAGAAGTTTACTTTTTAATAGAACAATAATAATAACATCGTTGTTAAGAAAGAACGCCAACAATTAACATCAACCATATAAGAAACACAATTAATAGACTACGTATGTACAAAATCTCAATAATTTATTTCTATAATAATAAACACTTTATAACAAAAATTACAAAAAGTCCTATTTACTGCTGCCAGCAAACTGCTGACAACTTTTCACCTCAACTTTAGAACTATTTGATCAATTTAAGAGAATTTTTAAACTCACAATAGAATACTTTTTTTCACTGCTCATTATCTGCAAAGTATAAAATTGTATTCCACTCACCAATACATGAAATATCTCTTTGGAGATCGACATGTTATATTACTCATCACATTAGATGGCAGATTTACTTAGTTTGTCATTCCATTTGCAAGTACCAGAAAAAGACAGCAACAAAATCTAAGAAGAATCTAGACATGTCCGTCCGCGCATCTGGAAATTTTCACAAAAACGCTAACAGTGGTATGTTTTATAACTGGCCATAATTAAATATCTGCCACGCCCACATTATGTCTATACAAGCCAGTGAGTACTTTAGATTCGGCCTAAGCCAAATTGAGTTTTTTTAAATTGATTTTTATATAAACAGTTCATTTGTATGTAACGAGAGTAAATGCAAATAAGTGAGCATGAATTTATCATGAATAAAACTGTTAGTAGAGAGAGAGTGCATTATGTTCTATAAGATAACATAGATTTTTTGACTCTTCTAATATTCATAATATTTCATTAATAACAGCTAGTTATTGTTGTTGTTATTAGTAACATTGTATGCCAGGTATTAAAAAATTAGTATTCGTTTAGTGATTTTTATAATTATGGAACATGCCGTAGATGACAATGTCACAAGCAATTAAAATGTTTCATGACATGCATAACGTATATGAATATTTTATTAATTATTATTTCTAAATCTCTCTCTCTCTCTCTCTCTTCAACACAATTACAATGAATTCTGCACTAGTATTTATCAAAATAATTTCAAGTTTAGTATTTGTTCCATTTTCATACCGCAAGGTTCGTTTTGTTGTTGAAAAGTCGTTTGTAAATTTAATCTTGTAAAGGTTTTTTTTTTTTTTCGTATAATGTCTAAAATATTTGTGGGACAAATAATCCACACAAAGTCTTTGAATGAATTTATTGCGCTAACGAATGGTTTTGTGGCAGTAAATGATAATGGCAAGGTTGTAACACTCGTTATGCGAATTAATTCATCCTTCTCATATTACATGATTCTCTCAAGATTGTTGCAGTTGGCGAAAATTACGAAGAGTGGCGTGCTACTGAGCAACTGTTTAGCCAAACTGCTGAAGTTGTCAAATTAAATGATGCACAGTTTCTAATGCCCGGCTTCGTCGATTGTCACATTCATGCTCCCCAAGTAGCCCAAATTGGTTTGGGTTTGGACATGCCTTTATTGGATTGGCTAAAAACCTATACATTCCCATTAGAAGCGAAATTTATTAATGTAGATATTGCCCGGAGAGTGTATACGAAAGTGGTGGTAAGTAATTTTAAGTAACTTTATTACCCTTCTCTCTCTTACTCTTTATTATTCTTATAAAATAAGGAATGCACTGTCAAATGCGGCACTACTTTGGCTTCGTATTTTGGTACAAATCACAAGGACAGTACAATTATTTTAGCTCAAGAAGCCCTGAAAAAAGGTCAACGAGCTTTAATAGGTAAAGTTTGCTGTGATTGTAATAGTCCTGAGTTTTATAGGTAAGCGGTTGTTCTATATAATAAATTGTTAAATAGAGCAGATAAGAACTTTTATGCGATTACGAAATCATGATTAGAAAAGAGGAACAAAAGAACAACTTTTGTGACCAACTGTATAAACACTACGTGAATGGTTTATTTTGAAAGTGACCTAAGTTCAGTTTTTAATCACATCAATTTAGAGAACATTTTTCATAATTTTACAAATTTTTCATATTATGGGAAATTGTGACTTGGATCTCTATCATATATTATGGTCACACAAATTTATAGTTATTAGTAAAGAATTCTAAAATTTCTTTCAGTAAAAGCTGATATGAAATCTTAAACACTTTCCACATATATACATAAAATGTGGGAGTGGCAGTAACACCTTTTTAATAGTATATGTAATATGTGTTCAAGTCAGATTCTGCACTATAAAACTTTTTTAACATTGTGTCCAAAACAGCCCCTTTTTTCACATCGCTGGAAGGACGCAATCTAACTTTAACTTTCTAACTCAAATTTTAGGGCTTCTTATCTATATTGTGTGTAAATTGTGGGCGTGAAAAATTGAAAAATTTTGCTCACATTAAATAGTTATAATACACAAGAAAAAAAAACATTTTTTTTCTGAAAATGAATTAAATCCACTTGATTTTAAAAATCATGTATTTTCAGAATCTCTTATAAATTATATTAAAATTTTTCAAAAAGAATCGACTTAAGTTATTTTCAATGATAATCTAATTTACTCTTATTTGTTATTATTTAGAGAAACTGCAGAACAATCCATAACGGATACTAAAGAATTTATTAAAAATATACAAAAACTTGGCAGCACTTTAATACAGCCCATTATAACACCACGTTTCGCTTTATGTTGCACAAAAGAACTTTTATTGGCTTTAGGTGATATTGCCACTGATAATAATTTACATATTCAGGTGAGAGAGGAAAGCTTTAGAAATCAATTAATCATCTGTTGATTTATTACATTTTATAATTTCAGAGTCATATTAGCGAGAATATTGATGAAATTGAATATGCAAAGCAATTATTTTCCATGTCATCATATGCCAAAATTTATGACAGTACTAAACTCTTAACGCCAAAGGTAAAAAGAAACTACAAAGTGAAGACTAAAGGGATATAATAAAAACGGACAGACAGACATATACATATAAATCAATTAAGAAAGTCATTCTGAATGAAACTAATTCGTTAAAATGAAAGAAATCAAATAATTTACGTTTAAACCAATTTCTAACATAGCTCTGGCTTCACTTTAGCGAGAGCTACAATTTAGAAAATATAAAAGGTTAACTTCCGATTTAATATCAAATCCATTAAAATCAGAGCACAATCTTAACTAAACTCAATGCAATATGTAACTCTCAAGCACCCTCTCTCTCTCTGTCACTATATTGTAGACTATAATGGCTCACGCTGTACACTTAGAAGATGATGAAATGAAATTATTTAAAGAACGCGGCACATCGGTAGCCCATTGCCCTGCTTCGAATACTATGTTAAGTTCCGGTTTATGTGATGTTAAACGTTTATTAGAAAATGGCATTAAAGTTGGTTTGGGAACAGGTATACGCAATGATACCTAATAATCTCTATTTACTGACTCTGCTTTATTTATTCATCTCTAGATGTTTCTGGCGGTAACTCAATTTCCATACAAGATAGTATTTTGCGTGCCTTAGATGTATCACATCATTTGGAATTTATTAAAAAACAAGAAATCAAAGGTTCTGGTAAAATAGTATCTTCCATTAATCAACAAAATTCTACTTATCAGCCCCTTAATTATAAACAAGCTATTTATCTGGCAACATTGGGTGGTGCCGAAGCATTAGCTTTAAGTACAATTACAGGAAATTTCATGAATGGAAAAGATTTCGATGCTTTAATTATTGATACCAGTTGTTATCCTTTAGAGAATTTCGATGTGATTGCAGCCGATGGAAGAGGTACGGAAAGGAAATTACTTGAAATGGTACAAAAATTCATTTATGTTGGTGATGATCGTAATATTTTAAAAGTTTATGTAGCTGGTAAACAAATTAAATAGATAATTGTTGTAAATAAATAATTAATGGCTTACAACCGCAATAACAATAATTGCAAAATATTTTATAAAAAATTTTTATTTATATTAGAGAAGCATTTATGAAATATTGAAAAATATTATCAACCAAAGGTTTAATTTAGAATATCGAAAATTGGTATAAAACTTTGAGTAACCCTTCTGCTAAATATATAGGTTTTTAGGTTTAGATTTAGAAAGTAATCGAAACTTTAAATACTTTGTGGAGATTCCGTTTGTTTTTTTTTTTTGATAAATTAAGTAAAAATTCATTCTAAAGAACTACTCTCTTAAGCTTATTGTTTTTAATTAGTGAAATTGTTCATAAAATAGTAAAAACTATTTATGAATAATTTTCTAACTTTCATTATAATAATTATTAATTACATAAAGAATTCTTTCTCTCATCAATGTATAAATTATTATATAAGAGATTGCTTAAGTATTTACACTCAAAAAAAAAAAAATGAATTGAAAAAATTGATAAAGAAAATTTTTTGTAAATTGTAGGCGTGTTTATTATAAGATTGCGGCCATTTTTGATACTTCAACTTCATAGCTCAATTGTACCATATACCACAAGGTCATAGTTGACCGATTTCTTTCGAGTTAAACAGCAATAAATAAATATTTACAATCACAAAAATGGTAGGCGGACAAACATGTCTAGATCCACTAAGATTTTGATGCTACATATCTACTGTTGAAACGTTTTTGATGGGAAGAATTAGTATTTATTGTATATATATAAAAACAAATTTTGTTCCATATAAAATGGACCCAACTACTTAACGGCCATGCCCCTAATCAGTAAAAATCTCATATATTTATAAAAATTATGCGAAAAATAATAATATAATTTTATATTCAACTCAACGTCAAAAATGGGCAGATATTGCATAACGGCCAGGCCCTCAAAATGTTGAGCATACTAACAAAATTCGACCAGTTTATTTAAAATATTATACATAACACATACATTTAATAGTCCTTAAAAAAAAGGCGCAATTGTTTATATGCCACGCCTACAGTTTAAGCAATAATTGGCAAAGCAAGCGAAAAAATTTATATAGTTTTTTTATAGGCTTTTTTTTTGTTTTTTTTTTAAAATTATAATAAGTAAATACACATGCCGCGCCCACAATTTATCTATATTATTAAAATATTCAATTAATGTTTTTCTTTTTCATTATAAAAATATTAATTATAACGCAATACAATACAATTTTGTATGGGTGGGAATTAGTCAAAATTAAGTGAAGAAAAATATAGAAATTTCAATGTGATTAATATTAACATGAACTCCCCATTGGAACTGCAACAACAATTGAAAAATGTTGTAATAATATGTAATGAAGTTATGGTTAGTTGTGTAGTTGTTGTATGTGTGTGTGTATGTGTGTGTGTGTAAAAGCAATGAATGTATGCCAAGGACTTGTAACCACACATTAAAACGCACACAAAACGCAACCTAACATGCAGCCTTTGTACATAAAGGACGCATAGAGAGAAAATCAATGAATGAGTAAGTGAGTAAGAGTATAGAATATAATTTAATTGAAACAATTATGATATATACATACACGTACTTGTATATATATGGAGAGAAAGACAGAGAGTATATTGTAACATTAATTGTAATGTTAACATTACAATAAATTGAGCCCAAGTTACCGCCATCAATAGTTATCCACCTTCATATAAACATAAGAGAGAAAAAAACATTCTGACCATGATCATAATTTATATACTTGTTTAAAAATTTGTTTTTTTTTTTTTTGCAATAATTTCATTAAATTTATTGTTTACAAAAACCGTTTAATTTATAGTTTTAATGAAACTTCCTGATAATTTATGATTATGAAACTCCAGCTAAACAACGCAGCCAGCAAGCAACATATTTCGGTTTAACATCAACGCCTCAAGTTAGGCAATATTTATTTTTTCACTCTTCTTACATATATAAATAACATGAGGGAATATTTTTCATATCCTTGTTACAAACAAATGTACCTATAACAACAACAAAAATATTGTTGTAAAAAAAGAAACAAGTAAGAAAACTAAAGTGGACTTAAACCAAATACCTTTAAATACCCTTCACATTTACCAACAAATTGTGGGCATGGCATTATTATGATTACGCCCCCTAATAGAGCATGTATTACGTAACAGCTTGCAAGTCGTCCATGATCATAATTGAGTACGTTTTTTCTTATTATGGGTGTGTCCGTTATGCAATAATAAATGTGTACACCAAACTTCAACTTGAATGCTCAACTTTTGTGTCTATTATATAGATTTATGTTGATTGTGGGTGTGACTTTTTAACCAAATTTTCCCATTTTAAATAGCGATCTATGTTTAGAGATTGAAAAAAGTGCCTGCACAAAAAATTCAGTTCAATATAACAGACGGACACACGGACATACATGTCTAAATCGACTCAGTTTTTGATGTCGATCAAGTACACATACACTTTGTAAAGTCTCTGACATCCTCTTCTGGGTGTTGCAAAAGAAATGACAAACCTAGTATTCCCGCATCTTATGTGGAAGATATAAAAATAAAAAATAAATTTACTACTAGAAAAACTTCTGGTTAATAGTAAAAAGTGTGAGCCTAGAATATGGAAAAAGAGACAAGAGCAAGGGAGTAAGAGAGAGCAATAAAGAGGAAAACAGCTAAAGTAACTTGTTGGCGAAAATTTGAAACTTTACCAATAAATTCTCATATTGAAGGCATGACAGGCCAGCACTTTATCTGAAAGTTTCTTTTGTTTTTTTCTGGTTTTTTGTTATATCCAAATAAAGAAAAAAGAATTATAACTAGTTACCAGTGCAGGCATGTTTGGTAATGGTATCCGTTTATATCAAGTTTCGTTTTTCCGCTTGTAAAAGTGTTAAATCATTAAAAATTAAACGAAAGGAAAAAAAAACAAAAAACAGATTAAACGTTACAATATTAAACTCTTATGTTACATGAAAATATTTACAAATATCGATAAATATCTATTTCTTTACTAAAAATTACAAGTAAAGCTTCTTATAAAGAAGTATTGCAGATAAATGTTGATAATCTCGATTGCCTGGAATACATCCCAACGGCACTAAAGTTTAAACCAATCTCTTACTCTCTACAGTTATATAGCTAGAATACATAACATATCATATATAAGTAAACAAAAAAAAAATATAAGAAAAGTTTTCTACCATCTTACCGCCTCGAAGCAATGTTTTAGAAAGAAAGTATATTCTTAACAACTACACAAACTCAATCAGCACTCTTGTTATAGTTTTTATAGATTTTTGCCTTTCGTTATTTGTTATTTTCATATTTTGTTTAGTTGCTCAGAAAACTTTTTCAAATGTTTTTCGGTCATACGTGGTTTAGTATGTAATTATTGATAAAATATTGTTGGAAACATTGTAGATACCAGCCAACCAACCTAAAACCGAAACAAATGTTATATTACTGTCATTAATTTTCAGATATTTTATGAAACTAACTCTTGCTCTTATTTTGTTTGATAAATATTTACAGTAAACTCTGTATTTAATCGTTTATATAAATTGAGAGTGAAATACCAACATAAGCCACTGTGTCTAACTGTTCACTTTGTTTATGTTCATACATTATGAATCTGTTCCAGACAGGACCCTTTTGAATTTTTCATATGTACCAAATTTGTTAACGTTTTTATAAAAGAATATTTTTTTTTTTCAAAATATTTAGTCAAAATATTGATTTTGATTTATTGAAATTTGCTCTGGATTAAAAATTCAAATCCATTGTTTGTACAAAAAAAAAAGGTTTTTTTGAGCAAAGTATTGTATTGTTTATATTTATAGCGAAATCATGTAACGGTAAAAAAATATATAAATAAAATAGTACAGGTCTCTTTCTAAGGTACTTAGCCTCGGTTCTCTTTGAAAAGGCGCTTCAAAATTTTTAAGACAACGTTGACGTCATCCCTAATTTTTAGTCGCCCTTGTTACCTTTTGTTGTCACCCTCGTTTGGTCTAAAATTTGGCACTATTAATAGATAAATTGGTAATTTAAAGAAATAAAAAGAAATTAGAGAAACAGGCGCCGACGATTTTAATAATAAAGTTTATTATAAAAACTTAAATTCAATCGAATAACAGAAATAAGAAAAAAAAATTGGCTTAGATCAAATCTCAGCCTGTTATCTAGTCACACCTATTTTTAGTATCTTCATGGAAGAGATCGACTCAATTTTTGATGCTAGTCAAGAATATATATATATGTACTTTATAGAGTCTCTAAAGCCCAAAAGGGAAAGGGAATGACATACTTAGTATAACCCCCATCTTATGTGGAAGATATAGTAGTATTTATTCTTATAAAATAAAACTATTCCCTTTGGGTTATATACAAAATAAATATATGGACAATAGACAAAGAGGCAGACGTATCTACCTTAATGCTTCAAGCATTTAGAAATTTATTAATTAGTTAATAATATTTGTAAAATATTAAACCTAATTGAGATTGTTTAAGACAAAAACAAATTTACAAAAATTTATATTATACTCTAAACCGTAAAGTGGGGTAAGGTGTAAAGATTTTAATCTTATTACCTGGAGCTTCAATTTTAACATAACTCTATAACAATTTTGCTTTTATTTTTATTGTTGTTTTTATAAATTTATTGACTTTTTTCTTTTCTTTTTTATTTTAGTAAAACTCATATTGAATAACTTTTGTTTATGATAACTTCGTTTTATATGAGCTTCAGGGTGAAAAGATTCCTTTTTACAATTTTATCTAAAATAAAATCTAAATAAAAAAAAAATTATATACGAGTAGATGCACAGAATGATGTAAAAACATAGCTAGTAAATGTACAGTTACATATGTATATATATTCTGTGTATGTATGAAATAAATTTGTGTTTGAGTATTTTCCATAAATTTGGGTTATGTTCTATTATTATTATTAATTAAACAACAATTATACGACCACAGAACACAATACATTGCTTGCTTAAATATTTATGATCGATTTTGTGCAATACGTGCAATTATGTGGCTAAAAGATACAGGTAACCCTTTGATAACGATGTGTTTTTATCATTCTAAACAATCGTTAGAAAACCACGATTTGAAAAAGGATTTAAAAATGTGCCATTTCCACTGTGTGTCCATCTGTTGTAGGCCCCTTTCTCAATTGGGACATTGAGCTTATATTTCCAGTTTGTATCTAGAGGTTGATATTTGAATTAAGTAGAATCAGTAAAATGCCACGCCTACTCCGACAAAAATATCTCTCATACGTACAAATATAAAGCAGTAAAGTTGGAATTGTATAAATTATGTGCTAAAAATGGCCGCATTTATAAGAGATCTTATGTAAGACGCAATTGTGTATTTTCTCCTCCTATATACATACATCTTAGAGAAGATGTATTTATGTAGCTACGAGTAAAATGTTAAACTGATATGTGTTCGCTAGTTATTATTTTGTATGATGGGAAATTTGTGTCGATTTTTTTTTATATTTTTTATACTTTCCACATAAGACCGGGGGTATAATAAGTTTTTCATTACCTTTGCAACACGCAGAAGGACACTTTAGAGACTTTCTTTAGTATATATATTTTTTACCAGCATCAAAAACTGAGTCGATCTAGACATGTATGTCCGTATGTCCGTCTATTTTTAACATTCTCACGGTCGTAAATTTTGAGATATTGTGGTGAAAATTTTGTTTACGCACTTATAGTTTCCATTTA
Organism: Ornithomya fringillina; assembly: GCA_963978525.1. Lineage (NCBI taxonomy): Eukaryota > Metazoa > Arthropoda > Insecta > Diptera > Hippoboscidae > Ornithomya > Ornithomya fringillina. The sequence goes on along the minus strand of OZ021692.1, from coordinate 8,311,746 downwards.
CTGATGTGACAAAAATGGGCGTGCTTGGATAACAGACACGCCCACAATTTATATTCACCATACTAGACTTGCAAGCTCATAAGTGAAGGCTTAATGACGCTAAAGCCACGCCCGCTATTGTAGAGGTGGAGGGTATTTACGATTTGTCCTATAAGCCAAATTTAGTTTTCTTATTTATTAGGAATGATTTAAAATTTAAATAGATTTTGAAATCTTACACTAAAAATTATCGAGATCGATTTAATAAAAAATTGAATATAATGTTTTTTTTTTTGGTTTACATTTTTTTACTGTATTTTTAAAGTTTTTTTACGTACGTATATATACATTTGAAATTTACATTTATAACGAGTATTATATTTATTTATTTCCTGGTTACGCGCTTGAATTGTTTTAACACTTCCAGCAATAGTAAAAACAACAACAACAATGAATTTCCAAAAAAGTATTAAAACTAAAGTGATAGAAAATCCAATAAAATAACAACAACAACAACAACAATAGAAAAACACATATATAACAAAAGCTAAAATATAGTACTTTTGACATTTTAAGAAGATTAAATTCCGCACCACCACTTATCCTTTAATTATTGATTTATAAAAAATTTAGATTTTGTTCGAAATGTGTTATACATTAATGAGAAGTTCAAAAATCATGGAAAAGTGGAAATTTGAATAATAATTTTTGTTTTTAAAGATAAAGATAAAGGAAAGCACACGAGGAGGCTTTCTTATTAAGAACGGCCTTAATTTTTACGCAAACTTCAGTCGGTTCTGTAATATTTAAAAAAAATATAACCTTTTAAGCTTGATAGAACACAATATTTATGACTGTAGGTTTTTCAGCAATAAACGGACGTACGGACACTTCTTCAATATACGATGCGACTGTTATAAACTTACTATCTTGAGGTATGAAATAAACGCCACCAGACTTCCCCACCTTAACTTACAATCACACTAAGCATAAATACAATTCTATACATAAAATATTTCTAATACTCACCAGCTGACATTTACTATAGAAAATTCATGGTAATGATAAAGAACGTGGCCGCAAGTGTATACTTCGTATATAAAGCACAAAGAAAAACCATACGCAACAATAAATCAAAGAAGAAAAAATTCAACACTTTTGTTATCTTTGTTGTTGCTGTTGCAAAACATCATCATCAGCTTCAGCACTAGTGCTAACACCCATCAGCCCCATATGGAGCCACAGCAGGGAATCAAAAATGAAAATTATGTCTAAAGCAAATAGTACGGACTGAATAGAAAATATTATTTTTTTTTTTTTTTATTATATTTGACAGCACCTTACACTAAATCAACTGAATTCTATTTAAATTCTTAATAAGAAAATTTATTACATAAAATTAAAATAAATCAAAACTTTGATCTTTGTATCAATTTGTGAATTAATTAAAATTATAATAAAACTCCAAGTAACGAAACAAAATATTTTTGATTCGAATTTTACATTAAAATATGGTTTGTATTAAAAAAGTTTGGCAATAGCTGTCATATTTTGTAGCCAATTAAGTATGGCATCAGTTTGTAGCCTTGTAAAAGTATTACGGTTCGCTACAAAAAAGTTTGGGAATCACTGTTATATACACTATTAAAAGTCTATAGTATTTTATACAGAAGAATTTAATCAATTTGTGATTTTGCACTAAAAATTTTTCCAAAAATCTGCTTTTTCATAAGAAAAGTTTGGCTATTGCTGCTTTATACTATGAAAATTTTTATACTCTATTTTTTTGCCTACCTAGGAATTTAATCTGTTACTATTTTAAAAATTAAATTATGGTCCAAAATCATGTTCATTTCCTTCTATTACTAATTCTGCCGGAAATATCACCGGAGCAGTTCTTATTTTGAACCCTTCCAGTTCATAATTCAATGTTTAAATGTAATAATCCAAATATGACAGAAATTATACAAAACACTAATAACGCCAGCAACAACAATAATAACTAACGGATACGTAGTTCACCGAGTTAGCTTGTCATGCCTTTGCACAGGATATCATTGTAAGAATTGAAATATTTTCTCAGAAAAAATTCAGTGAATTTTCTATATATACATACATACTGTACAAAAAAACATATTTGTGATCAACTTTACGAAAAAATTCAATTTTCTTGTAAATAAAGATAGAAAAACTAAACACCAGAAGCAACAGCAACAACAAAATTACATCATGTAGCACTGGCGGCAGCAGTCATGTCTAGTATTATATGTTAAGAGTTTTACGTTATATGTAGTTACTTATGATGCTGTAAGAAAGCAGTAATAGCAATAACAACAATAACAACAAATAAATATTTACTTATACAAAGATATGTATAAAGATAGATATTGACTGTTAACTTTATTGCTTGTAAATAACAACAACAATAAATTGAATATTAAATTGAATCACATGTGCATATGTGTATGTGTGTGTGTGTGTAATAGAAAGCAAAATAAATGGATTTCCTTTGCAATACAGGGAAATATCTAGTAAACATATTTATCGAGTACTTTAGAAGGTTTAATGAAGGTTACTATTGTGTTATATGTATAAGCAATAATAATCAACAACAAATGCAACAACAACACTAATAATAATGTCAACAACACTTTATATACCTGTATTAACTTTAGATTTGTGATCACATTTGAGATGCTTGATTGTGGAAATTGCAAAAAACACAATTTTTCATACTGCACCAGTTCAACGGTAACATGTAATGTGAGGCAACGTTTTGTGATTAAAATGTTAAAATTGTATTTCATTTATTATTATATAATTTTTTTAATGTTTTTTATTTTACTTTTTTTGTAATAATTTCATTTTTTTTAAATTCTATTTTGTTTTTTTTTTTATTTATTTATTTTTTTTTATTTTTCTTATTTTTTTTTTTATAGTTTTAATATTATAATTTGCTTAATTATATTATATATTTTATTTTTATTTATTTATTTTTTTTTTTTTAATTTTTTTATTTCAATTTTTTATAAATATTAAAATATATTTAATTTTTTTTTTCTATTATTGCTTTTATATATTGTTTCATAAATTATATTATTAACAAAAACTTACCTTGAAAGTGTGCTTCATTTTAGTGTTAAATTCAGCATAAAAATCTTTCCGCTTGCACCCTTACACATAAATATTTATATATATAAATATACTATCAAACTGTTATTAACTTTGTCCTTGCACCGAACAATTATTTCAATTATTCTTCTTTAAAGTCACTCACACTCTTTATTGTTGTATAATCGATGTTCTTAAAATAAAACATTTTTATAATCTTTAGATATTAATTAAAATCTGTGTCGATCTAGCTATGATCGTATGCGTAGGAAGGGCGGAATTGTACACAACTTAAAAAACAAATTTAAAAAAAAACAAAAATCTTATCTGCCCTCACGCTTATTCGTACAAATGATCAGAATTATATTGGGGGCAGTACATATTTTTACGTGGATGTCAAAAAAATTAATGAATTCTTAAATGTGTGGTTTTTCTGACATGATTTTTAAATGCTGCTAGAAAGATGGGAAAAAGTAGTGGATCACTAGCCCCTGGTGGTGTCTTATAAGTTTTAAATAAAGCATTAAGTTTCAGCAAAAGTAGCTTAAACTTTTACACGTGTCCAACATTTTTATAATAATGTACAAGCGTAACTTCTCTCTTCTTCCACTAGCGTAGGCTTCATTTTTTAATAATAACCCTACCACAGTATATAAATGTCAAAGTTAAATTTCACACAGGATTAAAGTATTTAATAAAAACATCACTTCAGTTGTTAAAAAAATTAAAAAATATTGGAAGAATTCAAGATATTGTCCGGAGCATAGTAGATACCATAGTAGATACCATACGTTCGAAAATTGATTGAAGTTTTGACTTAAACATAACTTTTTTTACAAGTTTTTATTAATTATTCTATGTTTTCTTCCATTCCGTAAATATTTGTAAAGTGGTGAGTATCCCCAATTACAACGTATACGTAAATAAATTGAATTGAAATTTTTGTAGCATAGTTATAGGAGAGAAACTTAAACATAACATGATAATATAAAACTGACCCAGTGTGAACACGAATTATATATACAACAACAACAACAAAATCGCAAAAAATTAAATTAAATTTAAAGCAAAAAAATTCAGAGAAATCATTTGTTAACAAGTAATAAAAAATAAAAAAAAATTGTGGATTTTCTTCATAATTTTTTTTTTTTATTATTTCACGAAATTTATTTAAATATGTGACTGCAGGCCTAACAAAAATTATTTGGTGGCTACGCTATGTAGTTGGTGGTGGTAAAGTAATTTTTTGTATTGTTAGTGGTTTTCTTGTCTATGTGCACTTGAAAATTAACAGTTATGACGAAGGAACAAACGTCAGCAAAATGCAATAAATGAGAACCGAAACATGAGCATAAAAGAAAATCAAAGAATACTCCACCACGAAGGACATTAAAAACACCCAAAAAGGGTGAAGAAAGCACATTTCATTTGCACAACTTTAAATAAATTATTCCTTGCTAATGTAAAAAAAAAATAGGAAAACTCCAAAAAAGAATGTAAAAAAATATTGCCTACATTAGAGCTGTCACATGAAATATTACGCACAGCATATTTTCAGGGCCTTTTTTATTGTTTATACACTTTCATTGTTTTTCATTTTCAATCACATAAAATTTCACAACTTTTCTCCCTTTTTTTCTTTTAAACTGTTAAAAAAAAAAAAAATGAAAGAAATTCACGACAACAATTTTCTTTAAAAAATGGAACGCAGATGCCAAGAGACTCTTTTACTAACTTTATTTTGCTTGAATTATTGAAGTTCATTTTTTAACTTGAATAGTTGTGAGTTTTTTTATTTCGTTTTTAAAAAGAGGAATTTTATTTTATTTTATTTTATTTTAAAGATTCTTGTTTGATTTTGATTTAAAACACTTGCACCTTTTATCTTCTATCTGTTCTGTACTTTTTTAACCTGCTGATGGTGCTGCTGCTGCTGCTTGTGGAACCGCCCTAAACGGTCGGAATAAAACTGAACATGAAAAATTGATGATTTTTAACAGCATACGCACTCAAAATCTATCATTCACGATTACCTTCTACTAAATAGAAAACCGAGCAATAGAATGAAATTCACCATAGCCGATGTGTTATTATACACTTTTACTTGATTATATATTGTATTTATTATTTGAATAAGAAGAAGACGATAACGAAAAAGAAGAAGAAGCATTTGTAAAATCATACAAAAATTGTCACTAGAGAAGAAGAATGTAAAGCGTTCTCTTGGTATTTTATTTTCTATTTTCTCCTTTACACTCTTTCTCTCTCTTTACCTCTCTCTCGTTTTCTCGCAACTGTGTCATAAATATAAAGTAGAATATAAGTAAGAAAAAAGTTTTTTTTATTCACACTTATTCATTTCATTATTTCAAACGTTTTCTATCCACTCTTTTTTTTTTTACTATTTGAGATTTTTCTATAAACTTTTTCTTTTTCTTTCTTGTTTTAAGGTTTTTACAACTATTTATTACACATTTCTTATATTTTGACCTCCTTTTTTACATTATGTCTTCTTCCAACGCCTATTTCTCGGCATTTAGAAGATTCATGTGGTCCCTTAAAACACGTCTTAACTAAACGTTGCCAGTCACATAAATGTCAGGTGTATGGAATTTTCTCTCTCACAAGAGCTCACATTTATTAATATCAAGCTAATTACGGTTTTTTTTTATTATTGTTGTTTTCTTCTTTATTGTTTATTCTTGGGGGTTATGTGCAATATACCGTTATTTTGGTGCTGCCATTTTATCAGTTCAGGTATGTTATAACAAAACACAAAATTTCAAAAATTCGCAAAAATTTAAAATTACATATAAATTTTTTTTTAAGAAGGAAAAGAAAACTCCAAATTTGGCGCCATTTTGGTTTTGTTTTTTTTTTCCTAAATGTCATTTCCCTGGACGTAGACACTTAAAAAAATTTTTAAAAAATTATTTTTTTACAAAATTCCTTTATCTGTGAGAAAGTAGCATATAATGGCACAGTTTTTCTCTTTTGTTTCTAAAAAGGATTTTAATTTCGATTTAAAAAACCGCAATGCAGTGAAAATATTCTTGTTTAAAAATGTCTTCAAAAAAGCCTGACTCTCAAGTATCTGCCACTCCCACATTTTGTTTCTAGATGTGTATGATATCTAAAATTTGATTTAATTCTTGCTTATTTCATACTTGTTGGTATTAAAATTGGATAAAAAGGGCAAAACACCGTGCTCACAGTTCAAACGAAAACTAAACGTACATTTGGCTTAGACCAAATCTTTAATACTCTCCGCATTTACATAGAAATATTAGGCGTGGCAGGAATATGATTATGCCTTCTAATAGTGTACGTATTACGTATCTACGTGCAAGTTGAGATTAATGCTGGGTAAATTTATTGTAAATTGTGGGCGCGTCTGTTATTCAACCACTCTCCTATTGGGCATTTCGATGGATGGGATAAATAGAGATATGAATACCAAATATTCAGTTTACAATTTAATTTTTTGTGGGAGATATATAGATTTTGCCGTTTGTGGGCGTGACGTTATTAATTGATACAAAGTTGTATTCTCACGGAATTGTTTACATGGCATTATAGATGAATTTTTGTGTGTTCAACCAATTCTCAATTCTCAATTCAAATAAGCTGAGCGCAGAAATTGAAAATGAAAATAATGAATAGAGTTTGTGGGCGTGGCCTATAAAAATAATTTTGTACAATTTATATAAAAATTTGATTGCAGACACTGAAAATACCTGTGGAAGAAAGATGTGAGAAGCAAGGATAAAGCCAAATATGATCATGCAACATGCGGACAGACATATCTATATTGTATCAATATATATAGCCTTTTTTCTCTTAATTGAATGAAAAAGGTATATCAAGTACTTTGCCTTAGACAGATACATAGATGGACATGCATAAATCGATTTGGAGAGTATGTTGTGACGCTGACCATATGATAAGTATCCCATGCAACCACCGCTCCTTCTATTTATTTGCGCGTGTTAAACTAGTAATTGATCAAATTTATGATTTGTATTAGCATATGCACCGCAACCGAGTTAGTCCGTAGGGAAGGTAAATGCATACCTATAAACAAATACATGCAATGAATGTGAAAACATTTGTGTTTAATTACAACTAATGAGATGAAATTTAAACAAAACAAAACAAAACATTATGTTACGAGCATTATAAACCATTAAATTGATGTGTGTGTGTGTGTGTGTGTGTGTGTGTTTTTTGTGAGGTGGGGCTCAATTAAGAGAGGGAAGTATCAATTATTAAATGAGTGAAAAAATTTACACACATAGGCATGTTTTTACGGGTATTATAAACATATTAAGGAGAACAAGGTACATGGGTAGCTATTAATAAAACGGACATTGACAGACGGGGTTATTATTGTTAGTCTCTTAGGTTGTGGTCTTCTACGGTTAAGTGGTAGATAAAAGGTAGAGTCTAAGAGAATGCAGACATGATTGAATGACTGCATGAATGAGTGAAGTATGCTGGATTACCCTTCTTGATATTGAAGCGCACACAATCATTTATATACACCCACTACCGTCGGTATGTTTACGCATGTAGTGGTTGTAAAACATAAAAACCAAATACTGCATGAAACAAAACTTGAAACCTTTTACACGCACCCAAAAATATCAACAAAAAAAGAAGGAAAAAAAAGAAACGAAATAATAATAAGTGGACAGATGTAAGTTTACTAAAATTTCAGTCTATTAGAATTTCATGTGACCGATATACATACAAACCTACTTGCTGGCTCAGAAACATACTGTCAATGTTTACTTGAGACAAATATTATTAGAAGGGAGGAATGGACCAATTTTTATGCTTTTTTTTTTTTTTTAATTACTTCAATTTCGTTTCGTTTTTCATGCTTTCTATTTATCGTTCACATACATAACGTGGTGGAAAAATCATCAACAAAAAACAAATAAATAAATAAATAAAACGGCTAATATATCACATGGTTAGATAGAGTACGTACTTCTTATGAGAATGTGTTGTTGTTATTATTATTGTTGTCGCTTTTGACTTCAAACATTCTTGTTGGAATCTTAAATCTTGTTTAGATCGAAACAGCCAAAGGAGTAGGTTTAAAAATGAGTGGGCATGAACAACCGTTTATATGTTATAATTGGAAATTTTATAATCGTTTGAAAAAGTAATCGAACACTAAAGTGGAAACGTACCTAAAGCCAATTAAAAATATTAGACTTGAACTATTTGCCAACAAAAAATACTCCCTTCAACTGCACGTTCACAACAATATAATCAATAACCGAAATTACTTCATAAATCTTAACATTGTGTTAATCATCTAATGGTTTATTGTTATTATTATTATTATTGTTATTATTATGATTATGTTCTTAACCTTAAATAACTGTATAAATGCAACAAAAATACAAGTACCACTACAAACAACCCCTCTATACAAACAACATGTTGTCGTTTTTCATTCTTTTGCACAAACCTCTTGAGATTGGTTTTTAACGGTATTATATAAAACCAATTACTTGTGGGTCGTCGTCATGTAGTACTTCTTCATATGTTTTCTGCTAACTAATGATGAATGTGTTCTTATATAGGCCTCTTAGTATATTTTTTGTTACCAATAATGTATTAAATTAAAGAAGATTTTTGTAACTTAAATAAGTACGACTCTAGCCGATCCTTGAATACCCTATATCATATAATTCCATAACATATACTTAAATTTGTTAATTTGTATTAATAATCGCAAATCATTGTCAAAGAAAAGTCATTTTGTGGAAAATTTGTGGGCGTGGCAGATAAATTGTTGCTTTCTTGGCCCATTTTTCATATATTACATCACTAATTATACCATTTGTGCATTGATAGATACTTTTTTTTTCGAATTGTGGGCGCGGTTTTCAATTTTTTTTTTAAATTATACATGCAACGCCCACAATTTACAAAAAAAAACTCTATTTCATGCAGAATTACACTCTTAACGTAAAACGTTCCCCTTTGGTTATTTAAAAAATTATGCTACGCCCACTTTTTTAAAGTTTAAACTGTTTCAATTTAGTATGTGGTAATCATTATGAGCTCTTCCATCGATATATTAAAGAATTAGCGGTAGATCAAATAACAGCCACGCCTATATGTTTCAAAGAAAGTGTATCATGTAGAATTTGATATGTCACCTATACTTTAATAATGATTTAAGCAGGTTGCACTTGAAAACATGCTACAGATTACCAGGAATATGTAGGGGATACAAAATGTAATTAAGCCATATATAGGTTTTTTTATTTATTGAAAAATCTTCTTATATAACAAAAAACCAACATATCAATCCTGCTTAAAATTTAAAGAGAAAAGTACAAATGAAAAATGTCAGTTTGTGTAGGGTATGAAATGATCCAACTAAATATCGAATAACATTTTCATTTGCTTCTTTATTTACTGGCTCAATTTGCATGGCTTTTTACAGTTTAACGAAAAGGTCTCAAGAACAAAAACAACAATAAAATTGCATGAAAAGAAATCTTAAGAAAAACCCATAATTACCTTATGAATGAGCAACACTTAGCACTGTCACAATCATGATTATTAATTCAGAAAACGCAAAGATAGGGGTGCAGCCAAACACAACATTAGCAGTAGCATGCATTATATGATACTCACATGTCGGCAATGTCATGCTGAGGAAACCCTAAAACACTTTAGGTGTGTGATACAGTATTTTATTTATTGTTAAGACCCTTTGGCTGTTAAGAAGAGCCCTCCCCACTTGCCTACCTTAGTTAAACAATAACAATATAATTATAGGCGATTATAAAGGAATGTACTGGCTCAAGGATTTCATCAATTTTTTGGATCTTTTGTTATAAAGTTTTAAAATTTTCCGCAACAATGCACCAGAAGTGTTACTCATACGGCTCTTTCATTATCATAACTGTATAATAAGCTGCAGTTATATAAATTATTATTGCATTTGTAACATAACCGTAATATGGAAAACATTTGAATGATTAGCACAGATGAATGATGATGCCCGCACAAATGTAAATTATGTGCTTACGAATGTATGGCAAAGAGCACTTATTTCCTGATATGAAATTTCAAATGTGTGCGCTTTTGCATGTGGAGTTATTTGAGCACATTTCATATGAATGTTATGTTGTTCGTATGCCCCTAATATTTATTTGATGTTTGAAATGCGGGCGTTTTTTTTTTATTTTTTATTTTTTGACATATTAGTTGTGGAATGCATGCCATGCATATTATAGTTTTATGGAAAAGGTGCAAATTTTTGGTGAATAAATAAAACGCACACACATAAATATATGGTGCAATGGGTAAAGGCAAGGAAGGAAAAAAAGGGTGACCCCGTATAACATCTCGAATGACTTTTATTTATGAAAGGCAATTCCTTGCATCCTGTGGCGTTTTTTCTTTGACTGTAAAAAACAAACAAATAAACATCATTTACAGATATATCAACTCGTGCTATTTGATGCACACAATATCCATAAAAATCCGCCTGTATAGTAATTTAATAGCTCCAACAGATGCATCATCATCATCATCATCAACAGCATCAAAAATTGCCGCTAACACCCTTCCTGTAGGCTGATTTGATGTTTTTGCTTTGTTTTTTGTTTCGCTGTCTTTAATTTATATCCATGCAACGAACGAAACATCATACTGATGTAATATCGATGCCAAATGGAGCGATTAAATAAAAATAAAACCTAAAACTAAACAAGTAAAAAAAAACTAAATTTGACTTAAGTTTAATCCTAAATACCCAGCATATCTTTTTGCATAAAGTGGGCGTGGTAGGTACTTAATTTTTGCTATCAATGTCCTCAACGCATTTTGCATAAAAAGGTGCTTTGTACCTTGTGAGTTTATATGTTATATAGACACGCCCATTTTCACCTGATTGATAAAATTTCAACTTTATAGCTTTATTTTTGTAGCAGATAAATCGATTTTCAGTCTCTAAATAAGATGTGTTACCTAATTTTTATATGACCACATCTATTTTTTATTGGTTATAGGTTTTATTATGAACTTTTAATTTTGTACCCTGAAGGATTTTTGTGATTGCAATATGGACGTGAAACTAATCCATTGAAACAGAAACCTTTACACCGAAACTAGAAATGCTTGTACAAGATTTCTGGTTAATATCTCAAAATGTAGAACTGCCAGCGTTTAGATTAACATAGACATCGATTCAAATGTTGATAACTGATTAAGAATTTATTTTGTTGAGTCCCTTTTGGGTAGTGGAGGGTATACTAGTCCCATATTAAGTGAAGGATGCCGTAAAATATCTGAACCTCTCAAAAAATGAATCCTTTGCGTGATCTGTGTGAAGAAATCGTTCAATATCCTAAAATTTAAATGTCTATATCGACTCATTTTTTAATGCTGATCAAGAATATATATATATACTTTGTAAAGTTTGTAAAGCTTCCTTCTGGGTGTTGCAAACGAAATGATAAACTATACCCCCATCCTTTGTGAAGGATATAATAGTGATAGATTCAAATATCAGGAAAAGAACCTTTTATGGCAACTAATAGCTTAACTAACCATTTCTATCTAGTTTGTTAGTAATATTGAAAATACATTTCGAAAATTTTACATAATACTTTAATACTTCATAAATTGAGAACTTTGAAATCACTCAAGATAACTTTTTAAAGTAAGTATGAATAAAAAAATAGAATTCTTTATTAAGTAATTTTTTTTTTTTTTTATTAAGAAACACTTTATTGCTGTAGTTATGTACTATGAGGTGTTATGTAGTACTTAAATAAAAACTATTTTATGATAAAATATATTATATGTATTAATATTTTATAGTATAAAAATACCTTAAAACTTAATCGTTTATGTGCGATGTATATATACGTAAAAAATCTTATCAAAATTCAATCAATATGCGATGTTTTATATTTCTTTTTTTTTTTTAATATTTTTGTTTAATATAATATCACATTTTTTATTTGGTTTTTTAATATTTTTTCACCTTACACATAACTTTTATAAATATATACGAACTCTTTATATTATAATTTTGTTATATATAATAATCGTATCAAATAAATATATTTTTTTTAATTTTTTTTTTTATTTTTTTAACATTTTCAAGATATGATTTTTTTGTTTTAAGAGGAGCTTCTTTTTGTAGTTGTAAAATTGTTTGTTATAAAATTTTCTTGAGTTTTTTCGAACATTTTTGTAATTTTTATTGTTGTTAAGGAACAATATGATTTTTTTCTTATTTATCAATTAATAATAAATATTTCTCAAAGTTTTACACAACCTTACATTTAAAATTGTATACATTTCTTTATTGTTTTCGATTCATCTTTTAGTATAAAACGAAAAAAAAATCGTTGTACTTATTTTTTTATTGATTTTACGGTACAGTTTTGTTTTAATTATTTACTTTTAATATCTTAAATTAATTTATAAATATAATTAAACCTAATGGTAGTACTTGAGCTGGTTATCTCTACGCTTTTTGCTTGACTAGATTCACACTCTTATATTTTTTAGTATTTTTCAAGGAATGTACATAATATGAAAAATAAAATTAAAATTGAAGTACTCTACAAAAGATTTTATTAATAATAAACTTTTGTTTAACTTAACTTAATATGAGATCCTTAACAAAGCTGATTCGTATTATAATAATTTTTGTATACATTACAATAAAATAATTATGAATTAATTGAAAATTCTGACTAGAATATTACACTCGTCTTAATTGAAAGAAATGTACATGTTCAAAAATTTGTGGTAATAATTATGACTTAAAATATACTTAAAAATATTTGGCATTAAATTAAGTAAAGTACTAAATTAGAATGGAAATAAGATCTTTATTTTTTCCAAGCAATTGCATGAATAAATAAATTCACCTTTTACATGGAATAAAATTACTTGAATAACCTTTAAATTTTAAAAGAAGTAGCTTTACTGAAGCTGTAGTAAATTTTAGGGGAAAATCTATCAATCCAAATCTGAGTTACCATAGGACTGAGTTGAAATAATTACAAAAATATAAAAAATTGACTTCAAAGCCTACCCTTAATACTCGCGCTGCGTTTTTAATAAACTCTAAAGTCTTTCTTTTTCTTAATTTTAATATTCCATTCTTATTACTATAATAAAATTAATAAGTTTATTATGATAGAAATTCTCCATATAAAGTTATATATTTAAATGTAAAGTTCCGAAATCTACACAAATTTCACATAGTCCTGCAATACTTATTAAAATAACTAATAATCTTATAGAAGATCTACACAGAATGATATAGAAGATATATTTATAAGATATATAAACAAATACACAACATGAAATGATATTTTAAAATTGAATAAACCGATTCAATGCCTAAGACAACATTTTGGAAAACAGCAATGCTCAATTGCCATTAAAAAATTAGGCTCCAAAGTCACATGCATAATTATTTCCGCTTCTACATTAGAACTTTCCCAAATCACAATATTTTTGTTTGTAAGATTGGTTTTCCGGAGAAATGTCGTACAAGTGCAGGGACCATGAGCCAAATTTGATAGAATTTAATTGAAAACACCCAACTTTTATTTCAAAGTGTCTTACATTTACAAGAAATTTAGGAAATTTAATCTTTATAAAGGAATTTGTAATCCTTACAAAGTTCTGGAATTAAAATTTTTGGCAAATATTAAACTTTGGCTTCAACTACAAAAGAAAAGGCTGCCAAGGGCTGGCCAAAAAGTTCTCTAAAACGATCATTTCAAATAATATCGTCGTGTTGTCGAGGAAACGATTAAATAAATAAAAATTTAAACTCTTTGAATTAAAAATGACACTTTTTTTTTTTTAATGTCTCGTAATTGAATTTTGAACATGTTAAGTTTTTAACACAAAGAATCAATGCAAACTTTTCCGTTATTACACTTAATAAAACATTACGTTGATGATCCTTAATCGGATTCTTTTTTAATAAATTAAAAGAAAGAAAAACTTTTCACAAACTAAAAAAACCAACAATATAACTAATTCACAAAAAAACTGGTTACTTGGTAACGTAAAAACTTATAAAATGATTACTAAAAATAAAACAAATCAATCTTTAACTTCTTGGCTAAAAAAAAAAAAATAAAACACATTTAATCCCCTCAAGAGACTTCAAAATCTTAAAAAATAATATTTCATAAATGTATAATAAATTGCCACGTGAGTATTTTTCTAATAATTCCAAATATTATAAATCTTAAACGTGTGTCTGACAGGAATTTCCAAAAAAAAAAGAAAAAATAAAGGAAACAAGAAATTTACAATTATGATTCTAAATAATCTTTGGTTGAGCTGTAATGAAAACAATTCAAATACAATAGTTTCATGTTTTGAGATTTGAAAACTTAATTAACAGGAAAAACCTTACATGCGATGAACCTTAAACAACCACCCTGCCTCGAAATTATACAATACAATTCAAATTAGATGGAATTGTAATAATATACAATTAAAATTCACCTGCTTTTTTGCTAAGCAACCTAATGCTATACAGCGCCGTAACTAATATATTGGTTGATGTAACCAACCCCTGTTTATGGATATCAGAAAATTTTGCCAGAATTTATGAAGGTACGTCTGAGGTTAGACCAATTCAGTGAGCGAACGTGGTATGTTGTATGACAGATGCACAATTTCTTAAATTTGTTAAAGCAGCCGCAGCGATATTTTCCTCTTCCGTTAAATCATTTTCAATGATTTGCAAACGTCCATAACCTTTAGAACTGCTGGCCGTACTGCTACTGCATTCGGAACTTGTATTGTCCTCATAGGCTGCATACAAGTGCGTAGCATCATTTTCATTTAAATTCACCTCAGTTGGGGTTATATCAGATAATCGTACGACATTAACGTCCGTGGTATTGGATGCATTTGTTAGTGGATTATTTTTATTATGCGTTAGTTGATGTTTACGCAGATAGGCCGGTCGTTTAAATTTTTTGCCACATTCTCCACATTCGTGTTTTAGATCACTATCATTCACTACATTCGTATTCTCTTTTTTATTGTTATTATTGTTTAATTTAGCACTTCCGTTAGTGGTGGTATTTTGTGATCCAACTTTTCGGGGTTTATGCCAACGTCGATGCGATGCCAAGTTGGCGGGACAATTGAATTGTTTACCACACTCAGGACATCGATACTCTAACAATACAATGCAGGCACAACGGTGCTGAGCCAAACCGAAAGCGTCTTCAAATTTCAAACGACACAGTTTACACACATAATCACCTATTACATTTTTAATTGCGGCCAATTCCGCTTTAGTTTCTTCAGTTATTTCTACTATATTATATTTAGGATCAATGTCACCGTTGCTGTATTGTACAGACCCGTCTGTTATATCTTCTAAAGGCCTTATAATAGTGCCTGATACCGGTGAACTGGTATCCTCATCAAATTTCAATTTACGTGTAGCTTTATGACGTACCGCGGATGAGGTTGAGGATGACAATGAAATTTTATTAACTGGAGTTGGATTAGAATGCTTTCCAGTTCTGGGTGCTTTATCTGTCACTCGAATAGGCTTATTGGGAGTTTTTTGTGTAGGTACTACTGCATCGACTTTATTAATTTTTGCCACATTACCCAGAGAGGGGGCGGTATTCTCCATTTCTAAATCAGCAAAAGACCTTTTAATGGGCGTTAATGGAGGCGTTATAGGTTTTATATGATTTTGCATTTCCAAGGCAGTTATTGTGCTATCCACGGTGTTGACCGGAGGTGTTCTATGTAAAGGAGATGAATTATTCGTCGGATTGCATTCAGTTTTTACTTCCGTAAAACTGCTAGCCACAGGTACACCTCCACTGACGATTTGTGGATGATTATGATTATGATGATGATGATGAGGTGATAATGGTTTTACAGATAAATCTAAAGGAATTTCACTCTTTGTTTTAATGTTTAGGTAACGACTGCGGTATTTGGGTGGCAGGGAAGCCACTGTGGTCAACAAACCCAAACCGCTCAAACTGTGGGCCTGCGTAGAATTGTAAAGAGTTTGTATACTATGGGGTTGTTGCTGCGGCTGTTGCTGTTGTGTTGTTTGTGGGTGCTGTTGTATGATGGCAGCCATTATATTATTCTCCTTAAATCACGACACTTTTTTGTTATTTTATTTATTAAAACCTTTCTTTGTTCGAATTCTCCCCAGCAATCAAAACACTTTCACTTAAAATATTGTTAACAAAAAAATACGATGAAAATGTTTTTGTTTTTGTTTCTTTAAAAATATTTTAACAATGCAACACATTGAGAAATGGAAAAACTTAACGAAAATCATTTAAAAATTAGACAAAAAGGAAACTAAATACACGGCGAAAAAGATTGTCGCGACGCGTCTCCGTCTATCGTTTTGTCTAATGCTGTTGTGTGCGCTGGTGCTTGTGCTCTATACTATGTCTATGCTGAGAATGACTAACAGTAAATCCTGAGGCGCATTTTATATGTGGTGTTGTTGAGGACATTAACGTAAAGAGACCCACTAAATGTGAAAGCGTGTTAAAGTGTGTACACATGTACGACCTTCCAATGAGCCGCATACGAAATGAATGAAGCGATACCCATTTCAACCCCCAATTTGTTATTAACATTTTCGATGTCCTTTTACTAGGCAGAACTTTACGGTTATGTTCTGTTCCATTGTTTTGTGTTGTGTTGTACGACTTGTTGTTGTATATCTGTGCCCTATGTAACAAATACCGTCTGAGTGTGTAACAATAAAGAGGGTTCTACACACAAAAACACACACATACAACATACACAGAAAATAACAGTGAAATACTTTTAGCTAGACTTCAATTCAATGCAACACCATCAAACGTACATTCGCCGAACGCATGCACTCACTGCGTCGCTCGCTCGCTCGCTCGCTTACTCACACGTTGAATATTAGTCACCCTTTTTTCCCAAACACACGTATCCCATATAGCGCCCTAAAACTGACGCATCAAGTTCTTTTTTTCCTTTTTCTTTTTTTGAATCTACGTTGTAAACATTATATATGTGGCAGCAGAAGAAACAACAACAACACATTTGGCAGCGAGCGTAGAACCGGCGTCAGTGAAAGTCCTTTGCACTCTCTATGGGTTTTTCTGAGGTTTTATTAAAAGCATCAGTGTGTTGTTGTTGTTATTGCTTTTGTTACTACTGCACTTTTACAAACACACACATACACGCACAATAAATTCTACAATTTAAATTTTTTAATGGTGGGGTAGGTACGTACACATGCATAGTGTGTTGCTTAGCGGCTCGTACTTGTTTGCATTTATATCGAACTAGTGTTTACTTTCTTTGTTTTGGTTGCTTGGCAGTGTATGTAATAAATACATGTACGCGCATTCATTTATGCAAATGTAAGCTTCTTAGTTCCTTCCCTATTAACCGGAAATACTTATACGTTTAGTGTTTAGTGTTTGATGTTGTTGTTATTGTCGTCGTCGTTGTTAACATTCTATACACGTATGCATGCGTACGCTTATCTCCTCTTACCACACATGCTGTGTAGGTAACTCACGTATATGCACTTTTTACGATACCCGTTATATTATATTACGATGCACATTTTAGATGGGGCAGTGTTACGTTTATCTTGCATTATTTACCATCCAGTTTCAATTATTTTTTACTGTCGTTTTTTTTTCATTATAACCAACTTAATATTATAACGAGGGCATAACGTGCTTATCATTCTGGTAAAAAAAAAAAAACTTTACAACAAATCAGGTAAAGTGTACATCTTTCAAAATCTACAAACCTCAAAAAATCTTCAAAATCTTTATCAACTTAAAGATGTCTGTACGTCTTTCTATTGTTGGAATGCTTACCGTCGCAATTTAAGGTTAAAACTCGATAGAGGACTTAATGACTTCCACAGCTCCTTTTTATATGAATAGAACAAAATCATTTGATAACCACGCCCACAATCCACAAATTTTTACCACAAAAAAGACCTTATTAAGTAAAAAACAAGTAAGAAAACTAAATTTGGCTTAGGCCAAATCTTACTACTAATTAGAGGGCGCTCTAATAGTGTCTAGTTTTACGTTGAGTATAATTTTTACAAATTGTGGGCGTTTATGTTATCCGACCTTGCCCACATTGCACATTAGTGAATAGATAAATTGTAAATATGCGTAACAAAGTTCAACTTTATAGCTCAATTTTTATGGCAGATAAATAGATTTTTGTCGATTGTGGCTCTTAACCGATTTTGACCCATATCTCTCACAACAATAAAGATTAATAATAAAAATAATAAAAATGAAATATATTTAACTCATCGAAATGCAAAAAAAAGGGGCGGGACATGGCCAAAATTTTCAAAAAAATATCTTATATATCAGGGAATTCAATGTTTTATAATATATATTTTAACAGATAAAAGAGAGACTAATTGAATACATGCCACGCCCATAGTTTATATTTTAATATAAAGGATATTTAAGATTTGGTTTAAACTAAATTTTACCTCTTTTTTAACTTGTTACAATACAATTGCATACGTAAACGTAAACACTGAACATTCTGTAATTGACAGAAGAAAAATTATGATGATTTTGCATCAAAGTAATGTCATATCACACAAAACCAACATGCATACAAGGACTCTTGGCGGCGACATGGTTGTATATATTATTATAAATACAACAAGACGATGAAGTGCTGTAAGCGACTGCTCCTCATATCTTCCTCTTTGAAGAATATATTCAAGATATTGCATCAACGGGAAGATAAGCTAAATGTATTTATTCCTTCAACTGTACACAACATGTTAATGCACTTGTACTACTCCGGCAAAATAAAGTAATGCAACATATACTTAGGGTATCAAGTGAGTGGAGTGTGGAATCATTTTCTCTCAAATGAATTATAATTTTAAGTTAAAACATATACTGACAGGGGGGGTTGTATTATTACAAAATCAAAGAAGAGCATGGAATGATGAGTTTTGCTTATTATCTTTGTCTCAAATGACAGTAATTAAGAAGATGATCGCCGTCGTCAATTATCTTAAAGTTTAAGGTAAAATCCATTATTTTTATGTGATATATATTTGATCCATTTTACCCATAATTTATTAATACTAATCTCTTAGGAATGCAAAAACTGAATTAAATTTCTTACGAATAAACTTTATTCCCCTTTAATTAGTCACATTTTGTGAATTATTTTTATTGTAACATATTTTTTCTATTAAAACGCAAAATACCAAACATTTGATTCAAACAACTTTGACAGAGAGTTTGTTAAAAAAAGAAAAAGAAAAAAACCTTACAACCTTATTATAACAAACCACTGAACGGCACTGCATTAAAGATTGACACGTGCATGTCAACAATTGGCAGCAGAGCAGTATACACATGCCACTAAACAACCCTCGTAGAATGTTGGCAGAAATCTGAATACAATAGAAGGCGCACAGGTTTCCTTTCACAAACTCTGTGCAAGGGAAAGCGTTGGGAAAGAAATATTTGGTAGCCTGGTAAGTTGGGCGATTATGCGTAGTCAAGTGCTAAAGGGTGGTAACTATATAACTTGTTATTTATTTTACTGGTGGTGGCTTCTTACTCACAATTTCTCTACATTGTTAAATAACTATTCATCAAAAAAAAAAAGCTTTGCACTAATTGTACATAATAAACCTAAACCTGACGATCCAAATGCATCCTTTTTATATATTACAATATTTACATTATTCCAAACTAAAGATTTTGTCAAGTGTACATCCCCCTTTTTGTTCATCCTATCAATAATGTTTTTGTATATTTTAATAGCAAACGCTTTATAATTGTGCAGATACATAGAATAATTCATTTAAACATCATTATTGGTAAACATATCCTTCGAAAATTATAACCATTCGAGATGCATTCAAACTCGAAATGTTATCCCCAGGGCATTATGATGCAGCACTTTTTTGTTATTTTATTCAGGCCACCCTTAAAATCTGAGTTTTGCTTTTAAATTTGTTATATAAACCGTTAAGTAAGTAACCAGATATAAACACCTATATAAAATGTATGCCATAATTATGCTAACATACGGATACACATATATATAACTTAAATACGTAAATACAAGTATAACTTGAAAAAATATGAGTATTGCGTAAAAATAGTTAAAGTGAAAAATTTACTTTCATTCAAAATTAGTGAAAATATTACATTAAATACAACCTGACTATTTTATTATCCTACACCACTTAGCCCCACAAATTATGCTACAAATAGTTGAGTTGTAAACGGGACGCATTGCCACATAAGTCACTTTGCGAAATATTATAAATTTCATTGAAATATTTAGAAAAAATCCCACTTGTGGCTAGCATATCAATTTACATGGGCAGACAGACGGATATAATTAAATCGGTTCAGGTTTTGATTCTGAATCGATCGTATTCCCCAATTTGTACTTTAATTTTAATTTATACCTTGTTTTCACATATATAATCTAACTGGTACAGTTATGCATTTTTTTTTTTTGGAACTTATGGGCGCGTCTAGTATGCGATACCATCCTTTACCTCAACAAAACAGACATTACGTTTTCATGGCATATTTTTTATCATGATGTAAAAAATATTTGTAAATTATGGGCATGGCTATTAGCTAATGTGGCCCATTTTCATGTACCTATAATCAAATAACATATTTGCATAAGCTGAAAGTTTAACTTACTACGTTAATTTCAACCATGACCGACATTCCACTTAAACTTTGATGCTAATGGAACTCATATGAATACATTGTAAGGTCCCTAAATGTTTTTCTGGTAATTGAATAGTAAATGACAAACTTTGTCTACAGGGGAAAGAAAAACATATGATTGCTTATTGCACATTATCACGTTGAAACCTGAAGGGCACTCAAAACCTTTCTTATCTAAATACACTGACATAATCTAGTTACTCTTGCCTCACCGCCTTCTAATTTGTTCTCATTATGCTTCCTTCCGGTCAAGATGCGCTGTTCTAAAACCTTTTAAAAATATCTCTGTTCATTTATTGATATTTAATGTGATGGCCGGTGGACTAAAACAACGTAAACGAATACATTACATATATTTTTTAATGATACAGTCAACTTAAGCAATTTGTAATGCAATGTCTGTAAATCGAAACACATAATTAATGCTTGTTGGTTGTTGGTATTAATATAAAAAAAATGTGCATTCAACACAATGTTTGCACAGAAAGTCAACGAAGCCATGCCATCCATGCCCTGTTGGTGTGGGTATGATATTGCTTTTAAAATTTTCATAAAACTCATCATCTTTTGCATTTATGCGTACACCTTCTTCTCGTTCTCTTTTTCCCTTTTTCTGTTGTTCATTGACTGGGCTGCGCACACCCATCGTGCATTTATTAAAAATACTTTTATTTTCTATCAGAGTTTCTCAGCAAATACCATTAAAGATCCCTTCGTTCTGCACGTAATTAAATTGTGGACTAAATTGTGGTAGCAGTACTCACACATTTGTTATGAAATGCACACAAACAAATGTTGGCATATTTCTGCAGTCTGGGCAAATAAAAGTGAAAGCTCACCCAACATTACGACTCTCGTGTAATGCTGTTTCTCATGGAAATGCATATTTTTAAAAGACTCTTCACACACACAACACTTGTAGCCTTATTTCAAAATAAGTAGACAGACATTTACATATATTTACAAAACATATTATTATTTAAATACAACAAATTCACAATCTGTTAGAGTGTTATTGTCAAGTATTTTAACTGTTTTATCATACTCTTAGAAAATCCTTCAGGCGCACACAATTGTTGTCAATTCAACATCACAGACATTTTCATCATCAACTCAACACAAAGAAATCAACTCATATGTTTCTTTGTGTGGTCTATTGAAATGGGGGCGGGGGGTAAAAAGTTATATACTTATCCGTAGATTTATTTGCTGGCACAATTGTTACCTCTCATGACTAAAATGTAAGAAAAAAATGATAATTTTTTTTCATTTTTTTTTTTCTCATTTTTAATTATTTTTAAATCAATGTGTGGTAATCCAATGCAGCCTCATATTGTACAATAAATATCCCTTTTATAAAGCATAGGCCCTCAGAAATACATGCATCATATAAATCCTACCTCACATGTATAGAATTTAACTTCGAACACCCATTTTTAGACGCAGAATCATGTGCCACAGTTTTATTCATTGCCTTGACAAACGCTTGTTCTGATAATTTTATGTACTGCACCTAGAATAAATGTTAGCTTAATAACTCTATTATTCGATGTTTTATTTAAATACAAAAATTGTTATGTCCTTATTGAAAAAGCCATTAAAGGTTTTTATGTACCTTGTAGGGTCCTTGGGAAAGAATAAAATTAGTCTTAAGTGGGGTCATTGCCATTTCTATTAAGTTTGGTGGAAGGCCACGCCCACAATTGAGAAAAATCTATGTATCAGCCACAAATATTGAAATTTGATTTTGGAATCATACTTAAAATCAGCTTATTCCTTAATATTACCAAAAAGGCATGGCCAAATAACAAAAACGCCTACAATTTACAAAAAAAAATATATATATATAAATTTTTGACATATTTAATAATTCATTTAGCAAAAAAACAATTTTTTTTAATAACTATGACTCATCATGAAATGGTACGTGGTACACACACACTCGCACACATTCATATGCATTAATAAATCATAACTATTCTATACCATAGCAGTTCCAACATATTATATCTGCAAACACAAATATTTCATAAAATTTCTATACGTACCGTAGCTGCATGTGTGTGCATAGCTGGCTACTTGTTAATAAAAGTTTATTTATAAACTTCTCTGGCTTTCATTTCATAATTAAAACTCTAAATAAATTCAATTCACAAACTAATGAAGCTTGAAAGCATACAAATGGATTTTAATAGAGAGAAAAAATCAAGACAGAACAAAGCTAATGAAATAGAATTCAATAAAGCAAAAAAATAATTAAAAGCACTATGCCAAACATGTTCATCTATATATGAGTATTGTACAAATATATTTAATTTCATTAGAGATTAAAAAAGTAGCATTTTATTTATTGTACAATTTATGTATAAAAGTTAACGAGAGAAAAGAGAATAACTGCCAAACAAAATAAAACCAAGGGGTTAAATCGACTTTTTATGATTTTCAACAATTTTTATAAACATAAACGTAAGTACGTTGCATACATGTGTATATGTGTATATATATAAATCTTTATGTCGGGTGTCAAAGTGCTTTTGGCACGCGACCTTTAATAATAAGCGCTGGCTTATAGGAAATGTGTTTAGGGACGAAAAGCAACTCTTTGCCACAACTGAACGAATGATCGCAAGAAATGTGACGAAAAGCAAATACTAAATAAATTTTCCAACGTGTGCATAAAGGTACAATGTGTGCACTTGGTTTATAAATACATTACCAGTACATTATGTTAACGTCTGTCTGTCTTGTAGCTTTCTAAGTACAATTAAAGTCAAGTTGTATACTCAAAAAAAACATGCTCACAAAACAAAAGCTGCAACGTCTGATAATGCTACATACCTTCTTAGCAAATATCAAATATACTTTGGCCACAAAAAACATTTATTTTCGGAAAGTTCATATTTTTCAGTAAAACAAGACCCAAGACCCCAGTCTTGTTTTCCTTATTTAAATACCAATACATTAAAAATTTTTAAGTGTAACACTTTTTTAACATTTTATCACTTAATCTACATGGTGAACTAGGTAGAGGTCTTCTACGCCCCTTTTTATAGATGTAGGAATTTTAAAATTTAACTTTTTCTTTGATAGACGTACGGACAAAAAATATGGCATTTTTACGTGAACAAGGAAAACGTTAGAAAATTCAGATCGAATTTCACGTTAAATAGGTGGTTTTTATATATGCATGTCTTCAATATAACCCCAGTTGAAGGTAAGGGCCAATGAAGTTTCCTGGGAGGGCCCTAAGTTCACTAGCTCAAAGGAAAGCAGAAGCTTTGTAATTTTGATCCTCTAGGACCCTCCTAAAGACTATGTATTGTGCCCTCCGTAACTGCTTAGTCATAACGGTTTGTGAAGGATATGGTAAGAACTTTTTATCTATATTTCCATCAAATAGGGCCCAAAGTACATACCACAGCTCTGACATTTTATATACAAAATAGTATCAATTTTTTTTTAAGAAATTGACTCACAAGAGATATCTATAAATGCATGGCACCGCGCCGATCTTACCGCCAGATTATAAAACATTTTCAACTCCAAACACGGGTTTGACTGTTGCATCGAACCCTTCGCGACCCTCCGCACTATAAGCCTTTAATTGTTGATTATTGTTATCATTATAGTCTTCTATGCAGAATAAAAGGACTTTGAAAATTTCTTCTCTTTCAGAAATTTTATAACTTCCTGATTAACTTCAAAAATCTACATCGATCAGGATATTTTTGGCACAAAAATTTTAATAATAAGCTAAAGTTCGATCTACGCTTAGTTCCTGTAGCTCTAATAGGGAAATCGTATAATCACACACGCCCATTTTTCACACAACAATTTCTTGGGCCCACGAAAATACAACTAAAAACTTGAAATATGTTCCGAATCCAATCGTATTAAGGAAATGGGCGATGTGACAGACACGCCGATGGGACGGACAAAATTCATTTATATTTTTTACCATAATTTTTTTCTTGAGTGTATATCTAGATCCATAAAATATTACTTTCTATTCGCCGTTATGTTATACACACCGACATACTAATAAAAATGTTCATAGATTGGAAAAATAATGCCAGGTGCATTTTGTTATTCACTCTGAGTTGAGCTGAGCTGAGCTGAGCTGAGGAGGGTTAACTTGATTTCGGTCGCATGGCAAAAATCCTTAGCAATAACGTGTATAAACAACAACAATACAATTTATATAAAATGTGAATGAAGCATAGCGATTTTTGCCGATTGTGAGCTGATTCAGTCACACAACACTAATGCGTGCATAACAGAACTTTAGCACCGAGTTTGTGTGAATAGAAGGAAACACGAGGAACATGGGCAAACACCCTCCATCATAACACTACATGAAGCAGTGAATAATCATCATGCGTACCTATGTTGCTTTACCGGATTTTTATATTTTTATATTTCTTTTTTTTTTCCTTTTTCTTTTTTTTTTGGTTTGTTGTACAATCGAATTGTGTGCGAGTGTCTCTACATAATAATTACAGCCTGCAGCCTGAATATATAAAATTTCATCCCTTAGCTGCAGCTTAGAACCCTGAGTTGAACAATTCCTTGCATTGGCAAAGATTTCACCAAACCCAATTTTTACACCGATTGAAAATCTAACATATTTTTTGTTTTCTGTCAAGTTTTTGCAAATGCACACAAACTATACAGCCCTGGGTAGCGAACGGGGGGAGAAATAATTACACATTTACGAAATGCTCTTAAATGCAAATACACTAAAATCCTGTCCGTCATAACAGACGAATATTCGTACTAGTGTAGTATTCTAAACCAGTTTCATACAAATACTAATGCATTGCATACGTTTGGTCTAGGGGAGGATACTTCTTAGTGGATTCGTTTATATATAGAAATTTTTATATGTTTACTTACCGTACAATTTCGAATTTGAATCATTGAAAAGCTTATAATTGAATTTGAAACATTTCATCAACCATATACGTTACCAACATCTTCTAAAAAACAATCCCTTCTACCCCTTATATACTCATTGATTTAATAATATATTGCACAGTGCTCATCTGTCACATATTTTTACATACATATAAGCCTTTGATTACCTTAACACAATCAATCTTTTGGTTTAAAGACTTTCCGACAGATTGAATTAATACTCGTAGCAAACAAGACTGAGAAGTTGAACAACTTTTGTATGGTGTGTTTGTGGTGGGGAACGGTAGCATATGTATGTATGATACGCTTACCACAACGATTAAGTCCATTTTTATAACATTATTTTTATTACATACATTATAACAAGATTTTAAAAAGTATTTGCTCTTAAAAAAAGGAGGTAAAATATATTTTCATCCCACGGCTTTTAAATTTGATTCGATTCAGCTGTATCCACCTGTATATCCGCGACTCTGTTGTTGACACGTCCATAATCTAAAACGCTGTAAAGACCCCCAAAACAACTCAGTATCATTATAAAATATAGATCGTGTTAAAAGAATATTAAAAATATAACTAAATACCTTCCGCCCTAGTGATGAGGGTATACTATACTTCTATTCCGATTGCAACACCCAGAAGAAAGCGTCATAGACTCTACAAAGAATATATATTTTCGATGAGCATCAAAAAATGAGTCGATCTTAAGTTGACCGTAAGTCCATATATTTTTACCCCTCTCAAGGTCGCACTGAAATTTTGAACTGAACTGAAATTTTGAGCAGACACTTTAATTTTTTGCACGCAGATCGATATTTAAAATTGTCACGCCCATAAACGACAAAAAACTATATATCCGCCATAAAAATTGAGCTATTAAGTTGAAATTCGGTGCTCATATGTATAATTACTCTATCCATCAAAAATAGGCGTAATGGAATTACATATACGCCCACAATCGACAAAAATATATATATTTGCCACCTGCCACTCCCATCATTGTAGATGTGGAGGGTTTTTAAGATTTGGCCTAAGCCAAATTTAGTTTTTTTACTTGTTTTAAATGATTCTTCGCACTCTTTGTTAAGCCATCAAATTAAGACACTGCCCTCCTAGTTTGTCTTCTTATTTATTAAAATTATGATGAACCAAAGAAAATGTTAACGCAATAGCGTAACATTTACGAGTTTAAAAGTGTTTTTTATTATCAATTATATGATGCCAAGAATAATTCAACTGTGACCATTTATTGTGGGCTACATCCACGATTAGGCACGTAGTACGTAAGTAGAAGTAATAGTATACGAAAAAGAAAGATTGTAAATGGTAAATCGAATAGTTGTAGTAGAATCCATTAATACCAAAATTTGCATATGTGAACTTTTTTTAGTTTTTTTGTTTTTTAATTCAGACACAACCCCCGTAGTGTATAAAGCTTTGTACCAGTAAATCTTTCCAATTATTCTATATATATACACGTTCCAAGATATAGCAGCATAAGTACACGAAACCCGTTTTTGGGTTCCCTGCTGGACATCCTACTGCTTTTGTGTCGCACTCAATACTATGTAATCAAGAAATTATTTGGGTTGCAGGAGCAGCTGCGGCTGTTGGTTGTCGTTCTTAGTGTTTATGATTTTAGTATTATTGGTATGTGGTACGCACATGTGTGGGTAACCGGCTGCTGGTCCTGAGGTGTGTCTATTGTATATTTATATATAAGTATTTGCCTTAAATAGTCGTACGTTACGTGGAACGCTTCTAAGCATGGAGTACACACAAGAATATTGAATAAACATCTCTTTTTACGCTTTAGTCAGCAGCAGTGTGTGTTGCATTGTACAATAGTATAAATACACCCCCCATATCCATTATACGTTTTATAGCACTTTGAATAAGGTAAATTATGCTGTGCTGGGCTGTGCTAGCTAGCAACCCCGTGTATTTTTCATATATTTTTTTTTCTTTTTTTCATTTTACAATATTTTGCTTACTTTTTCCTTCTTGTGTGGTGTGTGTTGATTTATAAAGAAAACAACGTGTACGGGCATACACATATACATATAATGATTACATTTATGTACAATTTTATTATAAAGAATTTGAAAAAATTTTACTACCAACGAAATCCTTAACAAACGTTACGTTGAGCTTTACCTGTAAGAATGTAGGAGAAATAATTTCACGAAATTTTGAATAAGTAAGAAAACATTATAGTTAGTTTAGGACAAATCTTAAATAGATTTCTCCACTATATATAAAATGGTGGGTGTGGCAGATACCAAATGCAGCGATCTAATAGTGTACACATACATATTAACTTATACGTCAGTTTTAGTGCCAAATAAATATTGTTTTTGTACACTATTGACATGTCTGTCCCGCCCACTTTTGATAGATTATTGACTAATCTAATTATAAATAAAAATACAAAATGTTTTCAGAAAGAGAAGAAAACGCCAGAGACCCTAGAAGGTATATATTCTTGATAAGCATCAAAAACTGAGACGATTTAAACCGATTTGTTTGGTTTTAAACAATTTGTCCGTATGTCCGTATATTTTTAGTACTCTTACGGTCATAAATTTTACGATAATGAGCTGAAATTTTGTACAAACATTTTTAGTTTTTGCATGCCACACCCATTATTTCATAGGGAAGAAGATATTTCAGAGTTGGCCTAAGCCCAATTTCCTTTTCTTGCTTTACTATACATTTTTTTTGGTTGTTTGTTATTTTTCATAAACTGCGGATGTCCTTGAGTCCTTAATTTCAAAAATTTCATACATTCTCTTAATATATACGTATATAAACATACATGCTCTTTATTATTAATATCAAAAATGCCATTAAAAGCAGCATAACGTATTTAATTTAACGCTTCGTTGATCGATTGCTATAAGTTTTTAATATAGTTTGTGTGATGGGTAAAAAAATATTCATAATTACTTTTTTTTTTTTTTTACATAAAATTTTTCATAATTTCATTTTATTTTATCTGTAGATTTTTGTATGGCAGATGTAATGTATTTAATCCTTTTAAAATTCTTTTTGTTTATTGAACTTTTTGCTATAAATGAAGTTAACTTCTTGATCCCGTCTTAACAACTGATCGTTTTCTTAGGAGATTGCTTGCCTTTAATACAAATTTTCAGATATATTGTCAACTCTAGAGCCTTGTATGAGTATTTTATTTAGCACATACCTTAAGGCTCAGTTCTCTTCCTTCCACCGTAATGAGAAATTCGAATATCTTAAGATTTCAAATACTTGTACAAGTTCTTCAACCCTTATATTGAATCAACACTATGAGCATATTATTTAACGGTCAATTAAGGGAATATGCTCTACCTCTATTATCAAACAGTTCTTATTGTTGAGGAAATTTTTTGGTTTCATTTTCGAAATATAACGAAAAATTTTACAACTTTTTATTGAAATTGTTTTATTGTACAAATAATGTACTTTTCCAGCCTAAGGGTGGTTTTTTTTACTCAAATATAATTCACTCAATAGTCTCAACATCACTACGTTTGTATACAAATATTTCTTCCGTTCGTTTTTGTATTGTGCTTAAGGAACGCAATAGCAATAGCAATAACAAAGCAAGATAATTTTCTTGGTTTATGAGAAATTCCATAAGAGTATCTTCTCAAATGCTATGGGGGGAAAATGTCTTGACGTATGATTATGTATGTATGTATTGTAAAACACATGTTGGTATGGGTAAATGTATTGGAATTGAGTTAACTATAAATATTTGAATTCCTTTAAGGAATGATTCAATTATCTATTCAGCAGGCATTTTTAATGTACTCGGCAGCTTTTTGGAATAACAAAATTATATTAGTGTCACAGAAACATTTGAATAAATGTCAATGTTTAGTAATTTTTGGTATATTTTATATGGACGGCCATTTTATTAGTGTAAGTATAATGTCACTTGGCTTAAAACATTATACTTGTGAAATCCTTTCATTTGATACCCATATCATACTAGTTACGAACTAACTGGTAATCCATTATTTTGTAGAGTTGGCATTTTACATATAATGTGATTATAATTAGATTTTTACAATATATTTGACAAGTTGCTTGCATATGATACCCATTTTGCATATATACGGACATATTCGATGTAAAGATATTACCATACAGTAATTCGACAAAGGACCCAAAAGGAATTCGGGTCTTATTATGAATTCAATTTAATTTTCTTTTACTTATTGAATTTTATTCAAGTTCTTTTTATAAAGCTCTTTAATTTGATACCATCACACATCAATAAGGTAATTGTAAATATGTATATGAAAGTTTTCTTAAAACAATGTCTGTATAAACTAGATAGAAATGGCCATAGAGTTAAAGTTTTAGAAAAAATACATACGGACATACGGACACATTATGACTAAAGCGATTCACATTTTAATGTTCATCTTAAGTACTTGATATAAACGATTTTCTTTAATAATACACATAAAAAATTTAAAGCCTACCCTCGTAAGAACGAGTTATCATGTGTATCTTTTGAAAAACTTCAATTATGTTCAAGAAATTTTAGGTATTCTCTTTTTTTTTTTGTTGGGCCAAAATTCTTTTCATGATATTACACTCTGATATGAATTCTTCTTTCATTTTTAATTAATACATTTTTTCATATAACAGAGCTGATCAAAAGTTATTTTACATTTGCTATCATGATCGGCTTTCAAGGCACACGTGCATAAAATCTTCAATGTTTTGGGTGTGGGTTTCCTTATGACCCTTTTGTTGACATTAAATTGCATTTGACAAAAAAAAATTAGCATATTTGTCACTCAATAATAATGGAATCATACGCTTACAAACACACATCATTTCTGTGTTTAAATGTATTCTACAGAAAGCTAAACAGTTTACGGTTTGTTTTTAGGAATTCATGCTTAACTAATAAGCGTTACTCCGCATAAAGCACGAGTCGTAACGTAATATATACGTTATGTTGTAATTAGATACAATCTAATATATTCTTATATACATATCTATATATATACATAGTATCATGTTTTAAAACACTGCATTTTTAACTTATCTTTTAAACCGTACCCTGAAACCAAGGTGGAGTATAACTCGTTGCAACAAACAGTAAAAGTACTAATTTAACAGCTGCATTTGTAGATTATTGAATTGTAGTATATGTGTGTGTGTACACATAAATACAAAGTGTGCTTATGCTTATGTTTGTGCTTAAATGAAAAGGAATTTCATACGCAGCGCACAACTGAGAAATGTTTTGACAAATACTTCATAATTCATTCAGAATGACATTACTGAACTAAAGTACACATTTTGTTGTTGTTTATACATAATATGTGTATATGGTATGTCTGTACACTAACATGGGTGGTGGTGTTAGTTTTGTTTTACAAACGAAAAGGGGATCGAAACTGTGTGACCAGAATAAAATTCACTTATTTTCTTCATTTTTACGACTTTTTTTTTTCAATTACGAAACTTTCTATACGTATGTTTATATACATACATATAACATACATACATATATATAAATTTGTTTAAATTTGATCCCCTGGTATTTTTCACGTGTATGACACGCTTACTCCGATTTTTTTGTGGTATCATGTTTGTTGTCCTTGGGTTTTATATAACATACATACAGACATACATATATATAATCTAAACCTATGTTACCTATATTCTTATATATATACATTTTGCGCTGGTAATATTGTTTTGTGCCATAGATTGTAATCCAATGCAGCAAATTGTACGCGTGCCATCAGTGATAAATTGACAACAACAACGAAAACCGAAAAACTTCAATATTTACTTTATTTGGTGCGTATTTTTTGGGGGGGTTAATCTTTATCACAAACACTCTCTCTCTCTCTCTCTCTCTCTTGCTTGCTCTATTTGTTTTTAATGTTCTCAAGTTTGTTCTACGTCCCAACTGAGGGTTGTTTGATAAATGATTGTTAAACGTATACGCAAACACATCCATAACCATCTTTAATGCAATTCATCAATATCACATCATATAAAATCAATAATATGTTATATGAAAAAAAAATATATGCGAAATAATCAATTTTCTAACAAATCTACAAGCACTTGAAAGAATAATTATAGGCTGTAATAAAACGTAATAAAAAGTGAACCACTATCTACAGTAGCTACGATCTTCTCATTAGGGAATGCAGGCTTGTCCTTCTGTCTGTCTATACAATTGTAGATAGATTTTTCCACATATTTAAAAATACATGAGTATGATGCCTCTTAGAATGATTTGTATAGAAACTGTAAAGATGAGAGATGGAATCTTTAAAATATCTGCTTTGTCAATGTCCAGCCCTACAGAGAAAGCGGTATCAATCACTTTATGTCATATTTCCGGATAATCTAAAAAACAACATTTATTGTATTATCTGGATGGTTTGTTGACAATAAGCCATAGAGCCTAAGAGAAACGCTTTCACGGTGATTCTTCTTTCAATCTAACCTCATCTAATGCAAGTTATTTCACCATTACGAAAACTAATTTATATTTAAAAAAAACCCGCTTAATGCGAGGGAGGGCCTCGAATTTTCAATAGACATCAAATTTCAATGCATTATAATCGATACTTTTACTATTTTTCCTACTATTATGTTCTTAAAAGAGTAAAAAGATTATGGAGAGGGAGGAGAAGTCAACTCCCCTATCCCCACTTAGCTTCTTACCTATTTATTAACCTGAAATTCTGCACTAATATAATCATGTCCGACTGTCCGATCACAAATGTAAAGATCGACTTTAAACTTAACAGATCCATTAATTGATCACTTATGAAGGATAAAATCGATTACAGAATGCACCCACCCATATAAGGTAAATTTTTAAAAGGTTTTTATTGAGTTTTGAAATTAAGACTTTATCCACAATGCAAAAGGATCAGCCACAACTTATATATAACAATACTTACCTCTTTTCACACATCTAGATTAATCAAATCACATATTTTCTCATTTTATATATCAATGTTTGATTTAATTTTTATTTTATATGAAATTTAATAATATTTATATAATTTGTTGTTATCATAAGCATATACAATAAACATTTGCTAATTTTATATAATTGATTGATAATTTGTTACTAGTTTGTATGGTATATACCATCCATCCAATGATGTTAAGCTTCTTTAAACAGAAGAAGATAATATTGTAATTATTTGGCACTGATACTCTCAGTAGAACAAGTAAAGGAATGAAATGTAAAAAAGAAAAAAAAAAACATGAGAAAATCTCATAGTCGATTATAACCGACCATTTAATACCCTACACCATTTAATTAAGTTAAGTTGTATCCGTTAATGTGAGCCATTGTCATGTAGGTATGTGAAATTATTCGCGATTTCTAAAAATGGTCCGATCGGTTGCATCTTTGGCGCAACCAATTATTATTATTTTTTTTACAAAATTTTGTCAAAAAATATTAAAAATTGCAAAATTTTGCCATATAGTAACTTTCTTTATAAAATTGGGTTCTAAAAATGGTCCACAAAATTTCCTCAAAAAATCTCAAGATATGCAACCTTTAGCTTACACACAAATTATATGGATAGACAGACGGATATGATTAAATTGATTCAGAAAATGTTTCTGTTTTTAAAATATTGACTTGTTAAGATGGGAGGGTGGTATTTTAAATTCGATTTAAACCGAATTATACACACATACATATATGCTTAGTCATAAAGTTTATGTTTTTTTTTATTATTATTATTTAGATATTAATAGAAAATTTCTTTACATTTATTTTTCATATAAAAGAAAATCATATTTTATTAAATAATTGCTGTTATGCAATATTACGTACGTATGTAATTTAAGAAGAAGAAATAATAGAATTTTTTTGCCTATTAGTGATTTATTTATATATATATATTTTTTTTGTTTTTTTGGTTAACTTTCATTGTGATTTATAGGTTTGTAATATTTACTAAATATTTTAATATGTATGCTTCAGTTTTTTCAATATAAATTTTATAAAATGTTTACCATACCATATAAATATCTATATATATGTATGTATATACGAATGTGTGTAATTATATATTTTGTTCTTGTTGTTGTTGTTGTTATTATTATTATTTTTATGTTATTCATACTACAAATGTATGTGTAGAAATTAATAAGTGCACTTGCCAATTGTTGTTACTTGTTGTCTAGTTTTGTTTTAGGTTTTATTTTTATTATTTTTGTATTTTCTATTTCTGTATGTTTTTTTATATTTTTTTAAACTTCATATTTAATTAAATTTTATAATCAATATATTTTTTTATATGATATATAAAATAATTTTTGTTGAATTTTCTTTTTAATAAAAAATCGTTTTTATATTATGTAGTTTGTTTATTTTATTTTTATTTATTTATTTTTTTATTATTATTATATTTTTTATAATATTTGCAATATTGAAGAAATAAAAAACATAATAATTAATATTTTATTTTATATAATTTTTTCAAGATTAATAATAATAAAATAATTTTTTATTTAATTATTAATAATTGGTGTTGAATTTTACATATGTATGTATATATATTTAATAAGTAAATAAAAAATAATTAATTAATTAATTAATTATATTTTAACATTTAATTAATTTTTGATTGCATATTAAAAATGAAAAATTTTGTATATTACATTTATACATTTTAAGATTTGAAAAAAAAAAATTACACACAGCCTTAGCAACTACTTGGTATAATAGTCTCATTGGAAAAAAATTTAAAAAATTAAAAAATATTACACAATTATAATTATTATGGTAGATATCTAAATATTTATTTTTTTTTTTTAGTTATATAATTTTTTATTTTTATTTTTTTCTATTGATTTATTTTATTTTAATAAATTCTTGTTAATAAACGATTTTGATTTTTTTTTCTTTTTATTTTTGTATTTTTTTGTTTATGTATATTAGCCTTCAACATTTTTCACTCTTGTAGGTTTTGTTTTATTTATATATTTATCTTTATTGTATCATTTTTTAAATTTATAATCATTAATTTAAATGAAATGAAATGACTGTTATAGTGGGTCAAACTTGATTAGTACTTTTTAGTACTTTACATCACTTACTTCCAACCTGAATACTCGTCATACAAATCACCTTACGGAGATAAAGAGAGAGAGAGACGTTCTAAAAATTGTTCAAAATATATATCTATCTAGCAATTTTTAAGAATAACAAATCTTTGCTCTTATAATGGATCGAATTGGGAAAAAAGCCCCTTAAAGAAATAGGTTCGATTAAGTCAATGGTTGTTAGTTAATTATTAAGCTAAATAACTATTCCTCACAGACTTTTATATAAAAAAATATTAAAAATTGTGAATCTCGTCAATGTAAAAATTTAAAAGAAAAATAATGTAGGATTATATGAGGAAAGGTTCCAAAAATATTACACTTTTATCCACTCTGAGCCAAAATTTTTGGCTTTGGTCTTTGCAACAAATTATTCTCAAAATATCTCAAAAAGGTAGAACCAGTAGCTGATTCATAAACAGAACAACGGTGGCTTTCTTTAACCGTTTAGGAGTTACGAACATATACAAACATCGGCAATAAAGAAGGCCCTCTCTCTTCCACAAATGGTGTAATGTATACAAAATTAATTTTAAAATTAGAAAAATTACTTTTTTTTATTATAAATATTAAAAAATATAAATTAAACGTAAATAATTCATAATTTTTATGCATTGGAATATAAAATCTCTCATTGAAAAAGTATAAAAGATATTTATACCCTCCATATAAGATGTAAGGGGTTATCACGCACGTAGCTGAGTCGATTTGGATAAGTCCGTGTGTTGGCACTCTCATAGTTACCAATTTCGAGATATTGAGCTGAAATTTTGTATGGATTTCTGTACGCAGATATAAATTGGACAAAAATAGGTTATGAGCCACACCCACAATTGACAAAAATGTATCTATTAGCGACAAAAGTTGAGCTACAAAATAAAAATTCAGTTCATTAATATTTAGCTCTGCGATATGCCATGAATGGTTACGAGTGGATAATAGACACGCCCATAATTTACAAAACCTATAATTAAAGCAAAATTCCATTTCAATGTTAACGCATAATATATAACTATTAGAGAGCACTATGGAGAATATGCCGTGCCCACTATGGTAGATAGTATTTAAGCTTTGGCAAGAACCCCATCTAATTTTTTACTTCTTTTTATTGTATTTTAACGATATAATTTTTTTCAAAACATTTTGTCGGAATATCGATGATATGATTGATCGAAATATGGCCTCTATTGAAAATTCAAAATCCCCTCTCGTAGAAACGAGAACTTTCTGTCTTAAAAACTGCCTGTCTCTTTGTAACAGTTAATAGAGGCACCCTTTTAAAGTCTCTTAAGTCTCTTTGCTGTATACAAAATATTGTTTTCTCGACAAATTTTTATAGCCAGCCAGCTTGCCTAACTCCTATCAAAGGATTTTAACAAAAAACTCGACATTTCTCTACTAATTTAAGATAATTTTTATTGGCGGACATATATGTAGATTAGATTAGTTTATAAGATTCATTAATTTGAAAACTTTCTTATATGGGAGAGCATAGAGTATAGCATAGCATTGTGCAATAAACATATATAAACTTAATAAGGAATATACAATATAATGAACAAAGTATTTAATTTTTTTTTTTTTTTTTTTTAATATCGATTTAAAATGATTTTTGTATTATTTTTCTAATTAACTATTAACTACATTTGTATATGTATTCGTTTTAGACAATAGGAACCTATATTTTAAGAATTATTATTGTATTGTACGTTTATGTTCGTAAAAAAAAAAACTGTAAAAAAAAGTCTAGCATATAAGTGCTAAGATGGATTATTTAGTATATCAAAATATATAACATTTGCGTAACATTTTAGAAACGGTATAGATTGGCATTTAAACAAAACACTTTGGTCTTCTGACTATTTTAGTACAAAGCATTGTAATGAATTTTCTGGCTGTATACAAATATTAAGCGTTTTAATAATATTCTTAAAAATTCAATTCAAAAAAAAGGTGAAAACTGCTTAAAAAGTTTCAATCATTAATTTTGTTATAAAAATATTTAGGCATATACAGATGATAGATAAAGTAATATGAACATTGCCATTGCAGCCCTTCCACAAATGTTAGCAGACCTTGCATTTGACTGTTTTTGTCGAAACAGCATTATTCAAGTGGGGGTTGACTTCTGCTGTCACTTTTGCCGCAATACTTTTATGTTTATGTTTCCTTTTAATGTTCGTCGGTCTCTGTCAGTTAATTTTGATTTTCGCCCACTATTCCTCTACGCCGATGATGTTTTACCATGTTTTGTATCAGCTGTTATTGTAATGGTCACTATGGCTCGGGAAACGTTAAACAATTCACAGGTTTTCCTTACAAAAGCTTCCGCTAACCAAGCACTAACAAAGTCTGAGAACACAGATCACACATTTCACCGATACCTTGTTTTAACCGTCGCAGAACAAAGACTTGACTCCTAAACTGTGCAATACATACGCGCCGCATTAATTACGCTGAAGCAGCGTTGTCAACTTGCAACAAGATGTACTATACACCCATCCCTCGTTTTACACGGGAGATACGTTCCCGACAAAACCGTGTATTTCGAAAAAATAATTTTTATATGGAAAAACCGGATAAAACGAAAACGACTATAATATAATAAGCTTTTTTTAGACATTTATGGAATACAAAAATTAACTAGTACACGTAATAAAATATAAAAATGTCATTTAAATCATAGAAAATATAAAAATAGTCAATTTATTTGTAAAATGAAAAAAAAAAAAACATAAGAAATCTATTTTTTTTTTTTTTTTATCAAAGTACAACATATGTGCAAGTTTATGTCAGTATACGTCTGATGTGTTCCCAGGTTTATAATTAAGCAAAAATAAATTCGCGTGCAGTCAAAATTAGTTATTTTCTACATAATTTTTTTTATTTTAATTTTAAAAACCGTGCAAGATCGAAAACGTGCAAAACAAGTACCGTGCAAAACGAGGGATGGGCGTATTGCATAATGTTCATATTATTTTGTTCATTCTCTGTATATATAAATACCGTATATTTTAAGTAAGAGTTGAGTTAAACTTTAGTTATATTAGTTATACATATAAAGAGTTATAAGGATATTTTTTTTTTTTTTTTGTAAAAATTTTTCTCTTATTTTATTTTTTTATATAATTTTTTTTTTTTTTTTATGTATACTTTGAATAACATGATACACTAATAATTTTTTTTCTACATCCATCGCCCATATGTCAATATCGTTGCATATACGATATATAAATTTTAATTTTATTTCTTTACGCAATTGATATATTTTTTTGTTATCAAAACATTTCTTTACATTTTCTTATGTTTACATTTTGTTGTTTTACTCTTTATTACATTAAAAATTTTGTTATATTTTATTTTAAAAAAAAATTAATTAATTAAATTAAAAATTAATTACTTTATAAAAAAATTGAAACTGTAACTATATATATTTAATGTTTATATTTCTTTGTGTTAAAAATATTGCTTATTTTTGTTTATAAGAAAAATAATGTTTTTTCTCACCTTATAGTAAATTTTACTTTGCTTTAATTATGTTTATAGAAAAAAATATAAATTTTTTTATTGCTTGGCACCCTTTAGGATGTTTTTTATTTTAATCATTTTTAATTTTTTTTTTATTTTTTTTTTCTTTAATTTTTTTTCTTTCGTAATTCATGTATATAAAGAATAAGGGTATAATAAACAAAATATATGCAGAGCTTTATATTTATAGTTAACAGGTTACTTATGGGTTATTTATATTTAATACTAATATTTATATATTTTTTTTCTTTATATTATTTAATGAATTTTAATCCTTTTTGTATTCTGTAACATGCCTTAATCAATCTTAAAAATTATCAAAAAAAAAATATTTTTGTGGATTTTTTTATATTTTTCAATCCCGTTGATTTACAAATGCATATAAAAAATATATGAACAAAAAAATTTGTATATACCGATATATGCAACAAATAAACTAATATAATAATATACAGAGTGGCGTTCTGTTTTGGGACCAGAAAGTAAGAAAAAATAATTACAATTTTGGTACTTCTATTACATCCGAAAGTTTTCTTGGATAAATGAACGAAAGATTAAAAATGAAACAAATGAACTGACTATAAATTCAAAATGAAGTCAAAAATAAACTTATTTTTTACAGCTGCATTCTGTTTCGAGCCATTACAAATGTAAATTAAAAAAAAAATAAAAATTGTCGAATTAATTATAACTTGGAAACGATTCATTTCCGGACCGAAGCCTTTTTTTATTGTTTTCACTGCATTTGAAAATGCCCAAATATTTTGAATACCCTGTATAAGCTATATATGATTAAAAAAGAAACCCTTGACCCCTATAAGATTATGATAAAGTAAATGTCTCTCAAGTTTCATGGTAACAACTTAAACAATTTAAATCCACTATTAAGATAACTGAACAACACTTTTCATTATTTCCACAAATTCAAATAACATACATTTATTTATCCCAATCGGCCCAGAATCAATTTAACCATGTCCATCTTTCTGTCCATCATGTATTTCTTCTAATCAACCTACAATTTAGGATATGTCCTCGTGTGCAATGACAACTCAAGCCGTAAGTATTATTGGTTGATTTCAGTATGTACCGTTCATTAAAAGAAATTTGCGTAAATGTTTAATTATAAGAGTATAAACCTAAAAGAGCTACACCCTACGTAATCAAAACTGAAAAAAATTGTTACTGATTGAAGCCGATTTGAGTAAGAATATTAAGGTGTTTACATATTTGCAATTTTTTCAAAATCCGCTAGAGTAATGATAACTGACTGTATTGTTTTAGTAACAGTTTTAACTACTTAAAAAAAAAAAAAATAACTTCTCTAAAGATTTTTAATAACAACATTACTATAGGTATGAAATATTTTTGATATCTTCATTTTGAACTTGTTTCCAACTTTAAAGTTATATTCAACTTATTCTTTTGTTGACATTTTATCAATTTGGGTAATTGTGTAGATATATATCATAATTATGTCACGAATACATTTTACATTTGTTAAAAATAAAACTTTAAACGTTGGTTGGGGTAATGATGCAAATGTTTGTAGTACCATTCAACTTTTCTGTGGAAATGTAAATACATTGAAGCAACAGTTAGGGGTATATGGATAGGAATTGTAGAGCTTAGAAGATACTTTATATATATTTTTTTAATTGGAGTTTTTTTTTTTGTTTGTTTTTTTTTTCAATTTCATTTTACGCACATTTTAAAATAATTGAATAAACCTAATTTAATTGTATATTATAGTTGATATACTTTAACGATATTTATATGTGTATATATATATATTAGATAAATTGTTAAGGACAACACCTTTTACTCATTCATTCTCTCTTGGTTATCATTTTACAAAACACCTGCAAATGCATTTTTATGAATATATAAAAAAAATCTTATAAAACTTACTCCTAATATGTGTTTGTATGTATATATGAAATGATGACATGTATTTAATATTGTTATAGTATTAGTATGGACAGTTAGTTATTGTTGTTGTATTGTATTGTTGGTCATAATCACTTTATCGTTTAAACTCATTACGGTTGAGTAGTAGTAGTGCATGCTGTAGCTAGCTAGGACAATATATAGTTTAGCCATTTGTAATCTTAATTTTTATAATTGTATTGGTTCTCAGAGCATTTTCTTGCTTTTCTTTTTCTTTTTCTTTTTTTTTCTTACATTTTATAATTTGGCTTTGATTTCTCTCTATTTATAAAAACTTCTCCTTTAGCACTAATTGGCTTTAGTCTATGCCTTATTTTCCACTGGACATTGTATTTGTATTGTTGTTGCTATTGTTGTTGTTATTGTGATTGCTAGCTTTTGGCAGCATTGTATCACAACGTCTATAGTAAAGTAGATATGGTACACGTGGCGAACGTGGTGTTAGCACATGATTTTCGCTAACCGGTTTTACGGAGCTGTCATCATATCGTAACCAACTGCCATAGCCGGTGTGATAGACGTCGGTTATATAATGACCTTTGGAAGCTTCTTTGCCATCATGATAGACCACAGCAAAGAGACGATAAATTCGTTGTTTTTGTGAGTACTTTTTAGAAGCTAAGATTTCTAGTGAAAACAAAACAAAATTTATATCATTTTGATTTAGAAATAATTTATCTTAAACAAAAATTAATAATTTGCACATCATACTTACTAGCATCAATTTTCAAATCAACTGGGAATTCAACTTTTTTTAAAATTTTTGTACAACCGTCTGAACGATAATCAAACCATTTTAGATGTAATATTAAGATTATGGGCAATTTTTCTAAATTCATTTGTTGCCAGGCCGCCACTTCTTGTTTACTTTTGCTACCCGTAACACCCTCCAATTGATCACGACCAACCAAAATTTCTAAAGCTTCCTTAACAGAAGCAGCTTTCTATATACAATAACAAAAATAAAATAAAAAAATACGAATTAATATTTTTTAATATTTTCTCCATTTAAAAAAACTTACTTCAATATATAATTGTAATGTGAAGAAGGGTTGTATAACTACTGTAGAATATTCTCCTTCACGTTGTAAATGGGAACGCAATTCACCGCGGAATATATCACTTAACGGTGTACGGCCGAAATCGGTTTGACGTGTAACACTGCCCTTGTTACGATTATTGCAAATCATCTGGAAGCACGTGAACACATATTTATGATATTTATTCAGAACTTTTTCTGTTATAATATTTACCTGCCAAACATCTCCGCCTTCCTCACTTTCGGATTGTTCATTTTGACCATTTTGTTCGGGATTCGGTTTACTTAATAATTTCAAAACCTAAAAAAAAAAATGACGAAAAAAATGGATATGTTGGTTAATCTTAAATATAAATATAAATATAAATATATAAATAAAAAGCACAAAATTTACACTCACCTCTAATAATTCATCATTTAATTTATTGAGTATGTAACTTAAAAACTCTTCAGCATCTTCTTGTCGTCCCTCGACATGCTCATCCCGGCTATCGTTCCATAATTTGTAAATTTCTGTCGGCTCAAAAGCTGTATCGCATTGCA
Source organism: Ornithomya fringillina (assembly GCA_963978525.1). Lineage (NCBI taxonomy): Eukaryota > Metazoa > Arthropoda > Insecta > Diptera > Hippoboscidae > Ornithomya > Ornithomya fringillina. Next base: position 8,269,764 of record OZ021692.1, on the reverse strand, counting down.
AATCAACACCCAGATCATCTTTACTTTTGGGTCCTTTGGTGGGGCGCAATCGTAAAGCCGTCGGCAGATTTGAAAAGTTGGACATAAAACTTACCCTGAAAGAATTACAACAAAATATTCAATTAATCGTCGTAAAATGAAAACGGAAGGAAGGTGTCTACTGTGTAACTCTGTAGCAGTCGAATCGCATCGGAAGACTATTGTGATTGAAGCCAATAAGCCGGCGTATACAAATAACATTTAGAAAAGGTATTCAATGTCAACTTCTTCGTATTCTTCAAAGTAATATTTAAAAATGCCCTTGATTACTATTCAAGTTAATATTTAAACCAATTTTTGTAGTTTCACAATAGATTTGATGCGAATTCGGAATCTATAGTAAACCCTCTGAAATGTTTTCTTTTTTAAAATCTTATAAAAATGTGTTTGTGTCTATTTTTAACTAAGATTTGTTTGGAATCAAATCTTTGTTATAATTTTTAAATATTTTCTTCAGATATTCTAACAAGCGAGACCAAAACGGTCCAACTTGAGAAACCTTCAAAAAATTGAGAATTTTCACAATATTTAATGTGCCACAAAAGTAACGCAAATGGTAGATTAATTACATACGTTCCACAATTTGCTGACTAATTTGTGGATATAAATTAGCATTATTATTATTATTATTATTGTTGTCGTTATCATTGCTTACATGGCATTAACTGTAGGCGTTTTCACCTCACTTAAAATAGCCGCATGTTTGGGTATGGAGCGTATTAAATTATAAAATGGTGCACAGCCCAACAAAGCTTGCAGTATAGAATTAATATAACAGTAGTTGGAACGATTGGTCAGGCCGCGTGGCCTCAAACTGATCGGTGACAGATCCGTTTTGTATTTAGTCAGAAATTCAGCAAATTTTACAGAGTATTCATCTAAGTTATTGCGTTGTGCTAAAGCAGTAGTTGCTGAATTACAACTATCCGTTGATGTACGTCTGGGTGCTGTTGCAGTGGCCGCAGCCACTAAACCTTGTGCTGATGCAGCCGAATACGACATTGCCCCTGGAGTGACGACCGCGGTTGTTGACAATGCCGGTGTTATACCCTCGTAGGGAGCAACTTTGGCAACTGGTTTCTTAGCAAACGGTACCGGCAAAGCTGGCGCATAACTGTTCACGTTTTGAGTGCTTATATTGCTTGTGGTAGATGAGGTGGTGGTTATGGTAGTGGTAGTGCTACTGTTGCTGCTGCCTATAGTTGCAGTTGTAACGTTTGTAGACATTATTGAAGTTTTACTGGTGCTGTTGTTGTTGTTAAACAAACTGGTCCATAAGGGTCGGCCTGGAGGTTGTGTGGTCTGCTGTATAGTAGAAGCTGGTGGTGCCAAATTTATTGTAGGCATTGGACTGGTATCTGCCAATGTTGTTGACTGTTGATTGTTGTTGTTAACTGTAGACTGTTGTTGCATGATTAGCTTTTTATTGGCAAACCCGGGCGGATATTGTTTATTAGTTAATATAAGATCGGCTACATTGCTCGCAGTACCAGAGTTTGTGTTTGTAGGATTAATTGATTGAT